>OX465298.1:47620033-48220033 GCA_949987735.1 Leucophora obtusa
TTATAAGTTACTATACAAACTTAAAGAGCTAAATGTTGCAAAATATCGATTTATAGAAAAGTTCGGTATTTGGCCAAAATTTTGCCGAACACCGAACTTGGCCGAACATCACTTTTTGGCCGAACTCCGAAGCCGAAGCCGAATACTCGGTCGGACTAAATAAATAAAACTCATCGATACCATAGATTCAATACTCTATATCTGCAAAAATACAATTGTTTAGGAGAGCAATAAAACTAATTCACTTGCTCATAAGATTTTTTTTAATCAATCTGTCTTCTAGAATATTATTTAAAAATGGCAACTTATTCCTATATATACTTATTTTGAAATCCTTTGCGTCATTTACGTCGCTAACGCAGATATAGAGTTCTGAAATAAAATTTTTATATAATTTTATGATAATACTAGCAGATATGTAGTTTTGATAGATAAAAAAAATATGCATTATTAGGAACATATGACCAGAGCTTTGAAGAATTAATTCCTTTTTGAATGAATTCACTACCAATCGAATTCAATTTTCTCTACAATTGAATGAATTCCTTTTCTTAAGTAATTCACTGAATTCGTTCAACTGAATGCGTTCATCAAACAACAAATTCAAAGAATTAATTCAATTGCAATAGTTCTTTTTATTAAATCAAATGAATTAATTCACCGGTGAACGCGTTCAATTTTATAAATCGAACGGAAAAAAAGTGAATTAATTCCTTACTGAATTAATTCACTACTGAATTCGTTCAATTTCATTTTCGTTCAGTGAATTAAAAAAAATAAAATTACGTTCAGTGAATTAAAAAAAAAAATAATAAGTTCACTGAATTGAAAAAAAATAAAATAAGTTCACTGAATTGAAAAAAAATAAAATAAGTTCACTGAATTCAAAGCCTGTTTTCTGCCGTTCAGTAGAAGAAAACAATAATGTACAAATAAAATTTTTAAATAAGCAATTTTACAGCGTGTGCTAGTAAAAATTAACAAATTAGAAACCGGATGCTGTTTACCAACCTACATGATTCAAAAATAAATCCTTTTACTATTAAAAATAAAAACTTTACAGATATAGATAAATTTGGAAAAAAAATATAACTATATAACTAGTTTGAAAAATTAATAGTTATATTTTTTTCCAAATTTATCTATATCTGTAAAGTTTTTATTTTTAATAGTAAAAGGATTTATTTTTGAATCATGTAGGTTGATAAACAGCATCCGCTTTCTATTTTGTTTATTTTTACTAGCACACGCTGTAAAATTGCTTATTTAAAAAATTTATTTGTAGATTATCGTTTTCTTCTACTGAACGGCAGAAAACAGGCTTTGAATTCAGTGAACTTATTTTATTTTTTTTTTCAATTCAGTGAACTTATTTTATTTTTTTTTCAATTCAGTGAACTTATTATTTTTTTTTTAATTCACTGAACGTAATTTTATTTTTTTTTAATTCACTGAACGTGATTTTATTTTTTTTAATTCACTGAACGAAAATGAAATTGAACGAATTCAGTAGTGAATTAATTCAACAAGGAATTAATTCACCAGTGAATTAATTCATTTGATTTAATAAAAAGAACTATTGCAATTGAATTAATTCGTAACAAAATAAATCGAACGAAAGCAAATATGAATTAATTCCATTCAATATATATTGCTTAGTGAATTAATTCATCGAATTTTTAATTCAGAATTGAAAAATTGAATTAAGGAATTAATTCTTCAAAGCTCTGCATATGACCATGTAAATCTCTATACTTTTTGTGGAAAACAATATTATGTGCCTCCAAACATAAAACGAACACAGAATTGTTAATCAGGAATGGAAAAGTCTCTTTTTATTGAAATTAATAATTCAAGAACTATTATATCCATATCTTATTCCAAAAATAAATGGTTTGTTTGGAAAATAAAATTGCGAAAAAAATTTCCAAAAACGAAAAATTTTGCATTATTATATTCGTTTGCAAAATGTTAATCGCTGATTAAGTTTCTTAATGCATTTTCTTCGGCATAAATCCTTTTATTCACAATCCGCCATTATTTTGAATTTTTTTAATGCGGTGTATTATAATCCATAATCCAAAACTAGTCCACTCATATCTTGCCCAAAGTTTGGTGGTTAGTTTGCAAAAAAAAAATTTGCGAAAAGGATAATTTTACACCAATATATTCGTTTGCAGAATGTCAATAGTTGATTAGCTGTTCTAAGTCATTTTCTACGCTTTTTCGCATTCCGCCGTTATTTAGCAATTTTTTAAGTGCGATTTCTTAAAATTTATAATCTAGGGATTGCAAAAAAAAAACACGAAAAAAAATTACAAAAAGGAAATTTTTTGCAATAATATATTTCTTTACAGAATGTAAATCGCTTTTTATATTTTTAATACAATTTTTGTACCATAAAGCCTTTTTCGCCCTTTTCCGCGATTATTTTGCAATTTTTTAAGTGTGGTTTTTTAAAATCTTTAATCTTGGGAATAAAATACCGATTTCCACACCAAATTTTGGTTCTTAGTTGCAAAAAAGAAATCGCGAAAATATTTTGCAAAAAGGAAAATTGCATCATTATATTTGTTTGCAGAATGTTAATCGCCGATTGAGCTTTTAAATTATTTTTTTCTACCATAAAAGCTTTTTTAGCGTTCCGATATTATTTTGCAATTTTTAAGTGCGTTTTTTTTAATTTATAATCTAGGGACTATAATGCACATCTTCTAAAATAAAGTTTGGTGGTTAGTTGCAAAAAAAAAATTCCGATAAAAGAAATTCTCAATAAACTTTTATGTATACGTTATAGAATTCAAATAATTTAAATTTATATGCAGATATAGACTTCTGTATTTGAAAATAAATTTGTTTGTAGATATGGGAAAATGTAAAATGTTCAAAAAAGTGGCAAAGAATGGGTATTTCGCTTCCAAATTGATATCATAGATGGATATAATATCAACAATGATTTTGCCATCAAAAATCATTTTGGCCAAAATTGCAGATATAGATATAGGCTCTCGTTATATTTAATAAAGAAAGTTTCCTTTAATAATTAGAATAAAAGCAGGGTTGGCAGGCAATACCGCTAAAATACCGTTATCGATTCAAAACCCTTTCAACTGACTACCGTTACCCCTAAAATACCGTTACCGAAATAACCGAAACACCGTTATCCTTAAAATACCGTTACCGAAATAACTGAAATATCGTTATCCTTAAAATACCGATACCAAAATAAACAAAATATCGATACCCTTAAAATACCGTTACCGAAATAAATGAAATGCCGTTATCCCTAAAATACCGTTACCGTTATTTTTAGTTTTCTGCTTTTGGCAATTGCACGTGGGTATTGAGTATTTTTCGTACTTTAAGTTGGTAAATTGGTTTTGTTTTTAATATCGTTTGTTTTCTGAAAAAAAATTGCGGGATGCATCGAAATAACTGACTACCGTTATCCTTAAAATACCGTTACCGAAATAACTGAAATATCGCTAACCTTAAAATACCGTTACCGAAATAATCAAAATACAGTTATCCTTAAAATACCGTTACCGAAATAACTAAAAACCGTTATCCTTAAAATACCGATACCGAAATAAATGAAATAGCGTTACCATTAAAATACCGTTACCGAAATAATCTAAAATAGCGTTACCCTTACCGATAACCGCATCGTTTCGGTTACCATCCATGGATAAAAACAAATTTTATATTTTTCGTGAGTAGTACGTGAGCGTGATTCAAATTAAAATTAATCACGTGAGCGTGAGAGTGATAAAAAAAAATGTGTTTGCTGACAAAAGAAGAAGAAGAAGAAGAGTTTAATATCTATGTAATCTATGCTTATTCTAGGAAAATATGACAATTTGTGTTATCAAATTTGTTATGTTTCTTGTTATAGAAATTTTTTTAAAAATTTGTTATGGTATTCTATTTTTTTTTTTTTTAGTACAAGAAAAAGTTTTTATGAATTTTACAATACTATGGTGAAAGCTTTTTCTGTCAAACAGAAAAAATATGTGAAAATAAAATTAATCAAAAATTAAAAAATAAGGAAAACCCTAAAATAATGGCCAACACAAAGGCAAGATTTGAGTGTATTTCCGCATGTTCCGGTTGAGTGCATTTCCGCTCGTTAGCCACGATAACCCAAAATATTACAAACAACAGATTCCACAACTTGAGTACGAGAAATTTTTTGGCTAAATAGGGCTACCGAGTTCAGTAGGGGAAAAAAGTTCATATTTTGTTTTTCAGTATGTTCTTCGCGGTTTTTTATTTTCTTTTTAATTTTATTTAACATTAACACATCTTTAAGGTAAATTATAAAATTTTTTAAAAATGAATGTTTTTTGTTAGATTTGAGATCATACAAGTAAATTAGAGATAATAAAAATTGAACAAATTCGATAAGGCCAGCAGGATAGAATACGTATTTTCTTGTCACGCTACAGACACATCTTCAGTATCCATGCCTTTATGGGTTAATAATTGATAATGATCTACTTATCGTTAGCTAAAATGCAAAACCACGTAACTAACAAAAAATTCAAAATCGGTTTTTTGATCGATTATGATGCATATCAACGAGGTCCACGTCTTCTCCAATTTTTACTGTCATATAATAAAAATTAGACATATTATTAGCGAAAATCGAAAGCACGTAACTACATACTTGTTGCTTGAAAATTGTAACTAACACATATTTATTTATATTGAATTTTATTTATTCATAGTAGGATTTGAATTTTTATATTTCACTAGCGGATAGTGCTACTACGCTCCCCTCCCCTAGTAGTCCTATTTTCTCATAATTATAGTGATTATAGTTTGAAATTTTTACTTTGTTAATTATAATAAATTTTTTTTTTGGAGATCCCACAGTCAATATGATTCGTGTATTAGCGTATGATCCCTCTGGAGTAATTTATTTTAAATTAAGTGCAACAGATGAGTTTAAGGAATTTCCACAAAGAATTGGAAACAAATTAAAAGCGTTTGAAACTTTGAAGTTGCATTTACAAAGAATAAAAATTTCAAGCAAAAAATGGCAACATCTTCAGGACCTTAAACCATTTCTTCCACCCGATTGTCATTATTATTACAATGAAATTCCATTTGAGAAGTAAAGGTTTAATTTTTTCCTTTATTTGTATTGTAGTTATTGTTGTTAATTATCTTTTGCTTTTGTAAATCATTTTTTATTTTCATATTTAAAAAAAAATAATAAATATATAAAGCGATATATTAAATAACAAGAGAACAACTTCTTTTATTCTACATTTTATGAACGCAAAACAAAATTTTCCTTGAAACTTAAAAAAAATTCATTGTAGTTACGTGTTTTTGTTTAAGAAAATACGAGTTCAAAAGCGCATAACTAACTTAACTCTTTGAAACATTAATAAATTATTACTTTTATTCCAGAAATGAATTAATCAGTCTATATTTAGAAAATCTGCGATATTTGATTACCAAAACTCCATTTATTTTTCAATATATAACATTTTTTGTTTCTCCTGTAAAATAGTAAAAATGTTAGTTACGTGGTTTTGCATTTCAGCTAACGTTATATTGACTGCGAAACAAAAAAATGTAAACACAATTTTAACAATGCTAGTTTTATCCTCTATTATCACTGTTTTTGCCTTGACCCTATAATATAAATCCATGTTAATAGGAAACAATAAGGCATATTAAATTATATTTTTTTTGTATATATGTACAGTTGATCCTTTAATTGGTAAATTAGACTAACATCAACGAAATTTAAACAACCCAGCCAGGAATTTCGGAGCGCTCATAAATAAGATTCCTGATTGGCTCATAGAAATGATTATTGATTTTTTGAAAACACTCTTTTTTTGGTAGAAAATATGAACCCTCAGAAAACAATCCAAAAAGTTGTCTCTACAATCTAAAAAGCTGTCTCAAAATTAGGGTTAATTTTTCGGACTCAAAGTAGATTCCAAAATTATTTAAATTTATGAGGAAAATTTCGTATTTATAAGTTCTTTTTTCTGAGTCATTTCTGAGTATACAGGGGGCTCTTTTGGTCGGACCACTTTCATAGGAAAAAGTGGAAAAATGTTTATCTTTTTAGAGCTCATTTCTGAGTCATTAATGATCATCTTTGTTTGCTGGGAATGCTATTTTTATCCTCTGTTATTACTGTTTTTGCTTTGAACTTTAATTCTTAAAGTATCTATTCAACTCAAATCTAACAAAAACCATTTATTTACCAATTAAAAGATCAACTACACATACCTTCATACATTCTTTAAAAATATTATTTTTTTTTGTTTTGATTTGTTTACAAATAAAAAATTTTCCTTGTTATATGCTTTTCATTATATTACATAACAAGGTTTTTCTGTGACAAGTTTTTTTAGAATAGAAAAACCATAGATTACATAGATCTCTTACTCTTTGACATTTGCTGTCAGTGCACGTAACTCCTGAGAATGTGTTGGACATACGTGCTATACCTATACAAAAAATATTTGATTGTATGTGAAAAAATGTGTTTGTTGACAAAAGAAGAAGAAGAGTAAGATATCTAACTATTAAATTTAAATTCACCTCAGTTTTGTCACAATTTTTTTTTTTTTTTATAAGTTTATAATAAGGGTATAAGGCATAATATTCCTTTTTGTGGATTGTAATTTTAACAAAAATCAATCGACTTCTTTGGCACCCTGTGCTGAAACAGTGTGTCATCTATTTGTTTTTCTAAAGGCTTCATTAGTCTAATCGTAAAGTAAAAAAACGTATCTGTAATCAATTCAATGTGTTAAAATAATATAGAAATATATGTTTATCTTTTTTCTATGCATTGAAACTGTTGTCAAGTAAAATTGTAAAAAAGTTCTGTTGAAAATAGAAATTTTCTATTTTATTACTTGACATTTAATTCTATACACAAGAAAAAGATAAAAAATACAATATTTTTATTTTTTATACTCTTTTTATTCATTATGAGAATGATACGTTACTTTGTTTACGATACTTCCAAACTAATTTGGGCTTAAATCTACTGTAAATATGATTGAAATTGGCCAATAACACATTGGCTAAAAAGTCCGTAGGATAATCAATAAAACCACAATTTTTTTTTTGGCAAAATTCGACTTTATTCATCAGCATAGTCTCCTTCAAGAGCGATATAGTCACTTCAACGCCTTTCTAACATTTCGATACCTTTTTTATAGAATGATTTATCTTTGGACTCCAAATAGGCCTCCGTTTCGGCAATCAAACAGGTAAAAATCGCTGGGAGCCAAATCTGGTTGAAAGTGTACTTCGTGCAATTTGGCGATGGTAGCCAACGACTTGTGAAACGGCGCATTGTCTTGGCGAAAGAGCACTTTTCTCTTTTTCATATGTAGACGTTTCTTTGCGATTTCCTCCTTCAAATGCACCAGTTGGGCCATGTAGCAATCGTTATTGATGGTCTGGCCTTTTTCAAGGTAATCAATTCCAGCCGTATCCCAAAATACTGATGTCATAACTTTACCAGCTGACTGTTGCGTCTTTGGCTTCTTCGGGCGAGGTTCGCCCGTTGCTATCTACGCAGCTGACTGCCGATTCGACTCTGGAGTGAAGTTGCAGATCAAAGTTTCGTCCATTGTTACATACCGATGAAAAAGTCCTTTTTATCTGGCCGAAACAGCTCCAAACATCTCTCAAAATCATCGGCACGTTGTTGTTTTTGGTTTACTGTCAGCAAACGTGGCACCCATTTCGAAAACAGCTTCCTCGTGGACAAATGTTCATGCAAAATAAAGCCGATATTCTTCCTTCGATATCTTTAAGGTATTAGCTATCTCCTGCAACTTCACTACGGTCTGCCAAAACGATTTTGTGAACTTTTTTTGATGTTTTCCGGTATCACCACCTGTTTTAGGCGACCAGAGCTTTCGGCTTCATCGGTGTTTGTACGACCACGTTTGAAGTCAGCAAAACACTTTCCTACCATTTTTCTCGAGGAGCAGAGTCCGAATAACACTTATCAGGCCAAGCTTTGACTTGAACGGTGTTTTTCCCCATTAAAAAACAAGAATGATAAATCAACACACGAAATTGCTTTGAATCCATTGTTTTCAAAATCTCAAAAGTAGCGCCACTAAAACAGCTGTGACTGGTTCACTAATGAACGAATGGTATCATCTGAAGGTTGGTAGTTTCAAAAAATCATATGGATTTTTCATTAGTGACCTATAAGACCTATGTGTCATCCTACGGACTTTTCAGCCGATGTGTTATGCCATAATGACGATGGTTCATTATGTTTAAAGCAAAAAAATTATGCTCATAAAGCTATAAAAAGATTCAAAATGGAAAATTGTTATGGTGTCTCAACACCATTAGATGTAAATCAAGTTTATGAAAAATTTGAAGATTCTAAACACACAAAATTTCTTTTTCGTGAAGTAGTTGGCGGTCTTATATATTTGGCAATTGCAATAAGACCTGATCTAAGAAAAATTTTGGCTGGGATATTATTGAATTTCGAAAAGGGCTCAGACGCATTTTTAAAATTTTTCGGTTTTTAGCAAACTCTAGTAACTACACATATGGTCAAAATAATAAGTACAGCCTGAAATATTTTTTTTAAAGGCTTGTAGCCGAAAATTTATTTAAATTAAAAGAAAAAACAAATACTATTTTGTTTTGTTATAACATTAAAAATAAAATAAATAAATTCAGTCTTGTTCCAAAAATAAGTAATTAATCAAAAAAGAGTAAAAAGGTTAAAGTCGGGCATGCCGACTATACAATACCCTACACCAGTCTGGTGTATTGTTTGGATCCGAAATTCGAATGGGTTAAAATGGGGCTTATGTCAAAATTTTCTATAATCTGAGTCAGCGCACCAAATTTCATTAAAATATCTTAATATTTGCGACCTGCAGTTTGTAACCAAGCCAATTTTGGGGGGACCCTTATATGGGCACTAGTTCTAAACATGGACCGATGTTCACCAAAATCAATAGGCTGCGTTATTGTGCTAACATAGGTCTGTGTACCAAATTTCATCAAAATATCTTAATATTTACGACCTGCAGCGTATAAACAATATAATTTTGGTGGGACCCTTATATGGGCACTAGGTCTAAACATGGACCGATGTTCACCAAAATCAATAGGCTGCGTTATTGGGCCAATGTAGGTATGTGTACCAAATTTCATCAATATATCTTAATATTTACGACCTGCAGCGTATAAACAGTATAATTTTGGTAGGACCCTTATATGGGCACTAGGTCTAAACATGGACCGATGTTCACCAAAATCAATAGGCTGCGTTATTGTGCTAACATAGGTCTGTGTACCAAATTTCATCAAAATATCTTAATATTTACGACCTGCAGCGTATAAACAATATAATTTTGGTGGGACCCTTATATGGGCACTAGGTCTAAACATGGACCGATGTTCACCAAAATCAATAGGCTGCGTTATTGGGCCAATGTAGTCTGTGTACCAAATTTCATCAAAATATCTTAATAGTTACGACCTGCAGCGTATAAACAATATAATTTTGGTGGGACCCTTATATGGGCACTAGGTCTAAACATGGACCGATCTTCACCAAAATCAAACTTGTTCGTCCTTGGGCCAACATAGGTCTGTGTACCAAATTTCATCAAAATATCTTAATAGTTGCGACCTGTAGAGTGCGCACAAGATTGCATGGACAGACAGACAGACAGACAGACAGACAGACGGACGGACGGACGGACAGACGGACATCGTTAAATCGAAATAAAAAAAAATTCTGAACCGATCGGTATACTATAAGGTGGGTCTACGACCAATATTTTTTGGTGTTACAAACATCAGCACAAACTTATAATACCCTGACCACATAGTGGTGTAGGTAGGGTTGCCACATCGCAAAAGTCTAATAACTTGATACTTCGCAAAAAATAACTTGATTTAAAAAAAAAAACTTGACAATAAAAAATTTAATGTGCATATGTGTGCAGTAGGGTGATTCTTAATACAAAAATTTATAATTTTTGAATACACTCGCCATTTTATTAAGATTCATATAAAAAATTTCGGTTTTTTTTTGGAATTTTCGGGGACAATCTCGATAGTGCTACCAGCCATTGAAGTTTGGACATAAATTGACGAAATTGATTAGTGTTTTATTTTTTTTTTTGCAATTATTCCTGTATAATAAGAAGAAAAAGATGAAGTCTGCAAGAAGTCGTTGACATTTTCAAATTTTAGGCCAAAAAAATATAGAAACTTTCCATTGTTTTCCAATCGTCAATTTGAAATTTTAACATATTTTTTTTCTGAAACGTAAAAAACCAAAACTTTTTTTTTTATAAATTTATTAAATGGATGATATATAATCAAAATAAAATAGCACTTAAGGTTTTTCTTGTCCCAGTAAAATTATTGTTTACCGATTTTTAAGGAAAATCGTCTTTCGTAAATCTCCACTCGCGCTCTCAAAACCAAAGATATACCTTAAGCGCCATTTTATTTTGATAATATATCATCAATTTAATAAATTTATGAAAAAAAATTTTGGTTTTTTACGTTTCAGAAAAGAAAATATGCTACAATTTTAAAATGGTGTTGCGAGAATTATGAAAAATTTATATATTTTTTTTTGGCCTAAAGTTTATATATTTCAACGACTTCCTGCAGACTTCCCCCTCAATTCATAAATGCTTTCTAAAGTTATAGCAGGTTTACAAAACGTCATTTTTATACAAAATTTGTTCAATAAACCTCCTATAATTTTACAAAGCGTTTATGAATTAGAAGTTAATCTTTCTTTTCTTATTGTTTAGAAATAAATGCTACTCAAAAAAATTAAAACACTAATAAATTTCATCAGTTTTGTAATTTTAAATGTTTTTTTAACTACTGATACGACAAAATTTCAATTTAACTTGACAAAATAAATTTGACCTTGGCACTTGACAAGACCTAAATTAACTTGACAATCAAGGCCATTCAAGGCCATGTGGCAACCCTAGGTGTAGGGTATAAATATTGGACAAAATAATAAGTACTTTTAGTTAAAATAAGCAAAACAGTAAAAAATTTTCTGCTAAATTGAATGATTTTAGCAGAGTTTCGTTAAAAGCCAGTATATCCACCATTATTTTGAATTATTTTGTTGACTCTTTTTGGCATGCTGGCAATAAGCTTCCTGCAGGAAGCTTTTTGTACAAGTTTTTTGAACAAAATTCCATAACTGATCCTTATTTTTAAAAACCTCCTTTCCAATTCTTTGTTTTATATCTCCTTAAAGATTTTCGATGGGGTTTAAGTGCGGAGATTGACTTGGCCAGTCAAGAAGGGCCACATGATTGTCTTGGAACCAATCCTTTACCAACTTAGAAGTATGCTTTGGATCGTTATCCTGTCCATCTAAGAGGCATATTTTCCTCAGCATAGGTCAACATCATATTTTCCAAGGTATTTTTGTAGTGGAATCTGGTCATAGTGTCGGTAATTCGATATATCGGACCGACAGCATACCACGAGAAACACCCCCTGACAATAATATTGCCGCCGTCTTCTTTGTAAGGCGAACATGGAATTCCTTACCCTTAGGGCGTCGAACATTCCGGGCACAGACGTTTCCAAATAAATTAATTTTTGTTTCATCGCTCCACAAAATTTTTTGCCATTTTTTTTACCGACTGCTCCGGACCAATTGGAATGACTTCTTGCAAACGCCAACCTAGCCTTTAAATTTTTTTGTCTAAGCAAAGGGACTCTTTTCGCTATCCGTCCTGGTAAATGAACTTCTTGTAGTCTACGACGAACCATTCGCGATGAAATTGCATTTCCAATACCTACTGAAATCGCTCTTGAAGACACAAATGGGTCCTGTTTCGCAAGAGTTACAATACGGATATCTGTTGTTTTAGAAGTTTTTTTGGGTCTTCCGCGAGTTTCAACGGGATTTTTAGGCTTTAAGGCATTTTGTACAAAAAATAGCGACCGATTAATAGTTTGTGCTATAGAACAAGACTTTGGCCACTTTCTCTTAGTCTTGAAACAATTTTTCTCTCCTCCGGAGAACAATGACTTCTTCGACCCATCGCTGATTTTTTTTTACTATATATTTCGTTATGAATAAAGATAAACAACAGTAAAATAACTAGCCTTTCTAAAAAACTAGAGCAGACTGCGAAAATATTAAAGAATTCAGCAATGTATTTATTATTTTGACCAAGTACTGAAATCACACCTGTACAAAACTAACACACAATGAAAACAACGGGGAAGCCCCAGTTTTGTTTTTACTTTTAAAGGCATTGCCATATTAAAGTTCTTTAAATAAAAAAGAATTGCCATGTTTACTTTCCGTTAAAATAACTAAAATTAAACATAAAGAAAAAATAAGCAGGTGTACTTATTATTTTGACCATATGTGTTTTTATATTTTGAGCCTAACAATGTACTATATGTAATTTATATACATATGGGCAAATCTACGGAACCGGGCGATTCCATGTAACTCGGGATTTAAACCATTTTAATAACAATATATATGTTTGATGGTATCAGCATTTTCGAGGCAACGAATTTAATCTGGCGAACATCTTAAATTTTAATATTTATACTGCTAATGTGCTCTACTCAATTAAAAACTACCCTAATTTACCCTAGTTTTGCTTGTACATAACTTTCAAGAGTTTTTCAACTCTTTTGGTTATGACTTTTTCAGCATAAAAGAAAATCGCCCAAAACCTTTGGTGGATAAAAATTATGATGTTAGAAAATCTCCCACTTGTTGAAAAAATAGGTGCCCTCAATTAGGAACAAATTGTAGTTCTTTAAAATCTGTAACTCTGTTTTTTGAATAAACAGTAATTTCAGACATTTTTAATTTTTGCGATTTCAATCTCAATGCAATTGACAATTTTTTGATACTGACATATAACTGACAAGTAAATGGATCGTACTATTAGTTTGGTGTCCAGACCCATTTTAGGTTAAATTTTGTGGCTTTTGATAGATTTTTGGAGCTAAAAGTAATGTAGAAACCAAACGGATAATCCGATCGTTTTAGCACTTACACGCAACAATATTAATTGCGATATATATCATATAAGCCAAATTTCAGCCATTAATTCTTTTATCTGGTGATGTGCTAGTCAATTAAAAGTTGGATTTTTAGCGTATTGTACAGCGAAAATTAATGTAAAGCCTAAAAATAAAATCCGATCTGTTTAGCACTTTCACATGACAGCTATGATAAGATCTACCGTTCCAGATAGATTGGACTCCGTAATTCTTAAAACTGTGGATGTGCTTTCAATTTGAATTTAACCTTTTAGCGAATTTTGGAGAAAGATATGTTGTAGAGAATACGAAATTCGGCCGATCCGTTTAGCACTTGAAGATAATAATAATAATGAAGATATGTACCATTCAAGGTATATTTGATCCCATAATTCTTTAAACCGTGGATGTGCCATTCAATTTTGTGCTGCAGTTTTGAGGGAAATTTATATGGGCACAAGTCCAAACATAGACCGATTTAAACCAAAATCAATAGACTTCATCCTTGGGCCGATATAAATCGATCTACCAAATTTTATCAAAAAATCTTAATATTTGCGACCTGTAGCGGGCGCACAAGAATACACGGAGAGACAGACGGACGGACGGAAAAATTAAAAAACAACATTACTTATAATCAATAATGGAAATATAGCGCGACTATGCATTTTCGAATAAAATGACCGTGATGATTGAAAAATGTGTGTCATCTTTTTTCATTAAATCGAGGTAAAAGTATGTAAAAACAACTCAAACAAGGTTTTTGGTAACTTTGACCTCAATTTGCTCAAAAACCAGATATGCTGGAAAAATTTGGAAGCCAAATTCGGACTCAGAACGGAAAAGTTACTTGAAAATGTGTGGTCGTATGCCCGAAAAATCCAAAAATTTAAAAATATTTATTAGCGAAAATGTGTGCGGTTTTTTGTTTATAACTTTTTCAGCACTCAAAAAAATTTATTCACGCGAACAGATTACTTGTTTTTAATGTATTTTAAATAAATTAATCTAGAAAAAAAATGTGTGCCACTAATTTCAAATTTTCAAGGTTGGTTACCGTTATCGTTATAATACCGTTATCGCTAAAATATGATTTCAAATTGAATACCGTTACCGTTATCGATACCTCTAATAACATTTCTAAATACCGTTATCGTTACCGATACCGTTATTTTACCGGTATTTATTATTTTATATAAAAATTACAATTTTTTATTTTTTATTTTATAATCTTGAGCAGAGCTTTGAAGAATTAATTCCTCAATTCAATTTTTCAATTCTGAATTAAAAATTCGATGAATTAATTCACTAAGCACCATATATTGAATGGAATTAATTCATATTTGCTTTCGTTCGATTTATTTTGTTACGAATTAATTCAATTGCAATAGTTCTTTTTATTAAATCAAATGAATTAATTCACTGGTGAACACGTTCAATTTTATAAATCGAACGGAAAAAAAGTGAATTAATTCCTTACTGAATTAATTCACTACTGAATTCGTTCAATTTCATTTTCATTCAGTGAATTAAAAAAAATAAAATTACGTTCAGTGAATTTAAAAAAAATAAAATTACGTTCAGTGAATTAAATAAAACAAAAAAATTATAAGTTCACTGAATTGAAAAAAAAAATAAAATAAGTTCATTGAATTGAAAAAAATAAAATAAGTTCACTGAATTCAAAGCCTGTTTTCTGCCGTTCAGTAGAAGAAAACAATAATGTACAAATAAAATTTTTAAATAAGTAATTTTACAGCGTGTGCAAGTAAATATAAACAAATTAGAAACCGAATGCTGTTTATCAACCTACATGATTCAAAAATTAAAAATAAAAACTTTACAGATATAGATAAATTTGGAAAAAAATATATAACTATTAATTTTTCAAACTACCCAGTCAGAAAAATACAAACGGGAAAGCGGTGGCAAAGCACTTTAACAGGTGGTACAAGTATTGGCAAAAAGTGCTTTCCCATTCCCAAAATGATAACATCATTAGACAAAAGGACCGGCTGTTCAAAAAGCGCCGGAAAAGCACTGGAGGAACAAAATTTTTAAACGTTGGCAAAACGCTGGCAAAACCAATAAATAGGTGGTCTGGAAATATATTTTCCAAAATAAAATTAAAAAAAAGTTCATATGTATTTTTTTGACCCTGCCGTGATTTGAACCCAGGCCGTCAGATTGGCAGAGGATTGCTCTACCCACTGAGCTAACGAGACATATAATATTTAATGGCTAAACACATAAATGAGTGATAATAGCTGGACAACTACTGGCTACGCCAAAATGCTAGTACTGGCAAACAATTTTTAGTAACTAGTATGCCAGTGTTTGGAGGGCAAAAAAAAAGTTGGTCTTGAAGGAGCTTTCCCACAAACAAAAAAATTGATTTTATAAAACAAAAAAAATTTTAAATTAAAAAAAATCCCAAAAAATTTTTTTGCTTGCAACCGTATTTGAACTCGGAACCTTCCGACTACAAACATTTTTTAACGAAGCGTCAGCATTTTTATAAAATCAATGGTTTTCCTGTGAATTGATTTTTGTACGCCTGGTAGCATTGGCTAGGTAGCACTGGATAACCACTGGTTGCAAACCTTGGCATATCACTCTAAGCCAATTCTTTGCCATGTTTTTTTTTTTATAAACCACCGAAATTTTTGTAAAAAAAAAATACTGGTAAAACGCTTTTCGCAAACGCTGGCAAAGCGTCCCAAATTATTGTTCTGCCAGTCATTTATTTTTAATACCATGGTTACCCAGTGGTATGCCAGTGCTTGATTTTTTGTACCACTGGCGATTTCTGACTGGGTAGTTATATAGTTATATTTTTTTCCAAATTTATCTATATCTGTAAAGTTTTTATTTTTAATAGTAAAAGGCTTTATTTTTGAATCATGTAGGTTGATAAACAGCATCCGGTTTCTAATTTGTTACTAGCACACGCTGTAAAATTGCTTTTAAAAATTTTATTTGTACATTACTGTTTTCTTCTACTGAACGGCAGAAAACAGGCTTTGAATTCAGTGAACTTATTTTATTTTTTTTTGCAATTCAGTGAACTTATTTTATTTTTTCTTTTTTCAATTCAGTGAACTTATTTTTTTTTTTTAATTCACTGAATGTAATTTTATTTTTTTTTAATTCACTGAATGAAAATGAAATTGAATAAATTCAGTGGTGAATTAATTCAGTAAGGAATTAATTCACTTTTTTTCCGTTCGATTTATAAAATTTAACGCGTTCACCGGTGAATTAATTCATTTGATTTAATAAAAAGAACTATTGCAATTGAATTAATTCTTTGAATTTGTTGTTTGATGAACGCATTCAGTTGAATGAATTCAGTGAATTACTTAAGAAAAGGAATTCATTCAATTCTAGAGAAAATTGAATTCGATTGGTAGTGAATTCATTACAAAGGAATTAATTCTTCAAAGCTCTGATCTTGAGTGTTTTTTTACAAAAAATTTATAGATAATAATTTTACTTATTAAAACTACCAGTATTGAATTTATAGCTTAAAATCTGTATTTTCAGTACTTAAAATTAAAAATATGCCATGTTTTTACTTGTTTTTATATGTTTTTAACATAATTTTTAATACCGGCAGGTACCGGTATTGCTGTTTCGATAACGGTATACCGTTACCGAAACAGTCTCAAATACCGTTACCTAAACAAACGAAATCTGATACCGTTACCCTTACCGTTATTCGTTTCGGTAACCAACCTTGCAAATTTTTCATTTTTAAAATCTGAAATCGACCTGTTTCGTAGATTTTCCCATATGTAAATTGTATGCTCATTGTCAAATTTAACTATAATTAATATTCAGTACTTCTATATAAGATTAAATCTTTGTAGGTACCGAATTGTGATGAAAATAAAAAAAAATGTCTTAATTGTTTTTAAAAATATTCTCCTTTATGATCTATGCACTTTTGCATGTGTTCGAACGACTTGTCCTATCATTTTTTCCATTCCGCGTGAAACACCTCCAAAACAAGGTTTTTGAATGCATCTACGACTTCTTCTACTGACGGCAACCATTGTCAACGTAGTTTATCTTTAATGTACGGGAATAAGAAAAAGTTATTGGGTGCCATGTCAGATCTAAACGGCGGATGACCCATTAATTTGATCTTTTGAGTGCTCAAAAAGTCACTTGTTTGAGCCGATGTGTGAGCTCGCGTTGTCATGATGGAGAATTAACGGTTTTTGGGGTTTAGTTTTCTGATTTCTCCGAACACTTCTGGTGGTGTACCATTCAGAATTAACTATTCTAAGTTATTCTAACGATACTGTTGCCACATGCCAAGTTTTTCCAAAAAAAAACAGGCGGCAATTTGTTTCGAAGTGTTTCGAGAGGGAACAATTTTTGTTGTATTTCGTTCATCATGCAACACCCACACAGTCAACTGCTGTTTCGTTTCAGGCTCATATGCATTGTTTGCACCAATCGACTCGAGCATCTTTTAGAGCTGTTGTTAAGTTGTGAGGAATTCAACGAGAACAAATCTTTTTTACGGCTAAATTTTGATGCAATATTTTATTTTATTTATGCTAGTGGAACTTATGTCTAAGGTAGCCTCAATCTCCGAGTATGTCACATGACGATCTTGCATTATCAGTTTTTGCACAGCATCTATGTTTTCTGGCACAACAACTGGTTTTTGACGGCCTTCTTGAAATTCGTCCTGGAGCGAAGGACGTCCGTGATTAAATTCGTTAACCCAGCGTTTCACAGTTGCAAAGGATAGAGCTTCATCACCAAAAGTTTAAATTAATTTGTCTATGCACTCTTCTCTAGATAATCCATATCATATTATCAGAGAAAAATATGAAAATATGGCACTGCGAATATCTGTATTGGGCTTAATTTTTTATTTTAATTTTAACACATTAGGTTTTAAATATTTTTGTGTTTCAAATATTTTCATTAAATAATTTTTTAAAATAAATTTTTTAAGCCTAAAGCCTAAACCACATAAACGCAGTGACGACCGCAGTGCGACGTTTTGTCGATAAAGCAGTTTTTGTATCTGTTCTATTTGTCACTGCCGATAAATTATAAAAGTTTCTAAATACACAAGAGCTGTTATATAATAAAACGCAATAATTAAAAATATTAAATCGATTTCGCGAAATTCTGGAACAAAGTTTGACAGTACTGTCACTGTCCACTGCGACTTTCACTATGTGGTTTGGGCTTAAAGCTGCCAGTGGACAGTGGCAGTGCTATTAAACTTTGTTCTTGAATTTAGCAAAAACGATTTAATATTTTTAAAAAATTCTTGTTGCGTTTTATTTAGAAACAGCTCTTGTTTATTTAGAAACTTTTTTTTTTTTTTTGTCACTGCCGAGAAATTAGAAAAGAGTGTAAATAAACAAGAGCTGTTTTTAAACAAAATGCATTAAGAAATTTTTAAAAACATGGAATCGTTTTCGCGAAATTCAAGAACAAAATTTGAGAGCACTGACACTGGCACTTTCACTATGTGGTTTGGGCTTTAAGTTCAGTTTTGTATACCAACAAATGAAGAACGTATTTCATTTGGTCCAAAAAATTGAATACTATTACCAATACCTTTAAAGTTTTTTTTTACTTTTTTATAAAAATCTTGAGTTGATTTTTCAAAAAAATAAAAAAAAAAAAAATGAAAAATATGCTGTTTTATTGTTTTTAGAGTTTTTATACCGTTACCTTTACCGTTACCGAAACAAACGAAATTCAATACCGTTACCCTTATTCCTTATTTCCAACTTATATTACAGAAAAAAAAAAAAACAAAGATTTATTATAAATATTTATTAAAATTGAGAAAATGTATTTTTTTTTTATAGAAAATGATTAGAAATGAGCTTCATATTTAAAATCTGTAAAAATGAAATTTTTGTTTTAGTTTTGAAGAACCGCTTTTTAACATTGAGATTTTCATTTGAGAAAAGATATTTCTATTCGATACTTGTTCACAAAGAAACTACCCAGCAGGGTCACCAACAGATCTGAACGAAATGCGGTTATGTTGTAGAGGGTATTTTTTAGGTGCGCAATCTCACATTTTAAGCAGTGGGGTCAAAATTTACAACGTTTTCGTTTTAAACCATGTCTGAAATTTACAAAATTAAGATTTATTTCTCCACAGATTTAAAGTAACCGAGAAAAAAACTTGAATACCAAGATTGACACTTATTGAAATATTTAAGAAATCTCAAAGCCGAGTTTCGTTAAATCTGCGTGTAGCGCCTCTGGGCAGTTTTCTTGTTTGTTGCAATTAAATAGGTAACAGACATACCTCTTGTATATGTTTCATATTCTGTGGCATAATCAAATCATTTCCCATTATTGGCGGTGGAGTTGTCTCAGCCGAAGGTCGTCGTATATTTTTCATTGAAGTCTGCCCAATTCTTTGCATATTACGTACTTGTGTGGCATTTTGTTGTAGACCACTGTCACCGGATGATGTGCGATTTGGACTTGTAGCACGACTACTAGCTGGTGATGATTGTTGGCTTAACATTGGCGATGAAGCTTGTGGTGGATGATCCATCATTTGTTGATTGCCTGTTGGTGGTGGTGGTTGATGATATTGTCGCATTGCCCAGGAGGCAGCATTGGGATGTGATAGAATGGCATTGCTGGTATCTGGAATGGTGATGTTTGAGGAAATCATATGTGGTATACCATCCACAGTTGTTATTTGATGTTGTAAAGATGCACCATCAGCTGTGGATATTAACTGAAAATAGAAATAAAAATAAAATAAATTTTAATTTATATGTTGCATAACAAAGAATTTCTGCTGATTACTCGTACACTAGATCTGTTTCACGTATGTACGTTCCAGCGGGTAAGCAATTTTACCAAAAACCGTTTTTATTCTGAAAACTGTGTGTAAATAGTTGTTGTTTTGGGTAAATTGGGTTTCTGCGGGCATCCGCAGAAATCTTGTTGTATAAATGTAGAAGAGAGTTTACTAATTGTTATATATTTTTTAAGGTTGATTTGATACTTAATTGATTTTATAAATGAATCGAAAATTACCAATCTTATGTAATCTTTGTTGTTTTCATGTAAAATACCCTGCTTTTTTATTGTGAACACAACCTTTCACTGGTTACAGACGTATTCTGTGGAAGTAGGCGTTTTTAAACGCCCACCTTTCGGATATTGGTATCCTGTTTTTACTTCATACACCACTCATTTTTGGTGTCGACATTCATCAAGCGCTTGGGTTAAGCGTACTCTACAACTTGGCAATTTGCGTGTTGATACACCGCCATTTACACAATAACTCAAAAAAAAAAGGTTGATTTGAGATCATACAAGTAAACTACAGAGGAGAACAAATTGGATAAGGCCAGCAGGATAGAATACGTATTTTCGGGTCCCGATACAGACCCAACCTCAGTATCCTATCCCTTTGTGGGTTAATATTTGATTATGATCTATTTATATTGAATTTAAACAAATAAACACATGTCAACAACTCAATTAGACTAACATCAACGAAATTTTAACAATGCTATTTTTATCAGCTGTTATTACTATTTTTTGCTTTAAACTTTAATTCTTAAGCGGGCCATACATTTGCGATATTATGGTACAACTTTCCAAGTGGTGCAAGCATATTGACCGTGTATGTATTAAATTGAAGGTTGAGCAATATTATGTAGCGAATCAAAACACTTGATTTTTATCGGACAACTTAAAATATTACATAATCTATTGGCATTCTATGTTTGTGTGCATTTTGAGGTTATGTTGATTTCATATATTGCATAAAATATTGTGGCGATCTTTTGTAACATATATGTTGCAATTTATTGTATGGTGTGTGGCAAAAGGAGAAAAATAGTGTGCCATTATATTGGACATAATATTGCAAATGTATGGGGGGCTTTAAAGTATCGCAGCTGGTTCTATTCAACTCTGAATCACAAATTTTTATTTATCAACGAACCTTTAATTTTAAATTTTAAATGCATATTCTAATTATTTTTAACCTACAACATAAATCCATGTTGATAGTAAACAATTAGGCATATTAAATTGTATTTTCACTGTATCTTGTGTGTTGAGATGTATGAAGGTATGTATAGTTGATCTTTTAATTGGTAAATTAATATTTTTTGTTTGATTTGAGATCATATAAGTAAACTACAGAGGAAAAAAATTTTAAAAATTCGTTAAATTTTCCTCCTCTGTAGGTTAATTGTATGATCTCAAATCAAACAAAAAACCAGGGTTGGCAGGCAATACCGCTAAAATACAGTTATCGATTAAAAACCCTTTCAACTGACTACCGTTACCCTTAAAATACCGTTACCGAAATACCCGGAATACCGTTATCCTTAAAATACGGGTACCGAAATAATTGAAATACCGTTATCCTTAAAATACCGATACCGAAATAAATGAAATATCAACACCCTTAAAATACCGTCACCGTAACAAATAAAATACCGTTATCCCTAAAGTACCGTTACCGTTATTTTTAATTATCTGCTTTTGGTTGTTGTTGTTGTTGTAACGACTTTAAAATGAGAATTTGTGGTTAATAATTCTCATTTAAAGCCGGAGTGGCAATCCTTGCTCGGATAAATTCGAAGATTCGAATACATCCGAATCGTTCCGGCACATAGTCCGATTGCCGTGGGAACCGGGTTATACCGCCCATACTCGGTCGTCAGAGCCTCGTCAGCGTTAACAGGGGACACCATGTCCAAGGTGGACTGTGGGTGAGGTTGGCATTTGGAAATAATTTCCCTTGACCCCTGCTTTTGGTAATTTTACGTGGTTATTGAGTATTTTTTGTACATTAAGTTTATAAATTGGTTCTGTTTTTAATTTCGTTTCTTTTTGTAAAAAAATTTCGGGATGCATCGAAATAACTGACTACCGTTACCCTTAAAAAACCGTTACCGATATAACTGAAATACCGTTAACCTTAAAACATCGTTACCGAAATAACCCAAATATCGTTATCTTTAAAATACCGTTACCGAAATAACTCAAATACCGTTATCCTCAAAATACCGATACCGAAATAAATGAAAAAGCGTTACCCTTAAAATACCGTTACCGAAATAACCTAAAATATCGTTACCCTAACGATAACTGCATTCGTTTCGGTTACCATCCATGCAAAAAACATTTATTTACGAATTAAAATATCAACTATACATACCTTTATACATTTTTTTTAAGAAAATTCAGTGAGCTTTTGAACACTAGAATCCAAAAAATTATCTTTGACCTTTTCATCTAAAAAATCAATATGCATAATTTTAAAGGAAATTAAAAATAAACTCTATCTTGTAAAGTTCAAAATTTGAAACCGCTTTTTGTAAGGACACTTTAGTAAAATTTTAACGTTTTTCCACATTTTCGTGACGTCATATTTCGAAAACTGCAAATATCTGGGATCCGAAAGTTTTCGTTTTGTTAAAGTCCGTGATATGGGTGTTTCTCGGTATATGGTGTCAAATTAATAGTATTGTATATTTTTTTTTCAATTCAAAGAAACTCTTACGGCTACTTTTTCTGTTAAATTGACTTGTTGTAGCCTTTTTTAGAGCTTTTGGGAAGAAATCATGTCGCTAATATTTTTTTTTTTTAATAAAATGGCTCCTGAAGATTCTGATGGTTCACTAAACACATTTCATAATGAACTTAAAGCTAGACTGAGTATGTAACTTTTATAATAAGTTCTTAATTTGGTGCAAGGACACACAGTGTTCCATCAGGATACCTTTAAAGGGCACCGTCTTAGTTTGAAAGCGAATGGGGTGATAATTATGAAATTTGGCACAAAGAATATACTTAGTATTCATAGCAAAGTCTTTTATGTTCAACAATGGTTTGTTTAAATTCTGATGGGGTTTCTAGAAGACGTTCGTTGTCACACGAATGAGTGACTACATGTATTTTGTTTTTGTATTGCATGTATTTTGTTATTGTATTTTCGTTCGTGTGAAGCAAAACGTCATCTAGAAACACCACCTATGTCTGTTTGTTTACATTTCTAGTAAACTTAGAAAGAGCCAAAGAATTACCAAAACTGATTTTCTTTTTAAGTAAAATGACAGAAAATGGTACCAAAAGCAGTAAATAGAAGAAACTGAATTAAAAACTTTCCACATTTCACGGTAAAAATGAATTTATGATAAAAAAAACTAGTAAAAATAGTAATAACTAGCACGTAAACAAACAGACATATTTCTAGTAAAATATAGTAAATTTAGAAAGTGCGAAAGTATTGCCTAAAACTTATTTATTTTCAATTGGTATGAAAGAAATTTATATCAAGAGTTATAAATTGAATCCACTGAATTAAAAAATTTGCAAATTTCGACTCAAAAATTAAAAAAAAGTAAAAATAGTAAAAACTAGAAAGTAAACAAAGAGAGATAATATATTCTGAGAGGGTCACTTTTTTATTTTTTTTCGTAAGTAGGTCTAATGTATCTATGCTTTGCTAAATCTTTTAGCAACAAAAATTTATTTCAACCTCATTTGTATGACAACAATTAAAATTGCATCAACCAGTTAAAATATAAATTTTTAGATTTAGGATTCATTAACGCCATCTTAGATCCGCCATTTTAAGACCTGCAAGATAAATAATTTATTTTCAAACACATAACAATTTTAAATTTATGGCTGCCATATTGGATCCTCCATGTTGAATTTTTAAAATTGGTTTTCAGATTCGTAATCGGATACCCAAAAGTTCTCCTGGTGGAAATTTTAAGTAAATCAGACGACATAAGAAATTTAATGAATAAATTTTTTGTCGCCATATTGGATCCCCCATTTTGAATTTCAAAATTTTAATTTCAGCGGCCCCTAGACCTATAAAATTTATTATTTTAAGTCTAATATATTGAAAACTAAAAATTCATTTTGAATTTCAAATTTTTTTATTTCAGATTCGTGAACAGCAACTTCCAAACTCCCCCCTTTTTAATAATTTTTAGTCTCATATACCCAAAATTCAAGTTTTGGCCAAAATAAAACAATGCCACAAGTACGGTGATCTAATGCAAGTTTTTAATAATTGTGTCGACCAAATTAATATTGCTCACGCTAATTGAAAGAGTATAAACCCCAAATCTCAACAGCATAATATGCAAGTGCTTGTGCAAATTTAAATGTTACTGATACTTTAGAAAACATTGTTTTCTATTGTTGTTTCTACATGAATGGATGTCACTACATTGCTAGATTCTGTGGAAAATTTTTCTGTTGTTGTTTTTGTTTTTTCTTTGATATTTTAAATGTTTAATAACGCTCCTAGACGAGAACAAGAAATTCTCATTGAGTTTGTAATTTAACTTAACAAATATTTCCAGAAATTCTAAAAACGTCGTCCCCTGACGATTTCCCTAGGCAAGAATTAAATCCGGATAGGGACATGCCTACAACGGATTATTTTTCACAATTTGTTAAATACGTTTGGGATTTTTAGCATATTGAATTCCTTTAATAAATTAGATGAGCTTAAGATTATATTACTAGACTCAAATGTACATATAATGGGTCTATCTGAGACTTGGCTTCAACCGGATATGCCTGATAGATCTATTAGTATCTATTAGTATAAGCGATCGACTTCAAACTGGTAGGGCTGGTGGAGTTGATATTTTGGTTGCAAATGTAATTAAATATAAAAGCATTTTTATCTACTACACCTTTTGCAATTGTAATTCAGAAAATATCAATTGAAATTCAGAATTTCCATTTGAAATTCAGAAAATATCAATTGAAATTCAGAATTTCCATTTGAAATTCAGAAAAGATCAATTGAAATTCAGAATTTCCATTTGAAATTCAGAAAATATAATTTGAAATTCAGAAAATATCAATTGAAATTCAGAAATTGTGATTTGAAATTCAGAAAATATCAATTGAAATTCAGAAAATATCATTTGAAATTCAGAAAATATCAATTGAAATTCAGAAAATATCATTTGAAATTCAGAAAATATCAATTGAAATTCAGAAACCGTCATTTGAAATTCAGAAAATATCAATTGCAATTCAGAAATTGTAATTTGAAATTCAGAAAATATCAATTGAAATTCAGAAATCGTCATTTGAAATTCAGAAAATATCAATTGAAATTCAGAAAACATCAATTGAAATTCAGAAACCGTCATTTGAAATTCAGAAAATATCAATTGAAATTCAGAAATCGTCATTTGAAATTCAGAAAATATCACTTGAAATTCAGAAATCGTCATTTGAAATTCAGAAAATACCAATTGAAATTCAGAAAACATCATTTGAAATTCAGAAAATATCAATTGAAATTCAGAAATCGTCATTTGAAATTCAGAAAATATCACTTGAAATTCAGAAATCGTCATTTGAAATTCAGAAAATATCAATTGAAATTCAGAAAACATCAATTGAAATTCAGAAAATATCAATTGAAATTCAGAAAAATGTAAACACATTTTTAAAAAGAATCCGTCCAGGTAGATAATGTTATCCCCTATAAAAATTTATATACATATGGGGTTAATCAAAATAAGTAAAATTCATTTTACTCACGCAAGTGAAAAATATTTAAAATTTGTATGCCTCAATGATTTTATGTAGACTAATTTCTTTCTTGTAACGAATTATGGCTCAATTAGACATTAAAACGTAAAGCTGATATTAAAGACTATTATTTGGCTTTAAATTTCAGGCTTACATTTTGGAACTATAATTCGTAACAAGAAAGAAATTAGTCTACCTAAAATCATTGAGGCACACAAATTTTAAATAATTCTCACTCGCGTAAGTAAAATGAATTTTACGCCCACTTGTTAATCAAACGTATTTTGATGAAATCCATATATAAATTTTTTATAAGGTATAACATTATCTACCTGGCCGGATTCTATAAAAAATTGTGTTTACATTTTTCTGAATTTCAATTGATGTTTTCTGAATTTCAATTGATATTTTCTGAATTTCAAATGATATTTTCTGAATTTCAAATGATATTTTCCGAATTTCAATTGATATTTTCTGAATTTCAAATGATATTTTCTGAATTTCAATTGATATTTTCTGAATTTTAAATGACGATTTCTGAATTTCAATTGACATTTTCTGAATTTCAAATGATGATTTCTGAATTTCAATTGATATTTTCTGAATTTCAAATGACGATTTCTGAATTTCAATTGATATTTTCTGAATTTCAATTGATATTTTCTGAATTTCAAATGACGATTTCTGAATTTCAATTGATATTTTCTGAATTTCAAATGACGATTTCTGAATTTCAATTGATATTTTCTGAATTTCAATTGATATTTTCTGAATTTTAATTGATATTTTCTGAACTTCAAATGATATTTTCTGAATATCAATTGATATTTTCCAAATTTCAAATGATATTTTCTGAATTTCAAATGATATTTTCTGAATTTCAAATGATATCTTCTGAATTTCAATTGACATTTCCGAATTTCAAATGATATTTTCTGAATTTCAATTGAAATTTTCTGAATTTCAAATGGAAAATCTGAATTTCAATTGATGTTTTCTGAATTTCAAATGGAAATTTATTCTGAATTTCAATTGATGTTTTCTGAATTTCAAATGGAAATTCTGAATTTCAATTGATATTTTCTGAATTTCAATTGATATTTTCTGAATTACAATTGCAAAAGGTGTAGTTACAACCTATGTGAATCAATCTTGATTGAAGTCATGTGTGGTCGGACCAGAATTTTAGTTGGAGTAGTCTACTTATCTAATGAGAATTTGGGCATGATGGAGGAAATTTTAGGAGGGATTTTTACACAATATGAAACTATAATTATAATTGGTGATTTTAATTGCAATATCAAGCCATAACCGCCAAAAAAGTTTGTGAAAAAAATAACATTTTACAGCACTGTTGGTATAAGTGGCACAAAAGTGCCATTTGTGGCACTATTGAATGTTCAATGGCACTCTTCATAGATTTTTGGCACTTTTTAAGAAAATTTCTATATAATTTGATAAAAGGTCGATATCGCTGGTTTTTCATTAAAAGCCAAGCCAACTTAGAACAGGTAGCAAAATAAAAGGTCGATATCGCTGGTTTTTCATTAAAAGCCACGCCTACTTAGAACAGGTAGCAAAATTAAAAAACAAACGCTACACTAAAAATTTCTACAATTTTCTGGACCAGCTTCAGCTTCCAGTTCTTCGTGGACAATTTAATCATTATTTTGATCTTTAAAAATAAAAGCAATGGGGATAAAATTAGAAAAACTTTAATTGATTCTATTGTATTGTCCGTCACTGGAATTTTTCAAAAATTTGTTAGGGTATTCTAGTTTTTTATGACAAACAAAAGTTTTAAAAATTTCACCATACAATGGTGAAAGCCGAAAATAAAATAAAATTATCAATTCCAGTCCAGGAACCGCAAAACACGAGAGAACTAGTTCTAAGCACTTGGAGTTTCCTTTAAATTTTAGCATCAAGCACCCTGAGCTTATTCCCAACAACTTTAGCCTCAAAAATACCATGTTAATACGTAATCTTTTGGAGGAATTTGCAGGAATTTTAGAATCGGTAAAAGGTTCGATGCTTCTTAAAATAATATCTCAAAATATGAATGAGGTATTTCATATTTTATTTCTGTGAAGAAAAATTATAAAATTCTTCAAAAGAAAATAAAATTTTTATATTTTAAATTGTTGACAAATGAAAATATTTGTTTGTTATGTGCTTTTTATTACATGACAAATTTGTCAAGGTTTTGCTATGAAAATTTTTCTTAGAATACCAAAATTATAATAATTTCCATTCACACCAGTTTTGTGACAATTTTGTTATTGTTATAAAGTTTAGAATAGGGTGTAAATGTACAAATATTTGAAATAAAAGCTGAACATATTTTTGAAAACATTGGCATGTTGCTTAATTTTTTGGCATTTTTAAATCTTTTTTTTGGCATCATTTAGGCACCAAACGAAAATTCTCAAATACCATCACTGTTTTACAGGAGAAACCGTTTTATATTTTAATTTTTTTTTTTTTTTGTTTTTATAAGCGGCCTATATATAACCAAGCATGCTGTACAGCATGCTGGACAGCTGTATGGATTTGACCATGTAATTTCTAATTTGACGGTTAGTCAACCATGTTGGATGAAAAACAAAATTTTTTGATTTTTCGGCAAGTTTGACAAACATGCAAAAAACATAGGGCCAGACGAACTTTTAAAACGCCGATACACTTATATTTTTCTTTTGTCCCTCTGCCAGAATTAGTTGTCATCAGAACGTTTTTTTTTTTGTACAGTGTAATTTATTTTCCAACACAACAATTTTAAATTTATGGCCGCCATATTTGATACGCCATGTTGAATTTTTAAAATTTGACTTCAGATTCGTAATCTGCTACCCAAAAACTTCCCCTAGTGGAAATTTGAAGTAAATCAGGCGACATAAGAAATTTAATGAAAAAATTGTTTGTCGCCATATTGGATCCGCTATTTTGAATTTCAAAATTTTAATTTCAGATTTTTAATCAACGGATCCTAGACCTATATAATTATTTTAATTCTAATATAATAAAAACTACAAATTAATGGCCGGCATCTTGGATCCGCCATTTTGAATTTTATATTTTTTCAGACTCGTGAAATTACCTTAAAATGAAGTTTTTGGTTTTCTCACACATACTAGCCCCCTGAAGTCCAGGTTTCTGGGACATTTGAGTGCCAATTTTGAATAAGTACGAAGTTAACCCTTAAACACATTTTAAGTTTTCACTTATTTCTGGCATTGAAGTCAAATTTTCAACTTTGATGTCTTCAGAGACTTATAGTAGAATTTCATGACAAATATTTTTGCGGAACATTTTAACCCTCCAACTCTTCAACTTATGGGTCTTTTTGACACATTTTAAAAAGGGCCAAAAGAAACCATTTAATTGCAGAGTTAGAGGGTAAAAATGTTCCACAAAAATGTCCCTGGTAGAGTTTTACATAAGTTCGCTGAACATATCCTATACCTAAAATGGAAGATTCACATGGTTTCCTATGACGATTCACAATAAAGATTTTCAAAAGAGGGTAAATTTTAACTCCCCAAAAACATAGGGCCAGACGAACTTTTAAAACGCCGATACACTTACATTTTTCTTTGGTCCCTCTGCCAGAATTAGTTGTCATCAGAACCTTTTTTTTTTGTACAGTGTAATTTATTTTCCAACACAACAATTTTAAATTTATGGCCGCCATATTTGATCCGCCATGTTGAATTTTTAAAATTTGACTTCAGATTCGTAATCTGCTACCCAAAAACTTCCCCTAGTGGAAATTTGAAGTAAATCAGGCGACATAAGAAATTTAATGAAAAAATTTTTTGTCGCCATATTGGATCCGCCATTTTGAATTTCAAAATTTTAATTTCAGATTTTTAATCAACGGATCCTAGACATATATAATTGATTATTTTAAGTCTAATATAATAAAAACTAAAAATTAATGACCGGCACTTGGATCCGCCATTTTGAATTTTATATTTTTTCAGACTCGTGATCAGCAAAAACCAAACCCCCCTTTGGCATATCTTTTAGACTCATATACTCAATATTTTAGTTTTGGCCATAATTCGATAATGCTGGCCCACTGTACACTGTACCAGTTGAAAAATCCAACAAGCGGGGCATCCGGTGGGGAACCTAATTCGAGTACGCTGAATCCAGTGGTGCTAGCCGTTATTCTAGATTAGCTCTTGAAAAAAATATATTTGTGTTTGAAAATTCTGGTTCACGCGATTTATCTGTTTGACCACTTATTTTTACCCAGGTTATTTGTTGTTCCCCCAGTCAGCTTTAGGTTAACCGGTGCAGCGGTTCAAAAGTTCTGAGTGAAAATATGAGGACACTTCGAAATTTTTTATACAAAATTGTACATTTTAATGTTTCGTTAATTGTTCTGAAATTTGTATTGAAGTAAAAGATTTTCCTCACATTTTCAATGACAACTTTTGAACCACAAGACCGATTTTGATTATTTTTAACACAAAGCTTTTTGGCAGAGTAACAAACAACTTAACTAAAAATTAACGGTAAACAAATAAAAAAATCTAGTATTTTGGGGTGCTCGGAACCATAATTTTCAAACTCAAATATCGTTTTTTTAAGATCCAAACTACAAAAACGGCTAGCACCAATAGATTCAGCGTACCCGAATTAGTTTTACCAACTGGGTGCCCAACCTGTCGGGAAAAAATTTAACGTGCATTCGAAAAGTAGGTTTTGACCATCTATTATTAGATTTAATTAATATCAATGCTTTCGTTAAAGTAATTTCTTAAAACTAGAATACTTTTTTTGTTTTAAAATTTGACAATTTCTACTTTTAAAATTTATTCTACATTTTTTACCTTTGCCAAATGACTCTGAGGATAGTTAAGGGGTATTGTACCCTGTGGTAACATTTGCATAGGTGTTGGTGCCAATAACTGATGATGTTGGCCACTGGGATGCATAGCTGCATGCAAGGCATGTTGTTGCTGCATGAAATCCTGTTGGGACGGTGGTGCAACATGTTGATGCATCTGTTGATGCATATGCAGTGTGTGTTCCAAATGGCCACCACCTAACTGTGATGAGGTCTGTTGTGATTGGGTCGGAGTGAGTGGCGGAGGTGTTGCTGATGGTGGAGGATCAGACACTAATTTATTTTCTTTAATTTTTTCAAAAATTTTCATAAATTTTAAATGTTGATCAAATTCGAATACCGGATGATTGGCAGCCATAGTGTAAACAAGTAATAATTCTTTTAGAGTGTCAATATCTGTCATGGTAGAAAAATCAAGTTCACCCCATGATTCCAAAGTGCGGAATATTTCCGTAACATTAGTACGATTACAAGCTCGTATCAACGCCAAATATAAAGCCATTTTACGTCGTACCTTAATATCAGTTGGTTCTCCCTTTTGGCACGCAACCATATCCGTGGCTAAATCCTGTGGATTATTGGCCCTTAATTCCATGCCACGTAATTCTTGCGAGTCCCTTCGTCCCAACTCTTCGAGACACGTGCCCAAGAAACGCAATTCAAATGGTAGACACATATTGAGTAGAGTACACATGGTATCTATTCTTTTGTAACTCTCGAGGGCTTTAAACCACATTATCACATCGTTTTTACTAATCATTGCTAGAGAAAATTTCACGACACTATGGCCGGGGATATTTTTAGTTTTTGCAAACCCTTATATGCAAAATTATTGGGAGAAAACGAGAAAATTTCTAACTTAACACAACTTTCACAATATCTAATGCGGCAAAAGGTTTAGTAGTTGGTGTTAATTTCTTCCTAGGCTTGGATTTAGTTTTTGACCAATGCCGCATCACTGTGACGCAGTGTAACGCCTTGTATTGGAAATAACCGTTGTCGACAAAGTAGCAACGGCGGAGGCGTTTCGTGTTCTAGTCGTTCTGGCTGCAGCTACTGCGACAGTTAGGCTTTTCAATAATTCTGTCCTTTTTTATATTGTTACTTTTTTACAATACAAAAGCCAACCTTATAAAAGTTGGTTTGATATTTCCAATTTTTCATATATATTACAATTTATATTCACAAATCTTGTAAACAGTGACTATATAAACAGGTTGATAACCACATTGGCCTTTTTGTATTTTTTTTTCTTTCGATACCGTATCGTGTAATTTTTAGAAAATTCACACACACAAAAATAATCACAAAAAAGACAAGAACAGCAGTCAAAGGAGACAAAATAAAAATCGCTACTCGCCAAACATGTGTTACTCGTTCTTATGTATGGCTCTGCTTTAGTTGCGCTGCAGCAGCATATTTCCTTTCTTTATTTCCGATAGTAAAAAAAAATTAAAGCAAAAAAAATGCAACGATAGTATGGCAACGGTATGAAACATTCGTGAATTAGTTCAATTGAACGATATGAACTTAGTTTATTACACGGTGTCTACACTAGGCATTAATGCTGCAGCAGCATTTTCCTCAGGATAATTTTCTCCAGGATGAAATTTGCTCGGAAAATTGTATACCCGGGAACCGTTGTTAAAATTTAATAATTTTCTCCAAGAAAAATATAATTTACAATGAAAAAATATTTTTGTTTTACTTCTTTTTCTTTGCAATTTCTTCTCGTTGCTTTTTTTCTTTGCTATGGTATGTGGTATATTTTCTTGAGGATTTAAAGTCTAAAATTTGTTTTTAACTATTCTTTTTATTCATTTGTAATCCTTGTGATGCGTTCTTTATTTTACAAATAACTTTTTTTAACCTGCACTTTTTTTATATTAAATTAATTTGTTCCGACGTGAAAATCGTAAAAATGTAGAGTTTAGAGATGTGTCGTTCATGAACGAACTAGTTCAGTTGAACGATTCTCTTTTAAGTTAATGATTTGAACTAGATTATTATATTCACTCTTTTCGTCCATTTAGTTTTTTATTCATAAAGCGGAGAATACACGTGGGAACCTAGAGTAGGGAACAAAAATATCAAAAAATTTTGTAAACACGAATTGCACGATGTCAACACACACACACAAATACACTCACACATTCACAAAAAAATTGGCATTTTTTCATGAATATTCCCTGGTGTATTCTCCGCTTAAAACAGTTGAGCTTAAAGCTGCCTACACACGAAGGAACATTCTTCAGAAAATGGGCATGTTCTGACGAATGTTCCTTCGTGTGTATCAATGTATCGTGTTGAAATCAGGCAAGGAAAAATTTTGAATTTTATTTTAAAATCCATAAACATTTGAAATTTTATTTTTGTTTAAAATAAAATTCCCCAAAAAATCTATGAATTTTAAATTTGGATAATAAAAATCTCGAAATTTAGACAATTTTATTTTTAACAAGTGTTTGAATAATTCTTTGAATAGTTATATGAACAATTCAAAATGAAAAAATAAAAACCCAAATTCCTACAATAAAAAATATTAAATACATAAAACTTAAAATCAAACCAGCAATTTCTCATTTTTTTCTAATTTTTTCGGTGTTTGCAAATTTTATTAATAAATATTTTCATATGGCGTCCAGAGCTTTGAAGAATTAATTCTTTTTTGAATGAATTCACTACCAATCAAAATCAATTTTCTTTAGAATTGAATGAATTCCTTCTCTTAAGTAATTCACTGAATTCGTTCAACTGAACGCGTTCATCAGACAATAAATTCAAAGAATTAATTCCATTGCAATAGTTCTCTTTATTAAATCAAATGAATGAATTCACTGGTGAACGCGTTCAATTTTATAAATCGAACGGAAAAAAAGTGAATAATTCCTTACTGAATTAATTCACTCAATTCATTCAATTTAATTTTCATCAAGTGAATTAAAAAAAAAATAAAATTACATTCAGTCAGAGCTTTGAAGAATTAATTCCTTTTTGAATGAATTCACTACCAATCGAATTCAATTTTCTCTAGAATTGAATGAATTCCTTTTCTTAAGTAATTCACTGAATTCGTTCAAATGAACGCGTTCATCAAACAACAAATTCAAAGAATTAATTCAATTGCAATAGTTCTTTTTATTAAATCAAATGAATTAATTCACCGGTGAACGCGTTCAATTTTATAAATCGAACGGAAAAAAAGTGAATTAATTCCTTACTGAATTCGTTCAATTTCATTTTCGTTCAGTGAATTAAAAAAAATAATATTACGTTCAGTGAATTAAAAAAAAAAATAATAAGTTCACTGAATTGAAAAAAAATAAAATAAGTTCACTGAATTGAAAAAAAAATAAAATAAGTTCACTGAATTCAAACTTGTTTTCTGCCGTTCAGTAGAAGAAAACAATAACGTACAAATACAATTTTTAAATAAGCAGTTTTGCAGCATGTGCTAGTAAAAATAAACAAATTAGAAACCGGATGCTGTTTATCAACCTACATGATTCAAAAATAAAGCCTTTTACTATTAAAAATAAAAACTTTACTTTTATAGATAAATTTGGAAAAAAAAATATAACTATTAATTTTTCAAACCAGTTATATAGTTATATTTTTTTCAGTTTTTAAAGTTTTTATTTTTAATAGTAAAAGGCTTTATTTTTGAATCATGTAGGTTGATAAACAGCATCCGGTTTCTAATTTGCTTATTTTTACTAGCACACGCTGTAAAATTGCTTATTTAAAAATTTTATTTGTACATTATTGTTTTCTTCTACTGAACGGCAGAAAACAGGCTTTGAATTCAGTGAACTTATTTTATTTTTTTTTTCAATTCAGTGAACTTATTTTATTTTTTTTCAATTCAGTGAACTTATTATTTTTTTTTAATTCACTGAACGTAATTCTATTTTTTCTTAATTCACTGAACGTAATTTTATTTTTTTTTAATTCACTGAACGAAAATGAAATTGAACGAATTCAGTAGTGAATTAATTCCTTACTGAATTTTTTCCGTTCGATTTATAAAATTTAACGTGTTCACCAGTGAATTAATTCATTTGATTTAATAAAAAGAACTATTGCAATTGAATTAATTCGGAACAAAATAAATCGAACGAAAGCAAATATGAATTAATTCCATTCAATATATGGTACTTAGTGAATTAATTCATCGAATTTTTAATTCAGAATTGAAAAATTGAATTAAGGAATTAATTCTTCAAAGCTCTGCATTCAGTGAATTAAAAAAAAATAAAATTACATTCAGTGAATTAAAAAAAATTAAATTACGTTCAGTGAATTAATATAGAAAAAAATACGTTCACTGAATTGAAAAAAAATACGTTCACTTAATTGAAAAACAAAAATTATGTATACTGTTTTAATTCAGTAGAAGAAAACATTGTATTGTAATAACGTATAAATGAAATACGTCATAGTGAAGCATCTACATTTTACTGGGAAGCATAAGTTTGAAAAATTAATAGTTATATTTTTTCCAAATTCATCTATATCTGTAAAGTTTTTATTTTTAATAGTAAAAGGCTTTATTTTTTAATCATGTAGGTTAATAAAGTGCATCGGGTAAAAATTAAAATAAAAAAAAAAAATTGCTTAGTTGCAAATTTTTTTGTAAATAAATGTTTTCTTTTATTGAACTGAAGAAAACAGACTTTGAGTTCAATGAACGTATTTTTCTTTTTTAATTCACTGAACGTAATTTTATTTTTTTTAATTCACTGAACGTAATTTTTTTTTTTAATTCACTGAATGTAATTTTATTTTTTTTCAATTCACTGAATGAAAATGAAATTGAATGAATTCAGTGATGAATTAATCCAGTAAGGAATTAATTCACTTTTTTCCGTTCGATTTATAATATTGAACGCGTTCACCAGTGAATTAATTCATTTGAATTAATAAAAAGAACTATAGCAATTGAATTAATTCGTAACAAAATAAATCGAACGAAAACAAATATGAATTAATTCCATTCAATATATGGTGCTTTGTGAATTAATTCATCGAATTTTTAATTCAGAATTGAAAAATGGAATTAAGGAATTAATTCTTCAAAGCTCTGATGGCGTCTTATATGCAAAACTCACAATTTGTCAAAAATAACTTTTGAATAATATTTTTAGGGATTAACTGAATAAGAAATAACGTACAATAAAAAACTAAATATACATACTTTTTAACTAAATCCGCTATTTCGCGTTCTTTAGTTATTATGGTGTTCGTAAATTTGATCGATAAATTAATACCTTATATTCAAAATGCGCAATTGTGGAAAATTGTATGTGGTACAAAAAATTAATTAAAGAATTTAATCAGCGATTTACATTCCGCAAACGAATATATTAGCTGTGTTTGTGCGGCATTCCTATCAATGATATCTCGAACAATTTTGACAGTAGAAAGCCGAAATACGTTGTAAAACTGTCAAAATCGTTCGTGATAACACTGATAGAGAGTCACACAAATGCAGCTATTAATGCAAAAATTTTCCTTTCTGCAAAATATTTTTTTGCAAACTAACCACTAAACTTTTTTATAAGAAATGGGTATTATAGTTCCTAGATTATGAATTTAAAATAACCGCACTTAAAAAATAAAAGCGGAACGCGAAAAAGTCTTTATGGTACAAAATATTTATTAAAAAGCTCAGTCAGTGATTTATATTCTGCAAGCGAATATATTGATGCAAAAATTTTCCTTTTTGCAATATATTATTTTGCGAATTATTTTTCCAAACTAACCACCAAACTTTTTTATAAGAAATGGTTATTATAGTTCCTAGAATATGAATTTTAAAAAGCACTCTCAAGAAATTGCAAAGTAATGGCGGAACGCGAAAATAGCCTTTATGTTGCAAAATATTTATTAAAAAGCTTAGTCAGCGATTTACATTCTGCAAACGAATATATTGATACAAACATTTTCAGTTTTGGAAAATTTTTTTCGCGAATTTTTTTGCAAACTAACCACCAAGCTTTTTGATAAGAAATGAGTATTATAGATAATAGATTATGAATTAAAAAAACCGCACTTAAAAAATTTCAAAATAATGGCGGAATGCGAAAAAAGCCTTTATGGTACAAAATATTCATTAACACGCTTAGTCAGCTTACATTCTGCAAACGAATATATTGATGCAAACATTTTCCTTTTTGCGAAATATTTTTTCGCGTATTTTTTATTGTAAACGAACTTCCTTTATGGCTTTATGGTACAAGAGATTAATTTGAAAACTTAATCAGCGATTTACATTCTGCAAACGAATGTATTGATGCAAACATTTTTCTTTTTTGAAAGTTTTTTTTCGCGAATTTTTTGCAAACTAATTACCAAACTTTGGTATAATACCGGTCTCTTGATTATAAATTTTAAAAAACCTCACTTAAAAAATTCTAAAATAATGGCTAAATGCGAAAAAGCATGTCGTAATATTATTGTATGAAGGGAACAAAATATTCAGAACTATTCTTAATATAAAATTTTGTTAACTACATGCTAATCTTTATCACAAATTTAAAATTTTACCTATTTTAAATACATTTATGTATATTTTTTATAGGAAAATAAAACTCCATAAAATTCAAAATACTATTCAATAAAGAATTTTATCTTTAGAACTCTTTACTGAATTTAAAAAAATATCATAGAGTTTTATTTAAAAGTTATGAAGTATTTTTTTCAAAAAAATACTTGTAGAGTTTATCAATAAAGAATTTTAAATTTTAAACTTTTCTGTTGACTGGTTGAAATTCGTGTTATCAAATTTTTTAGCGGCTAATACATTAAGGAACATTGAGTAGGGAACAAAAAATATCAAAAATTTTGTAAACACGAATTGCACGATGTCAACAAGCACACACACACACAAACACACATTCACAAAATATGTCAATTTAATAGACAGTAGAGATGAGCGATATTTTCATACCGGTGATTTAATCACAGTTACTGATAAACCACTGGTAACGGCAGTGATCAAATATTTCAAGTCGCAGTTACTCGGAATGTCGTTCTTTTAATATTTTTGTACTATTCTTTCTTGCAAACTTCATTGTGCACAGGAATACATGGTTTTTTCAATAACAGTGGCTTGCTTTCACACTCTTCTGAATAAAACTTACTTTAACGCAGTTTGTAACTGGAATACTTCTTTTAAAATGTGGTTTATTTTGTTTTATTTCAATAAAGAAATAAATTATACTCGAGAAAAAGTTTTTCCGGCAAATTTTTGTTAATAAACTTTGAAATGGCTGACAAAATTCGTTTTCGGTTTAACTAAACCAAGTTTAACTGATATCTTAAAAACTCGCCATAAATATTATTTCGTTTATTTATCAGAAAATCGCAGACTTTTCCATAGAAAAACCGTGATCACGATCACAGTTTAAAAGAACCGATTTGCAAATCACATAGTAACCATGGTATTAAAAATAAATGACTGGCAGAACACTCATTTGGGACGCTTTGCCAGCGTTTGCGAAAAGCGTTTTACCAGTATTTGTTTTACAAAAATTTCGGTGGTTTAAAAAAAAACCACTGGCAAAGAATTGGCTTAGAGTGATATGCCAAGGTTTGCAACCAGTGGTTATCCAGTGCTACCTAGTCAATGCTACCAGGCGTACAAAAATCAATTCACTGGAAAACCAATGATTTTATAAAAATGCTGACGCTTCGTTAAAAAATGTTTGTAGTCGGAAGGTTCCGAGTTCAAATCCGGTTGCAAGCAAAAAATTTTTTTTGGTTTTTTTTAATTTAAATTTTTTTTTGTTTTATAAAATCAATTTTTTTGTTTGTGGGAAAGCTCCTTCAAGACCAACTTTTTTTTTTGCCCTCCCAACACTGGCATAGTAGTTACAAAAAATTGTTTGCCAGTACTAGCATTTTGGCACAGCCAGTAGTTGTCCAGCTATTATCACTCATTTATGTGTTTAGCCATTAAATATTATATGTCTCGTTAGCTCAGTGGGTAGAGCAACCGTCTGCCAATCTGACGGCCTGTGTTCAAATCACGGCAGGACCAAAAAAAAATCCATATGAACTTTTTTTAAATTTTATTTTGGAAAATATATTTCCAGACCACCTATTTATTGGTTTTGCCAGCGTTTTGCCAACGTTTAAAAATTTTGTTCCTCCAGTGCTTTTCCGGCGCTTTTTGAACAGCCGGTCCTTTTGTCTAATGATGTTATCATTTTGGGAATGGGAAAGCACTTTTTGCCAATACTTGTACCACCTGTTAAAGTGCTTTGCCACCCGTTTGTATTTTTCTGACTGGGCGTGATCACGATCACAGTTTAAAAGAACCGATTTGCAAATCACATTCAATGAGAATAATGTTACTGAAATATCGCCGGATCGCCCATCTCTATTACAAACCCGTGATCACTGTCACTGGTAGCAAGCGGCAGAGAAACCTTAAACTGATACCGGTGACTTGTAGCGCTTTGTGATTACTTACTCTGCTGAACGACGTTTTCTTCGTTTTGTTTTTAAATACATTTTTTCTACATTTTCCTTTGATTTTCAAAATTTTTTGTTTTTGAATTATATTTGTATTTTTTTATTTGTCAATCATACGAAACAAAAATTTTTTAAAATCAACAATAACAAATGTATCACTATTTGATCAAAATAGCAAACATTTTTTACGCTACCAAAATATGACAGCGCTCAGACTGAGGGGTTAGTGATCAGGTCGTTCAGCAGATAGTTGCACAACTGTTGTAGAACTGTTGACTGTCAAATTGTATCTGCCGAACGCACCCACTGTTTAAAAGAACGGTGATTTGAAAATCACGATCACTGGTAGCAGCGTTATTCAAAAATCACCGGATCGCTCATCTCTAGTGCTATGTAATTATACAACTACATAAGTTCGAAGTAAGTTTTACAATTTTCTAGCAAAATATATGTAATTTTTCGGATATTTACCGCTCCACATGTATATATTTTGCAAGGATTGTATATATTTTACAATAAAATTTACATATTTTACTAGAACTTATAAGTACTTATGTAGTACTTATATATTTTTCTTTTTTTTGCAAAGTAGTTTTAAGTTACAGTTTATCTCAACATAATTCTATTTCATAGTCAAAATCTTTGTCATACATATATATAACATAGATATTAATCTAACAATACATGTATAATTGGCCTTTAAGGCTTCCAATGTATTGAAATAATAAAATAAAATAAATAAAAAAATAAAAACTAACTTGAAAATTATGTAGTTGAATAATTACATAGCTCTTAGGTAATATTCCTCCTGTTATTTTCTGTGTGTAGCAATACATTTTATTTTTAGCAAAACAAGTCGACGCAAAGTATTTAGCGGCAACCAAGAAAGAAATTAACTGAGGCGGTTAAAGAATTTCGGCTTGAAAGATTTTCTGATGTTCGTATTAAGAAAGCAAAACAAGTTAAAATTCTTTTAGAAACAGAAAGAAGCTTTAAAGCTGCCTACACACTAGGGAACATGGTTGAGGGAACAAAAAATATCAAAAAATTTTGTAAACACGAAATGCACGCTCTCAACACTCACACACACACAAACGCACTCACACATTCACAAAAAATGCTCTCTTTTTTTAAGTATGTTCCCTAGTGTGTAGGCAGCTTAAAATAATGTTCAAAGTGATAATTTGAATTGATAGTGGCTTAGCTATTGCCTTTCCTACGGCGGCGGTTCGACTCCCAAAGTTGGCGGTGGCGGCGCATTCGAATTGTAACTCTGCCAGTAAAAAACATTTTTTTATTAGGAGAGACCATAGGAGAGACTGCGGAAGTCAATTGTATTTTAAACGTGCAAGTGAATACATCGCAAGAAACCCAGAATAAAGTAAATATGAATGCAGGGGAACTGATAAAAATTGATATTTCCGGAGATGGTGGTGTCCAAAAAGAAATTCTTAAAAAAGGTTCTGGGGAAGAGACACCGTATAATGGCTGCAGAGTGTCATTACATTATACCGGCAAATTAACCGATGGTACTATATTCGACTCGAGCGTTGATCGTGGAGAACCCTTTGAGTTTAATTTGGGCAGAGGTATGATAAATGGTGCATAAAAGTGTATGCTATAAAATTACTTTGATTTTTTCTATTATTTAACAGGTAGTGTCATTAAAGCCTTCGATTTGGGGGTGGCTACTATGAAATTAGGTGAAAAATGTAATCTAATTTGTGCCCCTAATTATGCTTACGGAGAAGCCGGTAGTCCGCCAAGTATACCACCAAATTCCACATTAATATTCGAGGTATTTAATATAACGTAAAATTTTAAATAATCTTGCTAAATTATGAATTTATTACAGTTAGAAATGCTGGCCTGGATGGGTGAAGATGTTAGTCCTAATGGTGATGGTAGCATTGAGCGTTTTATAGTGGAGACTAGCGAGAAAAAACGTACTCCAAATGAGGGTGCTTTTGTAAAGGGTGAGTAATGTCAATCTTTGGTGTTTCGGTAAAAATTTTAATTTATAATTCGGTTAATTTGTATGGTGGTTGATATCATGCGGTTTTTGCAATAATTAATTTTATATTGTCATTTTAAAGGTTTTTTTACCAACGCGAAAGTAATCGAATACTTTAGAATCACAGTCTTTTTAGAACGTTTGTTTTTATATCTATGTAGCAGAGCTTTAAAGAATAATTTTTGGCATGAGTTCCTTAAAATTTAATTCAATTTTTAAATAATTATTATTTCTTTATTTAATCAACCACATTCTATGTATTGGACATACATTGATAGTTAATGATTACAAGCCACATAAGCCAGTAAAAACTATTAATATACATTAATCAAAATTAATTAAATTTATATCCCTACCTACCATACACTTTTCCTGTGAAATAAGTCTTTATTGTTGACTTCGCGGCGATAAAACCTTGAACGGAATTATAGTACACAATTAGATGTTTGTTTTTTGAAAGTTAACGGAAGCTGAAAAGCATCTCAACTGAATTGGCAATCTATTCCAAATCCTGGATACTCGAATAATAAAAGATTTTTAATAAATGGAATTGCGGTAAGACTACTCATCTGGATATTTCGACTGGAGAAAATTAAATTTACATGCCATATATGACTGTATCATAAATTAGATAATTTTGTAAAACATGCATAATATTCTAATTTTTATAAGATTCCAAAAGGAATATCAAATCAATTCAGTATGTATTGAGAAACGTGGTCTTTATATCTTAAATTAAAAATAAATCGTAAGTCTATTATAGCAAATATAGCACTTTTTAGTTAGTCTTACATTGGTACCATTGTATAACTCAATACAATAAAACAAATGAGGCATAATAATGGCACGTTCTAAATGGTGCCTTACACAAAAAGGCAAGTAGCTGGAGAGACTGTATAATTTTCTGAGTGTAAGTCAGATTTTAGATATATTGTTGATATGCGATTCAAATTTGAGATATTTCTCAATAGTTACAACATCAACAATCAAGTAAAAGTTGTATATCATCTGCGAAAATATTAACAGAAGTATTAGCAACGAGCATATAATTTAAGAGGTACCAACTCTCCCTACATCTGTTAAGTCACTCTCTTCTTAATTTGTATCGAAAAATCTCATTAAATGTAGTCTGCTACATTAACAAAATGGGAATGGAGCAAACAATAAAATATGTTTTCGAAGTCTTCTGCAAAGCATAGCCAACAATAGAAATATTGGGAAAGTTTTTTGTAAAGAGTTCCCATACGGAAAAAGTGTACTCTTTGGTTCCCTTAAAATTATATGGATTGGGTTCCTGTTAATTCCTTTGAAGAATAAGAGAAACAAAAGGAAAAACGAAAAAGTTAACAGGGCACTGTTTTTATTGTTTCTTATGATTATTGATTAACGCGGTAACAAAAACAACTTTAAGAGTGAAATAAATAATAAATAATCAATTTTAATTATTTTTTTTTATTGTTTTTAATTATTTTTTTGCTTGTAAACACGTTTTTATTAAATTTATTGTTTTCGTGACGTACTTCATTTTCTCTCGTTCGCTGTTAAATTTCTTCAAATTCTTTGTGTTTTTCTTCTCATTCGCGTGTGAATTTTTTCAGAAATCTTAAAACACCTTAATGGATACCCCCTGGTATAAGTAACTACAAATTTTATTTTTACCCTTCTTTGTTAATACAAGAAGAGGCAAAAACATTTTTTTTCTCTCCGGACTATGAGTGTCGTCAAAATGTTGGTTTTTAATTTTTATTTAAAAAATAAAAATTGGTTTTTCGACCTTTTTAATTGCCCATGTGAAAATTGAAATATATATGAACATACATGATCATACATTGACTAGTATATGATAATGCATAGGCATACATGATGATATACGTCAATGCCCAATTCAATGTATGACCATACATTATCTCATATATTTCCATATATCTTCGGATCCGAAATTTGAGGGTATATGGAGGTTATGGCCATATATGATCATACATGAATCATATACCCTCAAATTTCGGATCCGAAGATATATGGAAATATATGAGATTATATATGGTCATACATTGAACTATGCATGGACGTATATGATCATGTATGCCTATGCATGATCATATACTAGTCAATGTATGATCATGTACGTTCATATATATTTCGATTTTCACATGGGTGATTATTTAGAAATTTATTAATTCAGTTCGAGGCCAATTTCCTTATTATGAATTAACAGAATAAGTACTTTTTTCAAAAACTGCTATTTTTCTTCATCAGGATACTCTCCTGACGAATACTTCACAGAGTTTTTGCTTTCAAAAACCTATAAACTTTCAGGAATGAAAATACGATCGTTTCGGGGATTTTTCCAGACTTCGAAAACATATTTTATTGTTTGCTCCATTCCCATTTTGTTAATGTAGCAGACTACATTTAATATGAGATTTTGATGCTTCAAATTGCATTGCACTACTGCCACCACTTTCTAAAGAAAACTGATGAAGGGGACCTGGAAAATCCCCGAAACGATCGTCTTTTCATTCCTGAAAGTGTAGAGGTTTTTGAAAGCAAAAACTCTGTGAAGTATTTGTCAGTAGAGTATCCTGATGAAGAAAAATGGCACCCGACTAAAAAAGTTTTCATATAATCTTATATGATTTGATATAAATTTAAATGTTTATATGTGTGGCTTTATATAACCATATACATTTATATTAACACTTTGGTTTTATAAATATGTTTGATATAACGTTATATATAATCATATGCGATTTGGTCTCCAGCCATATATTAAGAGATCTGCAAATATAGTTCATACATAATTATATATAATGGCATATAAGCTTTTATAAACAATCTTATATCAAAATATATACTTAACAAAGTTAATAGAAAATTGTATTAATTTTATATATAATTATATCTGACATGATATCTAATTATACAAAATTTTATAAAGTTTAATTGTAATTTTTAAATTTAAAAATAAAAATTAGAAAAACATATGTTGAAATAAATATGGTTTAAGTTCAGTTTTTTCCGTGAAAAAAAAAAATAATTCTGAAAGTTATTTTTTTTTATTTTATAAAACACACATTTTATAAGAAAGACCAAAACTCTAACCTAGAAAAAGTTGTTCCGACAAATGTTTGTTTGTAATGTTTTATTTTGTCAGCTATTTCCAAGTTTATTAGCAAAAATTTTTCTAAACATTAAGCATTAGTATTTAATATGAATGAAAAGTGATCTCAACAATATTTACTAAAATTTTATTTTAAAATCTTCATCAAATTTTATGTATTAATATATAATTTGATGCAGTTAGATAGACCCATTTTTCGAATCAAATTGTATCAGGTTAGATAACATGCTTATCTCGCTTGATATAACTATATATTCCAATATTCGAATCAAATTAGATATGGACGTATATATAAGTTTATATATGGTGATATATGATTATATAACATCTTTTTTAGTCGGGCAGTTTTTGAAAAAAGTACTTATTATGTTAATTCATAATAAGGAAATTGGCCTCGAACTGAATTAATAAATTTCTAATTATATATAATCTATATCGTCATAAGAAATCAAAAAAGCCGTAAGTTATATTTAAAAAATTTTACAGGAGAAGCAAAAAACTTTTTAAAATTGTTTGGGCTTACACTAGGGACTGTTTAGAATTTTGTTAATAAAATCGTCGTGTTTATTCGTAGGAGTGTAAAATTTTTGCAGGAATATGTATTTTGGTACCGTGCATCATAATCGATCAAAAGTCCATTTTGAATTTTTTGTAACTTAAGGCTTTTTTGATTTTATATGACGATTAGCGTGCCTTAAAGTTTAGAATTAAATATCTTTTAGATAAAATAAAACAATATTTGTTGTTAAGGTAAATTTATTGTAATGTTTAAGTACAAACACTATTTTTTGCCTCTTAATTTTTATATAAATAAATCATTTAGTATACCAACACGTGAGCATGTAACAACTAATTGTCTGTTGTTCAACCATCGACGTAGATAGTTCGTATTCGTGTTTTTTTTTAATTCGCTTTTTTATTTAAAGTACAGTTTTTATAATAAAAGCCTTCACCCAGCCACCACAAATAAATAATTCTGCACAACAATGGGTTTAAAATAAATATTTGATCACTTTTTCTCATGAAAGTGGATTGTTAGTAATGAATCCATTATAAATTGAAATGTACGTGTGTATGTCAACATAATTTGGTAAAGTGCGAACTTAGGTAGATAGACCCGTAAGTAGTTTTCTTCATTTGTATTTTGAATGAAAATAAATAACGTAGAGCAGAGTTGGAAAGCATTTTATAATATTAAAGATAGCTGGCAAAGCCCGCTACGTTGTTAGCGTGCCTTAAAGTTTTTTTTAATTCCAGTTTATGTAAAGGTAGACCTGGCAATTCAAGTAAATTCACAAATTCAGTTGGAAAATTTACTGTGTCGGTTTCTTCCACCGGTGCTTCGTTATCTGTAGTTTAAATATCAGAATATATAAGTTCCATTCCTTTAAAATATTTACATTAAAATCTCCCATAATAAGAATATTATTAAAATGGACACATAAATCTGCGATTTACTGCTCAAGAATACTCAAACCAGATAAATATACAATACCAATTATGACATTCTCATTCGATGACTGAATGTTAACAAAAAGCGCCTCACAATAACCATAGTTAACAATTTTGAGAACAATACGCGATTTTAAGCGTTCAGAAATCAAAATACCGGCACGAAAACCATAACGATCAACTCTCACAATTCTGTAGCCAGAAAAATTTATAGCAATTTAAAATTAAAATTTTTATCAAGGTGCGCACCGCTTAGCATACTTCGAATTTCATTAAATTTCGATGAATAGATATTAGGTTTCATTGATTGAGAATTAAAATAACCAATATTAAGTGAATTGTATGACTGGGAGCAGAATGAACGTATAAGTGAATTGTCACTGGCTACTGATCCAGTACAATTATAATTATGTAACATTAAGTCTAAGAAGAAAAGAGTTTATGGTAAACATATTATTGTACTAAAACATATGTATTCAAAAATCACATCAAAAAGGTACTGGGCTAAAAGTGATAAAATTAAATATATTAAATGAACGATTTGGAACGATTTACCCTCATATGTTCAATTGCTTAGCAACACATTAAGCGGAGTATAAACGAAGGAAGATTGAGTTTGGAAACAAAAAATTTTGATAACACGACTTGTCCGAATGTCATCACGACACATTAACATACACGAATGAACATTCGTAAAAAAAATGACATTTTTTCACGAATGTTCCTTCGTATATACTCTGCTTTATGCTTTAAAAAGGAACTTAAATTTGTTTAAAATTTACTAAATATATTTTATTATGTATTATGTTTATTTTGAATTTACATTTAACTATGTTTACTTTTAAGTTTTAATTTCAATTATAAAATGTTCTTGAATGACAAATATTAATATGAAAATTTGATTTGCTATCACTGTAATTTATAAGATTTATTCTTGTTGTGATAGCTATTGAAACAATAAATAAACTAAACCCATCATCAGTACCCACGGATTTAGGGGTTAATAATTGATAATGATCTACTGATATTGACTGCGAAACAAATAAACTATTGTAAACACAATTAGACTAACATCCCACGGCACTCCCACAACTAACACCACAAGGGAAATTATTTCCAAATGCCAACCTCACCCACAGTCCCCTGTTAACGCTGACGAGGCTTTGGCGACAGAGTATGGGCGGTATAACCCGGTTCCCACGGCAATCTGACTATGTGCCGGAACGATTCGGATATCCGAGCAAGGATCGCCACTACGGCTTTAAATGAGAATTGTTAACTACAAATTCTCATTTTAAAGCCGTTACAACAACAACAACACCACACGTTCCTGCAGGACTGGGTTCTTTGTACTGGAACGACTCGGACCCCAACAAGCCCCGACCAAGGAACGCCAACTCAATAAATCCACAAAACATATGTATGCCCTGTTCTTTTTCTTAACCTGCAGCAACTTTATCCGGCTCCAAATCTTTTGGTCCGTGCCGGAATCGAACAAAACCCGGGACCATGTTTCTGCTTAGTTTGTCAGGACCGGTTACACTCTGGCGGAACATCAGTCAGGTGCAACATCTCCAGTCAGTGGTTCAGACAGCAGTAGAAACTGCAGTGGGTTAAGAACCCATAGGGACTGGGATGAAAATTACGTGGCCTCATGCTCAGTGTTGTCAACGTCGGCGATATCGTCGGCCCTGACAACACCGGTTACGATGACCCCGATTCCGTCCCAATAGCAACAACAGCTACAACACCAACAGCAGACACCACAACTAACACCACACGTTCCCACGGCACTCGGTTCTACTTACCGGAACGACCCGGAGCCCAACAAGCCCCGACCAAGGAATGGCAACTCAATAAACACACTTCTTTTTTCTAACCTGGAGCAACTTTATCCGGCGTACTTGCTCCAAATCCAGGACCATGGTTCTGCTCAGTTTGCCAGGACCGGTTAAATTCTGGCGGAACAACAGTCAAGTGTAACATCTGCAATCAGTGGATTCACCTCAGGAAGGACAGCAGTGGGTTAAGAACCCATAGGGAGCGGGACGTAAATTACGTGGCCTCATGCTGTATTGGCCAGCGTAGCAGTTCATCGTCATCGGAGTTGTCAACATCGGCGACATCGTCGGCTCTGGCATCATCGGTAACGATGACCCCGATACCGTCCCAACAGCAACAACCACAGCAAAAACAACAGCTACAACACCAACAGCAGACACCACAACTAACACCACATGTGGTTGTCCCCCGACCTGAGGTGATAACACTTATGCAGTTTAACTGCAACGGCCTCCAAGGTAAGATCACGGAGATAACTCGATTTATGCAGCTCCACATGGTCGCTGCGGTCCAAGAACTTAAACTCTATGCCACCTGTAGCCTTCAGAGTTGTAATTACAACATCCTGCGCAAGGACCTCACACGTTGCGTAGGCGGGGGTCTCGCATTCATTATCGACAACACCGTGCAGTACAGAATGATCTCGCCTGACCCAAATGTACGTGATATAAACATGGAACACCAAGGTATAGCAGTAAGGTCAGGAACTGCCGAGATCGAATTTTACAATGTGTATATTCCGCCAGTGGCCAGCTGCCCCGCAGGATAACACCCGGACATCAGATTCGTTCTGGTGGGTGATAACCGCATGGTGATGGGCGATTTTAACGCACACCATGAGCTCTGGCACTCCAATCTGGGGGAAGACCCGAGAGGGATAGCCCTGGCGGAACAAGTCGATGACTCCACATTCTGCACAATGAATGAGGACGCCCCACCAGAATTGTAGGAAGTTGCACTAGCTCACCAGACATAAAAATTTCGAGTGCAGGTCTGATAAATTACGCCTCCTGGCGGCCGATTATATCGTTGGCCTCAGACCACCTTCGCGCTCGATAGACCAAGTGACTTCATCGTCTCTGAACGCCGCACGTACATTAACCACAAAAAAGCTAATTGGATAGCGTTCAGAGAGTTCACCAACCGCAAATTCAATGACCTACACTCATAAAAAAAGCCCGTACAAATAGTTAAAAATTCTGCTAAAATAACAGGAAATAGTACCTGAATTTGCGCCAGCAGAAATTTCAATGATGTTGAGCATCATGGTCTGCTAAATTTAGGTGACCTAAATTTTAGGTAAAAAAGTTAGTTCAAATACAATAATTTAGAAGAATTTTCGTTTAATAGAAATGAAAGTGGGTCAGTTGAAATCTGCAAAACATGCTGCTAAAATTACTATCACTTTTTGTTATTAATTGAATAAAAACAAATTAATGTAAATATTGTTAATTTTATTTTCAAATAAATTACACAATCCAAAAACACTATTTGCACTTTTATTTTCTTGCCAATATGTTAAACTTCCGCTGGAGTTGCATTATTTGGTTCTTTTTTTCGTCTACCTGTCGGTCGAATTTAGATAAAAATGTTAAAGGTCTGAAATAAAAGAAAAAAAATTAAATATTTAATAGTATTCCCTTAAATATAGTTTATATTATAAAACAAACCTTTATTACGAAAATGTTAATGTCCAGTATACCTCCGTTTTCTTTTGCGTTCCTTTGCTGACTAACAGAAACAAAAGAAAACATGCTCTTATCATATTATTTTATTTACTATAACTTTCTAAATAAGCGCATATTATTTTTATTTGCATTGGTAAGCGTCATCAGTTATGACTCATCACACACATTAAACTACACTTACTAGAAATTTTCAAATTTGTATTGGTCGGCAAACTCACCAATACACACTTCTCCATCAAGCGCCATCAAGCACCATCAATCACTATACACTAGCGCCCCTATCGTTTTCTTTTGAAAACACAAATATTAAAAAGTTGCCAATAAATTTATCTATATTAGCTGATAACATTGTCAAAATCATTTATAAAAAAATAACTAAATATCAGGAGGAAAAATTAGTTCAAGTACAGCAGAAATATGTTTTTGTGGTGAAATTTGATTACTAACAACTTTAGCTAAACAACGGATTTAAACGAAAACAACAGGAAAAATTAGTTCAATTGAATTAGAATGCGTTTAACAGACTTTTGTACTAACTTTTTTTTATGATGTTCGCTCCGCGGAAAGGAAGTTCCGTGAAATCGTCAACGCAGCGGCTGCTCGCTTCATTCTGGAAGGATCACCAACTGCTTGGGAGGATCACCAACATCAGACCAAATTTCCCAGCCGAAGCGGCAGAACTCGCAGATGAGCGGGAAGAGCTTCGTTCGACCAACCCCAGCGATCCCAGGATCAACGAACTCAACCGGGAGATCAGCAAGTTGGTCAACGAGCACAAGCGGAACAAATGGGTAGATCATCTGGAAACATGCAACCTCAGCACCGGAGCCAGCAAGCTATGGTCTACGGTCAAAGCTATCTCGAACCCGTCAAGAAAGGACGACAGGGTATCGATCTCATTTGCCGGTAGGACGATATCGGACCCAAAGAGGTGCGCGAGCTTTTTTAGCTGGCAGTTTATTGAGCCCCCGAGGGAGACAAGGCGAAAAGTGTCGTAAGGAAACTGCACGAATTCCGAGTCAATGAAGAGCCATTAGCTTTTACGTCAACAGAGGTTGCCGAAGCCATCAAAAGAGCCAAGCCATCTAGAGCTCTAGGACCCGACGGAATTTTCATGCTGATGATCAAACAACTGGAGATGCCAGGAGTACCTGACAAAGGTCTTTAACCTTTCCTTATCCACCCTAATTGTGCCCGAGGTCTGGAAAATGTTCAGGGTGGTGCCACTTTTGAAGCCAGGAAAGGATTCGAAATAGGGAGCATCATACAGACCTATCTCCCTACTAAGACACTTGAGGCTCTACTCCCCCCAGTCTCACACAGCATTTTCAGCTTGCTCAGCACCAGCATGGATTCCGAAAGCAGCATAGTACAACAACAGCTTTAACCGCCATTGCCACACAGATAACCAGCGGTCTAAATCAGAGCCGCCCTTGCGAAAGGACGGTTCTAGTGGCGCTTGACCTATCGAAGGCATTTGATACGGTCAGCCACGCGACCCTCTTCAGAGACATCGCCGAATCCAGTCTCTTAAATGGTACGAAGAGGTGGATAGCGAATTATCTGTGTGGTCGCCAGGCGTTTGTGGAGTTTCGAAACAGAAAGTCCAAACCTCGTAGAATTAAACAAGGAGATTCTCAGGGTGGAGTTCTCTCCCCGATATTGTTCAATTTCTACGTTTCGAAACTCTCGGCTCCACCAGAAGGAGTGGAATTGTTTTCATACGCCGACGACTACGATACTGGCGACGTGTCACGACATTGATGGCTTATGCGGTAGGTTGAAGAGTTATCTTCATGATCTTACGAATTTCTTCGCTGGAAGGAATATGTAGCTCTCCCCTGCAAAATCCTCGGCGACTCTTTTTACCACTTGGACGAAAGAAGTAAGGCTGGAACTGAATGTAGTAGTCAATGGCGTGCGAATTCCGACACTTAACCACCCCAAAATTCTTGGGATTACATTCGACAGCCTGTTTATGTCCTCAGCGCACGCCACTGCAATTTGCAACAAGATGCAGAGTAGGAACAAGGTCCTCAAGTCGCTAGCCGGCAGCACTTGGGGTACGGACAAAGAAACCTTGTTGGCAACCTACAAAACAATTGGTCGGTCAGTGGTTAATTATGCTGCGCCAGTGTGGTCGCCTAGAGTCAGCGATACATAGTGGAGAAAGCTCCAAACCTACCAAAATTCTGCCCTCAGGACAATTACTGCAACCTACAAATGTCCTCAGTTCAACATCTTTACGAGGAAACGAAGGTCCTAACAGTAAAGGAACACTGCCCAACGCTGTCGAAGCGGAGGTGGGCCCCCGAGGCATGTCAGAAAGAACCTTCGGGCGCGGTCCAGCGTTATATGAGAGATCCGCTGGACGAAGCATCCTACAGGGCAGGTATAAACGATATTCATCGGGACACGGTAAATGACGCCATCAATTCTTACCGGATGAATATGGTTCTTGGAGGTCGTCCCCCACCTATTGCAGAAAACGAGGAGAAAACTCTCCCACGCTCTACGAGAGTCCTCCTCGCGCAATTGCGTTCGGGATGGTGTTCACGCCTTAATTCATATTGGTCTCGGATCGAGCCCACTATCCCGAACACATGTCCCGGATGCCAAAGAGGTCCTCACGACCTCAGCCACCTCTTTGGCTGCACGGCAAACACGACTCACCTAGATCCCACGTCACTATGGACCCACCCGGTTAAGGCGGCCCGGTTCCTGGGTCTGGATCTAGCTGAGTCAGCAGAACAAGAAGAAGAAGAAGATTAATATATGCTTACATATTTTATTGTAGGAATCGTTGCTACAACAACAACTAACACCACAAGTTGCTGTTCCCAGACCTGAGGTGATAACCGTTATGCAGTTTAACTGCAACGGCTGCTAAGGTAAGATCACGGAGATAACTCGATTTATGCAGCTCCATAAGGTCATGGTAGCTGCGGAGGCCTCGCATTCATTATCGTCAACACCGTGCAGTACAGAATGATTTGTGTAGAGCTTTGTTTAGAAATTAAACATGATAATTTAATGTATTTAAGGTCAGAAAAATGTACTGTAAAACATCTCACTTAAACATATTTAATACTTAAACACGTGAAATCGAGTTAAACACGTATGATTTAATGCCGTATAACAATCTGTTTAGATTTTAAACATGATAATTTTAAGTGTTTAAGGGCAGAAAAATGTACTGTAAAATATCTCACTTAAACAGTGTTTAACACGTAAGTGTGAATCCTGCATTTAACGCTTAAATAGATAAAATCGAGTTAAACACCTATGTGTGAATTCCATATCGTATATTTTTATACCCTACACCACTATGTGGTCAGGGTATTATAAGTTTGTGCTGATGTTTGTAACACCAAAAAATATTGGTCGTAGACCCACCTTATAGTATACCGATCGGTTCAGAATTTTTTTTATTTCGATTTAACGATGTCCGTCTGTCCGTCCGTCTGTCTGTCTGTCCATGCAATCTTGTGCGCACTCTATAGGTCGCAAATATTAAGATATTTTGATGAAATTTGGTACGCAGACCTATGTTGGCCCAAGGACGAACAAGTTTGATTTTTTTGAACATCGGTCCATGTTTAGACCTAGTGCCCATATAAGGGTCCTACCAAAATTATATTGTTTATACGCTGCAGGTCGTAAATATTAAGATATTTTGACGAAATTTGGTACACAGACCTATGTTAGCCCAATAACGCAGCCTATTGATTTTGGTGAACATCGGTCCATGTTTAGACCTAGTGCCCATATAAGGGTCCTACCAAAATTATACTGTTTATACGCTGCAGGTCGTAAATATTAAGATATTTTGATGAAATTTGGTACACAGACCTACATTGGCCCAATAACGCAGCCTATTGATTTTGGTGAACATCGGTCCATGTTTAGACCTAGTGCCCATATAAGGGTCCTACCAAAATTATAATTTTTATACGCTGCAGGTCGCAAATATTAAGATATTTTGATGAAATTTGGTACACAGACCTATATTGGCCCAATAACGCAGCCTATTGATTTTGGTGAACATCGGTCTATGTTTAGACCTAGTGCCCATATAAGGGTCCTACCAAAATTATACTGTTTATACGCTGCAGGTCGCAAATATTAAGATATTTTGATGAAATTTGGTACATAGACTTATGTTGGCCCAAGGACGAAGCCTATTGATTTTGGTGAACATCGGTCCATGTTTAGAACTAGTGCCCATATAAGGGTCCCCCCAAAATTATATTGTTTATACGCTGCAGGTCGCAAATATTAAGATATTTTGATGAAATTTGGTACACAGACCTACATTGGCCCAATAACGCAGCCTATTGATTTTGGTGAACATCGGTCCATGTTTAGACCTAGTGCCCATATAAGGGTCCTACCAAAATTATAATTTTTATACGCTGCAGGTCGCAAATATTAAGATATTTTGATGAAATTTGGTACACAGACCTATATTGGCCCAATAACGCAGCCTATTGATTTTGGTGAACATCGGTCTATGTTTAGACCTAGTGCCCATATAAGGGTCCTACCAAAATTATAATTTTTATACGCTGCAGGTCGCAAATATTAAGATATTTTGATGAAATTTGGTACATAGACCTATGTTGGCCCAAGGACGAAGCCTATTGATTTTGGTGAACATCGGTCCATGTTTAGAATTAGTGCCCATATAAGGGTCCCCCCAAAATTGGCTTGGTTACAAACTGCAGGTCGCAAATATTAAGATATTTTAATGAAATTTGGTGCGCAGACTCACATTATAGAAAATTTTGACATAAGCCCCATTTTAACCCATTCGAATTTCGGATCCAAACAATACACCAGACTGGTGTAGGGTATTGTATAGTCGGCATGCCCGACTTTAACCTTTTTACTCGTTTTAATTTAAAGTCTGCAATAAACAAGTTTAAAATATTTAAAACAAAACGGTTCAACAAAAGCCAAAGAACAGTTTGTTTTCATATGATTTTGACTTAATCGAATAGATTAAGATTCAAAAGAAGTGTTTCCGTAATTTTGTTTTACAAATACAATAACAATTGAAGCTTATGTTACACAATAGGTTAAAGAGCACTTTTAAATCACTTAGTCCCACTTTTTAGGATATAAATTATTCTTAAACTTAGATTAACGGAATTTGTAAATGGAATACTGCTTTTAAAATGTTGTTTCTTTGGTTTATTTCAATAAAGAAATAAATTATAAAAGTGAAAAAATTTTTCCGAAAAATTTTTCTTACGGTGGGTCTCATACTGCAGGTTTAAACTTTAATTAATAGTTAACCCAAAAATTTGTTGTTGTTTTGTGTACATTTTTTGACATTTTCTTTTGTTTATAGTTAAGTTAAACCTAAAGTATGAGACCCACCGTTAATAAACTAGTGCAATACTTATAGACTACACTAGGCATTGGCCGACAAAATTCGTTTTTGGTTTAACTAAACCAAGTTTAACTGACATCCGAAAATATCGGTATTAGTATTATATATTATAAAGAGTACTTCAAAATCAATCTAAAAATGAAAACAAAATGTATTCGTATACTCGTAGATGTGATGAAAATGTATACCTAAACAACATACTTTATTAACATTATGTACACCACTTTTAAAATACTAACAAAATGCTCAATTTGAACTACTGAGAACATATGACATTACTTGTAAAATAAATCAGTGTTGGAGTTAAATTGTAACTACTTCAGTATTAGTTGATATTTGGAGTGCTTTTAAAATAACTTTTTTGTAAGGTCTTTTTTGCTGGGGAGTTTATGTTACTTACATACGCATAAGAATGTAATTTTATTTTCTTTTTATATATTTTTATTAGCTCATATTACTGGTAAATATGAAGACAACATTTTTGAAGATCGCGATGTGGAATTCGATTTGGGTGAAGGTAACGATATTGGTGTAATAGAAGGTGTTGAAATTGCTATTGAAAAAATGCCGGTCGGCGAAAAATCAAGGTAAAATTTTTTAACTATTTTAATTAAAAAGAAAAATCACAATAAAATCAATTAGGTTGTTCATAAGGGGTGTGCTATCTGTTGTATCGTTGTATCGTCCTAACAAAAAACAGAGTTGTTAAAATTTTTATTTGTGTTTAACAACGATTTTCTATTCAGTTTTCTATCGGTTAGCACACTCAAACATAGGACACTAAACATACGTAAAAATGTTGTATCGTGCTATTCTCAAATGTTGTATTTTTTCAATTTAATTTTTAACAACTCTGTTTTTTGTTAGGACGATACAACGATACAACAAATAGTACACCCCTTGTGAAAACCCTTAATATTGTTTATAATATTAACAGATTTAAAATTAAGCCAAAATATGCTTTTGGTGCCAATGGCAATGAAAAATTTAATATACCACCAAACGCCACTGTGGAATATACCATTAAATTGAATGATTGTGAAAAAGTTATGGAAGATTGGAAATATTCAACTGAAGAACGTTTACAACATGCTAAGATTTACAAAGAAAAGGGAACAAACTATTTTAAAAAGGAAAATTATAAATTGGCCATTAAAATGTATAATAAATGCATAAACACTTTAAATGATGATAACAGTAAGTTTTTAAAAAAGAGTTGTCTAAAATGTTCTTAAACATATGTAATAAATTAATTTTTAGGCGATGAGGAAAGCAATAAATTAAGAATTGCGGCTTATAGCAATCTAGCTTTGTGTTATCAAAAAACAAATGATCAATTTGCGGGAAAACACGCAGTAAGTTTAGGTCTTTTTCACGTCGTTACCGCGGCTACCCGCGGGTATCCAATTTACCCGAAACAACAACAATTTACACACAGTTTTGACAATAGAAACACTTTTTGGTAAAATTTGGTACCCGTGGTAATGTACATGGAACAGAAATTTTTTTGTAAAACTTTAACCTTTGCATATCTTAAAATTATATGTCTGAATTTCTTTTAAGTGTGATGAAGCCTTGAAGTTAGAGCCTAATAATATTAAAGCGTTATATCGTCGTGGTCAATGTAATTTGGCTACCAATGAATATAAAGAAGCCTTGATTGATTTTCAAAAGGTATTGGAATTAGAGCCTACAAATAAAGCAGCCCAAAATCAAATACAAATTTGTAAACTTAAAATTAAAGAAGCCAATGACAAGGAAAAGAAAATCTATGCGAATATGTTTACAAAATTGGCAGCAGCCGATAAAGAGGTATATAAGAATTTTTTATTTACAAAAACAAAATTGTAATTAGGTATGGTTTTCAATTTCTGGACCTTTTTAACTTTGGGGAATTATTTAAAAAAATTGTATTTAAACAATATTTTACTTGCAAAGTTAAAAAATATACAGCCACTTTACGAATTTTTAATTTAAAGGGTTTCCCACTAGGGACGGTTAGATTTTGACAGTTCTAGAAGTTTATATTTTTTACCTTTTGTTAGTTTTCTGATATTTATTTTACAGGCAATACAGACAAATCCCCATAGTAACCCAGCAAAACCACACATTACCAAATGATGTGTAAAGTAATGTGTAGCCATAGGGGCCGATGCATTACTTACACCTTACTTCACTGATGAATTTTGTAGGCGATGAGCCCCAAAGTAATGTATGGGGAGGAAGTGATAACCATTGGTCGATTAGAGATGGAATGACCCACATACAGTGGTGGCAAATTTAATAGGAACGATTCTAGTTTTTTCTAATTTTTTTTTCGTTGCCTTTATTTTTAAAGATCAAAATAGTGGCTAAATTTGCCCCGGGAGTCAAATATGTGGTCTAGAATATTGTGCAGAATTTTAATATAATGTCTGTTTTTTTATTTTGTCACTTGTTTTAAGTGTTTTAATTTTACAGAGTAAAATTTAGCGAGTACTGATCGGATCTGTACAAACTGTATATTTTTGGAAATCCTACAAAATTTCCTTAACTTCTGCATTATTTTTATCTAGAAATGGTCGCCAGACTTGAAATGACAGTGCCTTAAACATAAAAAAACTTTTCTTTGTTTTTAGCGATTTTATAATATATTCATATATTTAGTTAGAATATTCTTCCACCTTAAGTCCAAATTCTAATATGATATTGTCATATTAGATTTTTATTTGTTGTTTCAAAAAGGGTTGATCATTTTCATGATAGACAATACAATTGTTTCGTAGACATCACTCTACTCTTCAGTTGTCCGCAAGAAGAAAATGATAACTTTCATACTCAAACCGAGACATTACATAAGGTACAAAAAACCAACGGGATGAGAATTTTGTACTTTCGTATATGAACTGTCTGATTTGGTAAAACCAGTTATAAATCAACTCCTTTTTGAAAGCAACAATTAAAATTATTTTTATATACCAGGAATGCAGTCTCAAAAAGAAAAAGTTTGATACCGATATTGCCATGTTAAGTAGTTAGATGTTCCCAAATATTTAAAAATATAAACCTTCGGGAAAATTCGTCTCAAACCCGAAGTAGGCCGAATATCGAAAAAAGCCGAAACACCCTCTCACTTAAGGATTAATAATAGGATTAATAATAAATGACCCTGTATACATCCCCATACAAAATGAACTAAAAATGTTGATGTTTTGTATTATGCCCTAACCAAATAAGTATGTTTTATACACCGGTAATTAAGCCACTCAAATATCTTTCGTTGACTTCAAATTTTCCTATAGTTACTTTGGAACAAATATAAAATAACCCGAAAGAACGTAAAATTTGACCATTTTTCAACCTATTTTTTAACCCTTAAATATGAGATCCCAGTGTAGAAAATCGTTATCAAATAAATGGTTATGTAACTATATACCTGGTAATGGTAACTAGTTTCTTATTACATTTCTTATTACCTTTGTATGGCGATGTCGCGAAAAATAATGAGCTATGCTTACACACCAGCATACGAAAAATCAAAAATATGTCATTACCTATATGCTTACCAGTACTAGCAAAAATAATGAGTCTAAAAATAGAATTTCAAAAAAAAAAGTTTTATTAAAAAAAATATTTTTTTATTGTAAAATTTTTTTAAATTAAATTTTCTAGTGCGGGAATCGAACCTGGGACTGCCAGTCAATACCTGTACCATCTGTAATGTTTGAAAGATAAAAACATAATTGACCTGCTGCACACATATTAAGTTTCTTCGACGTAATTTTGGGTAAAGTCTGGTAAAATGAGAATAAATAAATAATTATCTCAAAAAATGGTAAAAATGCTCATAACACCGGGAACGCACAAAACCACTCAGCAAAACCTTGGTAATGGGTTAGACCTTTTTCACGCATTGCCTGGCAATGGGTAGCCCTTTACCTTGGTTTTACTTAGAAACCTAAAGTAATACGTTACTAATATTGTGATGCATCAATACTTATGTGGGAGGTATGAAATAATGAGTTACCGATATAGAGATATATCACTACTCATTTGGATGCTTTAAAATAATATATTACTGATATTGTGTTATATAATAACTTATTAATAAGGGTAAAAATAATAATCTGATATCTTTAAAATATACTACGAAATGACGTAAAATACCGATAACCTTAAAATATACTACGAAATAACGTAAAATACCGATAATCTTAAAATACCCTAACGAAATTATTATACCCTAACGAAATAACTTAAAATACCGTTAACCCTAAAGTAACTTAACGATATAACTTAAAATACCGATAACCTTAACCCTTTCACTACCGACTTTTTGTTTGCGGATATATCGTTAGTTTGACTTCAGATCTAGTTAAGGGTCCTCAAATTAGAAAAAAATATGCAACATATAACATAAAAAGATGTGTACACTGCACTGTTGGTAAAAGTGGCACAAAAGTGCCATTTGTGGCACTATTGAATGTTCAATGGCACTTTGGCACTCTTCATAGAATTTTGGCACTTTTTAAGAAAATTTCTATATAATTTGATAAAAGGTCGATATCGCTGGTTTTTCATGAAAAGAGACGTCTACTTAGAACGGGTAGCAAAATTAAAAAACAAACGCCACACTAAAAATTTCTACAATTTTCTGGACCATCTTCCAGTTCTTTGGGGACAATTTAATCATTATTTTGATCTTTAAAAATAAAAGCAATGGTGATAAAATTAGAAAAACTTTAATTGATTCTATTGTATTGTCCGTCACTGGAATTTTTAAAAAATTTGTTATGGTGTTCTGGTTTTTTTATGACAAGCAAAATTTTTAAAAATTTCATCATACAATGGTGAAAGCTTTTTCTGCCAAAAATAAAATAAAATGATCAAAAACTGTAATTTGTGAAAAATTACGATTTTTTCGATAATTTTATGAAATCTTAAATGAAATGAAAACTTTAAAAAAATGTCCAGGAACCGCAGAACACGAGAGAACTAGTTCTAAGCACTTGGAGTTTCCTTTAAATTTTAGCATCAAGTATTTTGAGCTTATTCTTAACAACTTTAGTCCCAAAAATCCCATGTTACTACGTAATCTTTTGGAGGAATTTGCAGGAATTTTAGAATCGGTAAAAGGTTCGATGCATCTTAAAATAATATCTCAAAATATGAATGAGGTATTTCGTATTATATTTCTGTGAAGAAAAATTATAAAATTCTTCAAAAGAAAATAAAACTTATATTTTAAATTGTTGACGAATGAAAATATATGTGCTTTTTATTACATGACAATTTTGTCAAGGTTTTGCTGTGACAATTTTTCTTAGAATACCAAAATTATAATAATTTCCATTCACACCAGTTTTGTGACAATTTTGTTATTGTTATAAAGTTTATAATAAGGGTGTGAATGTATAAATATTTGAAATAAAAGCTGAACATATTTTTTGAAACATTTGCATGTTGCCAATTTTTTTGGAACTTTTAAAGCTTTTTTTGGCACTTTTTTGGCATCATTTAGGCACCAAACGAAAATTCTCAAATACCATCACTGGTACACTGTAGTGTACAAGGGTAGTGAAAGAGTTAAAATAACCTAACGAAATACTGTTGAAATAACGTTATCACTTATCACTAGGGCAAGGAATCCATGCAAATGCATGTTTTTCTCGATAGTCCAAAACTAATATGGACTAAATATTTATCCGAATTATGAAATTTAGAACAAAATGGCATCGATTTGCAGTTGCATATTTTGTCAAAAATGCATGTTTTTGCATATTTTGGCTTTAAATGCATATTTGGTGCCTTTTTAATGCATATTTGTTGATATTTGCAATTTTTAGGAGCATTTTTAGGGGAATTTGTTATTTTGTAAAAAGATATAAAAAATTAAAATTTTCATATTTGATTCAATCAAAATAAAAATTTTTAAAAACCTCGCAGTTTAGAAAATCATTACCAGATATGTTGTTATGTAACTACATACTTGGTAATGGTAACTAGTTACTTTTGTTATTACATTTCTTATTACATTTATATGGCGTTGTCGCGAAAAATAATGAGTTGTCGTTACACACCAGCATACGAAAAATCAAAAAATATATCGTTACCTATGTGCTTACCAGTATTGACAAAAATAATGAGTCTAAAAATAGATTTTCAAAAAAATAAATTATATAAAAAAAATATTTTTTATTGTATTTTTTTCTAAATAAAATTTTCTGGTGCGGGAATCGAACCTGGGTCTACACATTGCCAGTCAACAGCTCTACCATCTGAGCTATATCGACATGTAATATTTAATAGATAAAAACATAATTGACCTGCTGCACACAAGTAAGCTTACTCTCCAACATACAAAAAATATGTGGTTACATATATCCTTACCAGTGTTTAAAAAATATTGAGTCTAAAAATAGATTTCAAAAAATTTTCAAAAAAATCTAGAAAATATTCTATTTGAAATAATGATAAAAGTAAGTCATTATCAGTAATTCATTATTATATGATTTAAAATAATGCAGAAGGTAATTGGGTGTCATTACTGGTAGTCCAAAAAACAATTAAATGTCATTACCGTTTCTACACTGGGCTTATTGACCTATGGAAAATCTTCGAGTTCAGTGTCTATTTGCAAAATAACTAACTCAAATATATTTTTAAGTCCATTATTTTTGCAAAAATAAAAGCTTTTAGTGCATATTTCTTATATTTTTAATGCATATTTTTCTTTTTTAGCTGCATATTTTAGGCGCATATTTTCCAATTTTTAAGTGCATGAAATTCCTTGCCTTGGAATTAATTGGGGTTAATTTTTAATTTGCACAGCTTTACAAAATGAAATTTTAATTTTGGTAAAACATTTTCATAGATTTAGACAAGCTGATTCTAAATATGTTTTTAAAATGTCTCAATCGAGTCATATTTTTTAGAAAATCGTTAAAAATCGTGAAAAATGCCGAAATAGTCTGTGTTCGGCTTCTTTGTAAATTATATAAAAATTATGACGTAGCTAAAAGTTTTAAAGTTTACGGCATTCGTGATCAAAATTTTTCGTTGGAAATTTTTTTTTATTTCGGAAAGTGGTGAATCTGGATGAACTTTTTTGGGCCGGAGATATTGTAGATCAGCCTTAGATTGGATATAAAAGTAAAACATGGTATTCTCATTGTTATATTTTCCATATTTACTTATTTTAAAAACAGTTTTCGACCAATTTCATTCGTTCACGAATGCCGTAATTCGGCCCAGAGTTCGGAATCACGAACTTAGTCTATATAAATTATTTATGAGAACTTAAACCGCATAACGCATGATGAGGTGTTTTATCTGTAACTAATTGTAGCATAAATACCACCTTTTTACAGGTGAAGTAAAAATAACGTCCAGTTATATTTATATATAGTTCGTAGTTATATATAATTCGAAATTATAAAAGCTGTGAATTCTCTTAAGAGCAGCGATATAGTCAAGCAGTTAAAATTAATTAAATTTCGAATAAAAAAAATAGAGAAAACTAGTGTTTATGATATTTAACTGATGACGATTTCCTGACGATTTCTCATAAAATGGCTGACGATTTTGATGATTTATTTTTACATTTGGTCTGGTACCACTGTCTACAGTGACCTTGAAACCTAAAAAATATTGCCATATGAAATGTTCCATTTAAAAAAAAATTAGTGATTTTTTTTAGAACAATTTAATTGCAAAAGCACGAATATGAAAAATTGTTAAAAAAGCACTAACCAAAAAATATAAAAGCACTATTTTAGGGCAAGGACTTTCATGCACTTAAAAATCGAAAATATGCGCTTAAAATATGCACTATAAAATGGAAAATATGCACTTAAATATGCATTTATAACGAAATATGCACTAAAAACTAAAAAATATGCAATTAAAAATAAATGTTTTTTTAATTATATTTATTACAAACTAACATAAACGTAACGAGTAACGGGCATGCCGACTATATAATACCCTACACCAGTCTGACTTAAAGACAACTAATGTTTGGATCCGCAATTTGAATGGGTTAAAACTAGGGATGCCAATCCCGAAATCCCGAGTCCCGAAATCCCGGGATTATTCAATAAAAATGAGTCCCGAATCCCGGGATTCTTAAGCTCGAATCCCGGGATTTTTACAATTGAAAAACTTGTGGTAATTTTTTCAAAATTGTAACCCTGCTGGTATTTTTAAACCATTTTTGTTAAATATAATTTTATATAAATCTATATTGTGCTGTATTTCTTATATTTCGGAACTAACAAAATAACAAAAAAATCACGAAATCCTGAAAAAATTCAGGATCCCGAAAAATCACGATCCGTCCCGGGATCCAGTTTTTTTAATTTTAAAATCCCGAATCATAAAATTATAAAATCATAAAAGAAGAGAAAATCGAAAATATAGCCCATATGGGCGATAGGTCCAAATATGGACCGATCCTATTTAGAATCAATAGCCTTTTTCTTGGGACCATGTAAGTCAGCGAACCAAATTTCATTGAAATATCTTCGTATTTGCGACCTGCAGCGTGTAACCAAGCCAATTTTGGGGAGACCCTTATATGAGCACTAGGTCTAAATATAGACCGGTTTTAACCAAAATCAACAGGCTTCGTCCTTGGGCCGACATAGGCCTGTGTAACATATTTCATTGAAATATCTTCGTATTTGCGACCTGCAGCGTGTAAAAAAGAAAATTTTGGGGGGTACCCGTATATGAGCACTACGTCTAAACATGGACCGATTTCAACCAAAAAACAAAAGGCGTCGTCCTTGGGCCGACGTAAGTCGGTGTACCAAATTTCGTCAAAATATCTTAATATTTGCGACCTGTAGAGTGCGCACAAGAATGCATGGACAGACAGACAGACGGACGGACGGACAGAGGGACATCGTTAAATCGAATAAAAAAAAATTCTGAGCCGATCGGTATACTATAAGGTGGGTCTAGGACCAATATTTTTTGGTGTTACAAACATCAGCACAAACTTATAATTCCCTCTCCACGTAGTGGTGTAGGGTATAAAAATTCAGGTATCAGTTACAATAAGCTTATTCGTTTACTTACTACAAGTTACTATATTTACTACAGCTGGAAAAATTCAATACAAAAAGTAAAAAAAAAACTTTGCAATTGTAGTAAAAGTAGTGAGAAATTCGAATAAACGAACACACTGAACATGTCTTCAAATACACATAGTTAAATATATTTTTGCGTGTGGCATTTTACCTGAAAAAACTTTATTATAAAATAGAACTTAAATATGTGTACTATAAAATCGTATTCACTTTCGTAACGCAGAGAAAAAAGTGGCAGAAATTAATGGTCGGGGACAAGTTTCCTTAAAATAATTTTTATAAAATTTTTCAACTTTCTGTTTGTGAGCAATAACACCCGAAAACGTTAATTTAAAATTACATCTATAAAAAATATGTTAGTGGATGACAACATATTGTATACTATGTGCTTCTCTTTCTAGTGTAGTGTTATATTACCAACAGAGCTTCCATATAATTAATTCTTTAGAATTTTTTTTAGTTTAAAAGTATGAATTCTTAAATCGAATTTCATATTTAAAAATATTAAAAAATATGCAATAATGTGCAAAATATGCAATAAAAATCATACAATATGCAATAAAATATGCACTTAAAAGCAAAATATGCAAAAATATGCATTTATAACAAAATATGCAACAACAAATCGATGCAATTTTTTTGCAAATTCTTTGATTCGGAAAATTATTTGGTCAAAATCATTTTTGGGCCACTGACTACAAACATGCATTTGCATGAAAGTCCTTGCCCTGATTATTACTAACCAACCCTAATTACTTTGCATAAATAAAGCATTTTATTGGTTATTAATCTTTTTTAATTCCCGTATTACAAACTTTTAGCAGGATATACCATCCGAAACAGATGTTCTTTCTAAATGTGGCGAATGGACTGATGAGGATACAAAACGTGAAGTTGATGCTGCATTTGAACGTGATAATAATATTGTTATGATTTAAATTAAAAGAAGAAATAATTTCTATATCATGGTAACTTACTACATATATATTTTTGATTCTATTTAACTTCTTCTGCGTGTATGTAATTTTTTCATAATCAAGCTAGTTTTTAAATTAAATATTTAAATTTTTTATTTAAATGTCAATTATATAAATATATGGAATTAAAAAAAATCACTCGTTTATATTTAACGATTTCAATTCTGGTATTGCTGTTTCATCTTTAATTTTTAATAATCTGAAATCTGGTATTGTTTCTTGATCCCTTATCCATAGGGGACTTGTTAGCATTTGTGATTTGATATATTCAGAGGCTTTAAAACATCGGGTACTGCAAAATTTCTTACGATCAGTTATATCATACACCTTATTGCTGGCTGCAGAAATTTGATACTGTTTTGTTGGAACACTAAAATGATAAAGAAGGAAGAACGATATAAAATTTGTTTTTAGAAAAACCAAAAAATTTGTGTTAAATTTCAATACGTTTTTTTAATTTGTACTTTTTAATAAAATACATACAAATTCTGAACAGAGAATGAAAAAAGTCTGATTTGTTTTTTATAAGGAAATTGTATAACTTTCTAATTTTAAAAGGCCATTTTCGAAACACTTTGTCAGCTTATTATTGGTTTGATCTACTGACCATTTTTGAAAAAATACTGTTAGGAATGGATAACATATAAAGTAGTGTCCAAAACCGTAACCGAAAACGGTTTTTTTAATTTTAAAAAACCGATCGGTTTCGAATAATTTCTAAATTCGAATAAAGCGAAAACCGGTTATTATTTGTCGGTTAACCGGTTTTTTAAGATGTTTTTATCAAAACAATTTTTAAGCTAATCATTTGAAAATTCTATATTTCGACTGCATTTTATTTTTAAAGACTTAATTTTAATAAACGAAACTGCAGTTTTGTTCTCCTTTATATAACAATAATATCTTTTCACATGTATTCAAACAAATAAGATACGAAAGTCCTTTGGGTGACTAATGAATGTTGCTACAAAAAACATAATAACTTTTTTTCTGCGTAATTAATTGGTTCCATTTAAGAAAAATATACGATTGGATGATAAAACAAGAACTGTTAAATCTACAAAAATTTTAGTAATATTTAAATGAATTTTAGTTGAATACAAATAACGTTTTATCCTGCTAAAACCGGTAGACGTTTTTACTGAATATTAGTAGAGTAAAAATAGCGAAAATAAATAGTAAGTACTGCTGTTTTTAGAAGAGTAGATTGTCTTCCTATTAAAAAAAATATAAGTTAAATTTTGGAAATGTAATTGAAGGGCTTAATGTAAAAACATGATAAGCCACATGATTTCAAAAACTGATTTTATGTGTTCATTGTATTACCTAATACCGTAAAATCATCCGCTGAAAATATCTAAGCCATATTGCAATAAATTTCGGATCTAGCGTAAAAGCTACTTTTTACAATTCGATTTTATTGTGAAAATTTTCTATTCAAAAACATGATAAGTCACACTTATAAACTACACCTCTAAACAAAAAGATGAATTCTAAAGAAAATATAGGCGGAAATAAAGTTTTTTGTGAAGATAATGATGGTAGTATGGTGGACAAAGGTTTTCTGCCAACTGGTGGTGAAGTAATTTCAGAAACCAGCGATATGTGATTTATATTAACTTTTGTGGCTTATCAAGTTATTGAAGAAATTTTTAAAGATATTTTTATTTTCAAAAATCGTATTCTCAGGACTATCATACTTAGGATACTTGCACTCAGAATTTATGCAAAACTACTATCAGATATCCGTTGCTGGACCACTAGATCCCATTAAAAAGCATTATTTCAAAAATGTGGATTGTCAAGTTATTGCGGAACTATTATTAGGTATACCTCTATTTTGAAGGAAAGGTAGATTTGTTGTAGTACTATAAAAATTTAGATACTTATGATAAGTGCTATGTTAAAACCTCTAGCCAAAAAAAACAAAAAAAGTCAAACTTTTTACCGCAGGTAAAACTTTAAATTGGCTTGCAAAACAACTTGGTTTTTTTTTGTCGGTAGGGCCTATCTCGGCAGTTATTTCGGTTCAAAGTTTGAAGTTGGACTTGCTTATAACTGCGCGATTTTTGGTCGGATTTGAACAGTACGCATACACTCATACAAATAAGTCCGTAAAAATAGCAGAAAGTTACTAAAAATTAGTTAAAAATGATGCTGCAGAAAAAACTGCTAATATTAGCAGAATCAGTTTGCTAAATATTAATAAAATGAAAACAGCAAAAAAACTGTTACATTTACAGAATTTTAGTAATATTTGAGCTAAATTGTTGTTAATTGCAAATAACAATTTAACCTGCTAAAATTAGCAAAAAAAAAAATTGCTGAATAATAGTATAAAAAAAAATAGCAAAAAAAAAAACTGTTAAATTTACAGAATTTTAGTAATATTTGAGCTAAATTTTTGTTAATTGCATATAACAATTTAACTTGCTGAAATCAGCAAAAAAAATTGCTAAATAATAGTAAAATGAAAATAGCAAAAAAAAAAACTGTTAAATCTACAAAATTTTTGCTAAAATTTTCTGAAATCAACAAAACTTTTGCAGATTACTAGTGGACTGGAAAAAGGTAAAAAAGGTGCAAATGAAATGAAAATTAATAAATAAAAAATAAATGTGTATTTAAAACCATACTTGGGTACCAGTTTATTGAATGTGTCAATCAATTGAAATTTTTTTCAATTGGCATTGTTCAATGCCTAAATGCCCATTTATAATTGATGAAAGAAGTATTTGTTTTTATGTTTTAATAAAAGAATAACTTAAGAAAAAAATTAAAAATTCGCGTATTTCTTATATTTTTTTTTGTTACAACGCTTTTTTTCAATTATGTGTACATTTCATTACCATTGTTTTCATCAATGCAAATTGAAAAAAATTTCAATGGCATTGAATGGAGATGAAATTTTTTGGCATTGACATTGAGATAAAGTTTTGCCAATTATATTTCATTGCCAATGAAAATTTCCCAAGATACAACCATACTAGGTAGATGCATTAGAACAACAAACAACAACAAAAAATGTAATCGGCTATTTTTGATACATAGCGAAAGCATACGAAAAAAATCCCTGAACCGTGATAATAAAACCCTGAACTGTCAAACTCTCCATGCATCTACCTAGTATGGTTATATCATGATGTTAACCAAAACAAAATGTATTTAAGAGACCCTTCTTTTGATTTTCATTGTTTGCTGATCGAATATGTACTTCCGAATTTATTTGAGTTTCCATTTTCACCTCTAAAGCTCCACCCACAGGAAAGAAGGTGTGGCCGATTAAAAATAATGTATTCTTTAAATAAGCTTAAAAAGTACAATATTGGGGGGAAAAATTAGGGTCATCCCCGTAAAATCCACTTGCTCCCCAGATATACTTTTAATCACAATTTTCATATTAAAATGTTTCGTCCAAAATAAACCTTGATCTTTGAAAATTAATGTATTACGATAAATAGAAACTTTTTTCACATAAATTTTAATAATTTAGATATTTTATGAGTAGGACAAATTTTCAACCATTTCAATTTAGCTTTAATTAAAAACTTTTTGCGTTATTTTTGTCGAGTTAAAAATATGCAGTAATTTTTACGAGTCATTTAACATTCTGTTTATAAGCGCTCCAAAATTGGTGGTTTAGTTTACAAAAAATTTGTAAAATTAGCAAATCTTCTGTTAAAAATTAGTAACTAAAATTCAGCAAAATACTGCAAAGTTAGCAAATTTATTGTTAAAAATTAGTAACTAAATTCAGCAAAAAAAAATAGCAAAAAAGTTTGTAAGTTAGTAATGTGGAGGTAGCAAAAAAATTAACTAAAAATTAGTTAAAAATTTGTTAAGTTGAAGTATTAACAGTTTTACTAACTTTTCTACAAAGTTTTTTTTATGAGTGTACTATTGGAAAGGTATTTAAAATATCTTTCATTTGACATTAACGATTTTTATGTTAATTAACACATTACGGCTCAATTTAAAAATGTTAACTTTTAGAAGTTTTTTTTTTAGAAAAATGGTTTTATTTCAGAAGATTGTGTATTCAAAAATATAATTTGTAATTAGGCCCTGTGCGAGATGATTAAATAAATTCTAAACTAAATACAATTTGACAAAAGGGTTTAAAAATTCTTAAAAAAAAATTTTTTTATTTTTTTCAAATTTCATAGAAATTTGGAAACCTGAATTTAGTTTAGATTTCATTTAGCCAGCTCGCATCCATCCTTATTAATATATTAGCTGTGTTTGCGCGGCAAACTAACAACATTGGCTTATGTTGTGTGCGTGTTGTTGTGATCGGATAAGTATCTTCAGACTTATACCAATTTTCAACTTTAAAGCCCCGCGCACTCGTAAGTAGGCGTTTCCGACAAAAAATATTTATATTTTTGAACTCACAATAAAAATACGATAAAAATTTTGAACTCATCAGAGTTATGCCCGTAAACTGCACTTTAGCAAAAATTTACTTTTCTTTAACTGTTAACTTATTTTAAAATAAACTAAGTTTAATGCTTACCCATAGTTATCCATGTCAAATTTATATGGAAATAGCTGTGGTTAACGTTTTACCTTGATTATTTTGGAAATAAAGATATTCGTCCTATGCCTTATTGGCCTTATAACACTTATAATAAAGACTCGGCATAATTAAACCCAAAACAGGCAAATTTTACCAAAAACCGGCAAATTTATACTTTTTACTTTTTTGTAAATATGGCATTCTTCCACCATAACTAAATACACAAAATGTTGCAACTCAACTTAATTTTAAGAGAAAAATGTTGTATATCGAGTTGGCCCGAGTTCGATTTTTTTTCGAGAGAGTTAAGAGTAGCATAATTTCTCTATAATATATACTCTTTGGTAAAGTTCGGTAAAATGAGAGTAAGCAAGAAATCCTCTCACAAAATGATAAAATTACCCAAAATAAAGGAACGCACAAAACCACTTTTCGCGATCAAAAATGCATTTCAAAGAAAAATGTCAAAGTGTATATAAATTTAGTTTGAAAATTTAATAAACACACATATTTATTTGCATTTAAAAGTTCTTATTGTTTTTGTCCAATTAATTATTATAAATATCACATTTCTTTTGCGTATTGGTTCGTTTAATTTAATTTTTCAATTTATTTTCACAATTGTTTTTGGTTATCATTGCATCAGCTGTTAGTTTTACAATTTACCAAAATTACCCGAAGAAAAAGTTTGGGCAACATTGGTAAAAAGAGAAACACAAATTCACTCTCTTGACCGCTCTCATTTACCCAATTTTCGAGTACGGGAACGCTTTTTGGTTAAGATTGGGATCCCGCGGTAACGTAAAATAGTTACAAATAGTTTTATCTTGCACACTCATAGAAATAAATCTGTAAAAATAGCAGAAAAAGTTACTAAAAATTAGTTAAAAAGAATGCTGCAGAAAAAACTGCTAAAATTAGCAGATTTTTTACTAAATACTAGTAAAATGAGAACAGCAAAATTAAAACCGTTAAATTTACAGAATTTTAGTTATATTTAGGCTAACTTTTAGTTAATTGAAAATAGCAAATTGTACTGCAAAATCTGCAGAAAATTTTGCTAAATATTTGTAGACTAAAAATAGCAAAAATAACCTGTTAAATCTACAAAATTTTTGCTAGTTTTTAAGCTAAATTTAGTTGAATGAAAATAGCAGTCTATTCTGCTAAAATCCGCAGAAATATTTGCTAAAAAATTGTAAACTGCTGTTTTCATTTAAAAGACAAATCGAAAAAAATTAACCTGATTTTAGCAGGTTAATTTGCTATTCTCCATTTACAAAAATTTAGCTCAAATATAACTAAATTCTGTATATTTAACAGTTTTATTTTTGCTGTTCCTATATTACTAATATATAGCAAAAATAATCTGCTAATTTAGCAGTTTTTTCTGCAGCATCATTTTTAACAAATTTTTAGTAGTTTTAACTAAATTTTTTACGGACTTTTTTCTATTAGTGAAGGCACGCTACGTTGTTAGCGTGCCTTAAAGTTAAAAATTAAATTTCTTTTAGATAAAACAAAACACAATATTTGTTGTTAAGGTAAAATAATTGTTAAGGTAAATATATTGAAATGTTTAAGTACAAACACTATTTTTCGCCTCTTCATTTTTATATAAATAAATCATTATTATCATTATGATAATTAATGCATCAAAAAACAAACTAATGCATATCAAACCACCGCATTTGCGTTATATGAACATTAATCTTAGATTTCATAATATAGAATGCATACAAAGACACAAACTTATGAATTTTAACTATGATTACGACCAATGTACCACGAAAATCGAAATTGTGAATACATATAAATACCTTGGAGTAATTGTTGAACAAAATTTCAAATGGAACGCACACATAGAAGAAGTTCGAAAAAAATTAAGGAAAGCAGCTTACACTTTGCACCATCTAAGCTACTGCTCAAATAATATGGTCATGAGCCAAGTGTATTTTTCGCTCGCCGAATCACACATTCGCCATGGAATTACGGCCTGGGGAAACTCAACATTTTACAACAAACTACAGAAAACGCAAAATCAAATACTAAAAATTCTAAAATCACATATCAGTATTTCTGCACGGCGTCCTGTGTTAACGAATGATAGCCGCCTACAAATAAACCCATTAATCAACGAAAACAACAACGTCTGTAACAACATGAACAACAATGCAAACAGCAACATAAACAGCAACATAAACAACAACATAAACAACAACGTAAACAATAACGTCTACAACAATGTAAATAACAACAGAAACAACAACATAAACAGCAACATAAACAACAACGTAAACAATGATATAAACAACAACGTAAACAACAATGTAAACAATATAAACAACAACCTAAACAGAAACGAAAATAATAACATGAATAACAACGTGAACAACAATGTAAATAACGTAAACAACAACTTAAATAACAACGTCTACAACAACATAAACAACAATGTAAACAGCAACATAAACAACGACGTAAATAGCAACATAAACAACAACGCTAACAATGATATAAATAACAATGTAAACAACATAAACAACAACCTAAACAGCAACGTAAATAATAACATAAATAACAACGTTAACAACAATGTAAATAACGTAAACAACAACTTAAACAACAACGTAAACAATAATATAAATACCCAGCCGGGTAATAACATAAACAACAATGTAAACAACGTAAACCTTAACGTATATAACAACGTAAACAACAACGTAAACAACAACGCAAACAACAGCATTACAAAAGAGCTACATATTTTAAATGTAAAAAACATATACAACACAACACTAGCCATTGAATTCTACAACGACGAAGATATCGCATCTTAAAATACAAAACGAATATGCAGAAGCACCCTACCTGTTATGCTGCCAACAATTTTGAACAGCATACCCGTTGAAGTTCTGGAAAAATGCAATAATCAGAGGATTAGAAACCGAGTATTGAAAAATTATTTCATTAATCAGCAATATACTCTTCAATAAAAAAACTCAAATTGTAAAAACTTAGAATCAAATTATTTCTTTGTTCAATTGTAAATAACATTTAAAACATTTTTATTCATATTTAATAGTATAAGGAACTATTTTAAGATTTGAAATACTAACTTTTTAGTTTATTTCCTGCCTGCAGAAAAGCCAAAATGGCTTCGCGAGGTAATGGCTGAAATGTAAATATCTTGAAAGTGGATTGTTAGTAATGAATCCATTATAAATTGCAATATACGTGTGTATGTTAAGATATTTTGGTAAAATGCGAACTTTTTAGTTGGAAAATTTACTGCGTCGGTTTCTTCCACCGGCGCTTCGTTACCTGCAGTTTAAATATCAGAATATATAAGTTCCATTCCTTTTCTAAGGTTTTTCTCTTTTAGAAAACTTATTTAACTTTTTGGAGAGTATGTTTCAATGCTACATAAGTTTCATATTCCATGGATATTGTTTGAACAGGTAATTAAAAGGGGTCCTTCACCCCTTTTTGTTCCTCCCAGTAAAAATCCCAAATATGTACACTCATAGAAAAAAGTTTGTAGAAAAGTTAGTAAAACTGTTAGTACTTCAACTTAACAAATTTTTAACTAATTTTTAGTTAAAATTTAATTTTTAGTTAATTTGTTTGCTACCTCCTACTAACTTACAAATTTTTTTGCTATTTTTTTTTTGCTGAATTTAGTTACTAATTTTTAACAATAAATTTGCTAACTTTACAGTATTTTGCTGAATTTTTTGTAACCTAAACCACCAATTTTGGAGCGCTTATAAACAGAATGTTAAATGACTCATAAAAATGACTGCATATTTTTAACTCGCCAAAAATAATGCAAAAAGTTTTTTAATAAAGCTAAATTGAAATGGAAGTACATATCCGATCAGCAAACAATGAAAATCAAAAGAAGGGTATCTGAAATACATTTTCCCAATCAGAAAAATACAAACGGGAAAGCGGTGGTAAAGCACTTTAACAGGTGGTACAAGTACTGGCAAAAAGTGCTTTCCCAGTACTAATATGCCAGCGTTGGGAGGGCAAAAGAAAAGTTGGTCTTGAAGGAGCTTTCCCACAAACAAAAAATTGATTTTATAAAACAAAACAATTTTTCCTTGCAACCGGATTTGAACCCGAAACCTTCTGACTACAAACCTTTTTTTAACAAAGCGTCAGCATTTGTATAAAATCGTTGGTCTACCAGTGAATTGATTTTTATACCACTGGTAGCATTGGCTAGGTAGCACTGGTTGCAAACCCTGGCATATCACTCTAAGCCAATTCTATGCCAGTGGTTTTTTTTATAAACCCCCGAAATTTTTGTAAAACAAATACTGGCAAAACGCTTTTTGCAAACGCTGGCAAAGCGTCCCAAATGAGTGTTCTGCCAGTAATTTATTTTTAACACCGTGGTTACCCAGTGGTATGCCAGTGCTTGATTTTTTGTACCACTGGCGATTTCTGACTGGGTCGTTATGGTTAACATATTATTGTCTATAAATATTACCACTTTTACAAAAAATCATTTTTGGGAAATTTTCATTGGCATTGAAATATAATTGACATTACTTTATCTCAATGTCAATGCCAAAAAATTTCATCACCATTCAATGCCAATGAAATTTTTTCAATTTGCATTGATGAAAACAATGGTAATGAAATGTACACATAATTGAAGAAAAAGCATTGTAATATAAAAAAAATATAAGAAATACGCGAATTTTTAATTTTTTTTCTTAATTTATTTTTTTATTAAATTACACTATGCGACAGTCAAAATCGGGATGGGATGAAACCAACGGGAAATGTTATATCAGTCAAAAACAAGTTATACGTGTCCCGGCGTTTCGCTGGGTCACCCCTAGGAATCGAGATATATCTTTTTTTTGACATAACTCGAGAACCACTAGTCCGATTTTGCTCAAACAATTTTAAAAAAATTAAAAATTACAATTCCTTTAATCTGTTCATATAACGTTTTTCTATATACTCAACAGTTTTGCCGGTAAAAATAAATGTTTGTTACCGCTACCTTAAAAATCAATAACCTTTTGTTTATTACTTTTTTTTAATATTTTAGGCAAAAAATATTTTTTTCTTCATACATTTATTTCTACCGGCAAAACTGTTGAGTATATAGAAAAACGTTATATGAACAGATTAAAGGAATTGTAATTTTTAATTTTTTTAAAATTGTTTGCCCGAGTAAAAAAGTTTTGATATAATCACATATTATTTTATCTAATTGCATATAGTAACTTATAGTTACATATGGCCACATATGCTTTTAAATTCAAGCATTTATACTTTTATATAGTCATATATTAGATATTTTTTCCTCAAAGGTTTTAATATGGAGACATATGTGATTTTATATTATTACATACTGGCCTACATATATATGTATGTGCTATATGTAAGTACATAAAGTAACATATAAAAGATATAATTACATATACGTTTATATATAATTTAGTATGATACTATACATAATAATATAAAACTATGTGGATCCATATAAAAAATATTTTATAATTTGTGTTAGTTATGATTATATATTGACGAATATGAACCCATATATAACTTATAACGTTCTTTATAAAATCATCTATAATTATATATCATCCCACATAGGCAATTTTTTCAAAGTGATTTTATATAAAAATATATTTGGTTCCATGTTATCAATGATTTTGAACTAGTTTGAGATTTAGTAATTACTAGGGATTGGCGCGTGACACGAAATCACGTTATTCACACGTGATCGTGAGTAATAATTACTATACTTAAGTGATTCGTGCGTGAGCGTGAGTAAGAATAATCCGTGCATGATTCGTGTGTGAGTTTATTTTTTGCATCATATGTTTTTAGTAATTTTTACTGTTTTGCGTGAGAATTTTCTGATTGTAAGTTTTTAATATACTCATGTGTGGTGAGTAAGAAACGAAATGCTCGTGCGTGAGTAATTTGTTTTTGTTTAGGAGCATGAGTCAAAAATGGCTTACGCACCCATAACATTAACAACACTGAAGCTCTAATACGAAATTCTCTATTCTATAACTTACACTTGACTGATTTTTTATATTATATCTTGGTTGTATAAAGGGTTTTTCTTTTCCCGTGACAGCGGGATTTTTTTCTGAATTTCCCGGGATCCCGGGAATTCCCGCTCAATAGAAAATAAATAAATCCGACATATGTTGTACTTGAAAAACTCGATTTCTATTAAAACACCGTCCGACAAAGTTCATCTTTGGTTGTACAAATGACAAAATCTACTTAATATATTCTGAAAGAAGGGCTAAATATAAAACATCCATGACTTATACTTTATATAATATGATAAAAAGTATAAGGTTAATATTTAGATATAATTGTATCAAACTATGTCCACTTTTATAACATTTTATATAATTTTATACAAAAAGATATAATTTGATGTAATTGGATGAGGACAAAATTCGGATACAATTGTATCGAATTGCATAAAATTGTATCAAATTGTACCAAATTGTATACAATTGTATACAATCACCACCACTTTCTAAAGAAAACTGAAGAAGGGGACTTGGAAAATCCCGAAACGATCGTCTTTTCATTCCTGAAAGTGTTAGAGGTTTTTGAAAGCAAAAACTCTGTGAAGTATTTGTTAGGAGAATATCCTGATGAAGAAAAATAGCAGTTTTTGAAAAAAGTACTTATTATGTTAATTCATAATAAGGAAATTGGCCTCGAACTGAATTAATAAATTTCTAATTTATTTTTATTATTATTTATTTTTATTATCTTTATTTAAATTATTTTTTTGTAGTAGCTTTTATTAATCATATATGGCCCCAGGGCTTTGATTATGTAATTTGAAGTAAATAAATGCTGTATTTATTATTAAAAAAAAAAAAAAAAAAAAAAAAAAAAAACAAATACTTCTTTCATCAATTATAAATGGGCATTTAGGCATTGAACAATGCCAATTCAAAAAATTTCAATTAATTGACACATTCAATAAACTGGTCCCAAGTATGTTTTTAAATACAAATTAATTTTTTATTTATTAATTTTCATTTCATTTGCTCCTTTTTTACCTTTTTCCAGTCCACTAGTAATCTGCAAAAGTTTTGTTGATTTCAGAAAATTTTAGCAAAAATTTTGTAGATTTAACAGTTTTTTTGCTATTTTCATTTTACTATTATTTAGCAATTTTTTTGCTGATTTCAGCAAGTTAAATTGTTATTTGCAATTAACAAAAATTTAGCTCAAATATTACTAAAATTCTGTAAATTTAATAGTTTTTTTGCTGTTTTCATTTTATTAATATTTAGCAAACTGATTCTGCTAATATTAGCAGTTTTTTCTGCAGCATCATTTTTAACTAATTTTTAGTACCTTTTTCTGTTAATTTTACGGACTTATTTGTATGAGTGTATATATAATCTTGCCTCAATCGCATGCGAAATATCAAGTACCAAACTGCGGCAGTTTGAGTCATTCAAATTCCATTCCATTTTGTTTAACAATTTTAGTGTTCCAATGCAACTCCTTCCAAGATTCCATATCGTTCACCATTCCATTGCATTTCGTTCCCATTATATGTTATTCCAATTCCAATCGTTCCCCGTTTCATTCCGTTTCGTTCCTACTGTCTTGTGTATCGATATTGATATCAGTCGCTTCTATTTCCATTCCATTTCTTTGCACTTGCTCCGTTCCATTCCTCTTTTAACTGCAGTGCTTCAACTCCACTCGTTCCCCATTATTTTGCCATCTCGCTCCTCATTCCATTTCGTTCTATAGTCCATTCCATTTCGTTCCCTCTTCCAATCCATTTCCATTGTCTATAATTTCAATTCCACTCGTTCAACGTTTATATCCATTTCGTTCCACTTGTGTAGTATTACTATTCCACTCGTTTCCTATTTAGTTTCTTAATTTTAGTGTTCCATATACACTTGTTCTTTAAGTTTTAAGTTTCTAGCTAAAGACGCAGACGTTAAAGGGGGGGGGGGGGCAATTTTCCTCTTTTGAACCACCATTTTTACCACGTTCCTGTCCAAAGTCCTAAAAATGCCTTGTAGATAAGTTGGCCCATACTCCAAGGAAAACATATTATATATTACAGGTTTCTAGCCGAAGGGTTCGGTTAGGCCATCAAGGGGCAGAATTATTCCGTTTTTACCCCTCCCGGTAGGAATTTTCAAAAATTCCGTCTTAGAGGACGTCTGCGTTGGAGGAGGAAACTACTACATACATAAATTTAGGTCTCTATCCAGCAGTTTGGCCAGGCCATCAAGAGGGGAGTTTTTTTCTTTTTTACCCCTCCCGGTATGAATTTCCAAAAATTCCTTCTTAGGGGACATCTACGTTGGAGAAGGAACCCAAATACCGAATTTAAGCTCCCTAGTTCCAGCAGTTTGGCTAGGCCGTTAAGGGGGAGACTTTTCCTGTTTTTGACCCTACCTGTGGAAATTTCCAAAAATCTCATCTTAGCGGATGTCTACAATAGAGGAGGAACTTTAATACAAAATATCAACTTCCTACCTCCATCGCTTTGGGCAGGCCTTTCAGCGACACTTTTCGCTTCATTAATCCCCATTTTTGCAATGTCCCTGTCCAAAATTCCAAAAAGCACCTTCCCGATAAGTGAGCCCATACTCCAAGGAACATATGTTTTACATTTCAGGTTTCTAGCCAACTTTTACTATTTGTGCCCCTCTCGGTAGGAATTTCCGAAAATCCATCGACAGGGAATTTCAGCTTCCTAGTTCCAGCAGTTTGAGCAGGCTGTCAAGGGGGACACTTTTTCTTTTTTGTCCCTCCCGGTTGGAATTAGGCTGGAAGAGGAACCTAAGTACTGAATTTCAGCTTCCTAGTTCCAGCAGTTTGGGCAGGTCGTTAAGGGGCCACTTTCCCTTTTTGAGCCCCCATTTTATTACGGCCCTGTACACCAAAGATACACGTATTTAAATCTTTAAAATGGCTGTCCTGAACAAAACCGGTTTTTACCCTTAGGTCCCTTTCTATTTTGCGCGTCACATATGCTGATTTCTTACTTCCAATAAACGTATTTTAAATGACTTCCAAAATGCCATTAATTAAAAACTTTTTTTACTTCCCAGAAAAAAATATCTGACCAAGATCCGTAAAAGCACCTGTACTGTTCGGCACAAATGCGTTCAAATTGAGGTGAAAAACGCATTATTTTAACATTGACTTGTCATAGGAGAGAAGATGTTTATGCTACTTAAAGTCTGCTTTGCACGTCATAAAAATGAGTGCTTGGATGTTCTTTTTTATATAGGAAAGCAATTCATTTTTGTTATTATCTAAGGAGAGATGAAAAGTAACTTCTTGGGAATGCATTCAAATATATATTTAAGAAGTGATATTTATGACTTTTGAATGCATTCCCAAGAAGTTACTTTTCATCTCTCCTTAGATAGTAAAAAAAATGAATTGCTTTCCTATATAAAAAAGAACATCCAAGCACGCATTTTTATGACGTGCAAAGCAGACTTAAAGTAGCATAAACACCTTCTCTCCTATGACAAGCCAATGTTAAAAAAATGCCTTTTTCACCTCAATTTGAAAGCATTCGTGCCGAACAATATAGGTGATTTTACGGATCTTGGTCAGGTATTTTTTTGCTGGGTAGAGATTAAATTACTTTTTAAGACAATAGTTTTAAGGGATATTATAAAATAACTTGTTTTTGTTAGTCTACCAACTATATATGGCCCTAAGGGCTCAGTTGGTTTATTTGAATAATAAATAAATAAATTAATAAATAAATATATGTACTTACTATTCCAAAATTTGTTCACACAAGGGATAAGAGCAAAAGTGTAATATGTGCCTTTCTTCCACTACATCCTCATAGTGGCACTGATTTATGTCTCTTAACTATAATACAAAATGTTAATTTGGCAACTGAACAATTGTTTAGGAGCAAGGGCAGTTTACGGGCATATCACCGATTTTTTAAATTTGTAAATGAAAACTTAAATACATAAATTTGGAAGTACTAATCCGATCAGAAAAAACTGAACACTAAAAGAAAGGTCGCTGAAATATATTTTTATTGAGATCCTGGGGGGTAAACGCGTAACTCGATTCGAAAAAAAATTTCGAATTCTTAAATCTTGCAAATATTGTTAAAAATATAATTCTGTATAAAAATTCTACTTTTTAATTTATTTTTATCCTAAACCATGTACACTACACATAAAAATTCAAAAAGCAAGATTTTTGCTGAAACTTTTCTTTTTACGAGAAGTACAAAATTCACGAATTCGAAATTTTTTTTCGAATCGAGTTACGCGGTAACCCCCCAGTATGTACCTATATATTAACCCATTGTGAACCAGTTGAAGATTTTTAAATTTGTTTACGACTTTTTTGTAAAAAGTCTATTCAAAGTTCAACCTATATAGCGGTATGTAATTGTTAAAATCGACAATCAAGGCTTTAACCTTCCATTTGAGGCATGACATGAAACTTTAGGTCTTTAAATAGCAAAGTTTTTATTGTCAAACTTCGCCTTTTCCCCTTCTTTAATTTTATTGGTATATTCGAGTTATTGTAGATGCAGTATTTTATCTGAATAGCTTTTCTCTGTGTACTTTGCCTTCCCACAGATTTAGGGGTTTTCTACTATGTGATAGGCAGTTAAGTTGCTTCGTTGAGATGTTATTCTGTATAACCGGCCTATGGTCGGGCCTAAGGCTTTTCTCCCATGTGATAAACAGTTTTTAGTGGCTTCGCTGAGTGAAGTTTTTTTATTTAAATTTTTTTTTATCGTGTCGCCCTCTGTTTATATCAAATTTTTTAGATTTCCTAGATCGAATGGTCTAATTGTTCTCCTTGGATAAATTGATAGCTTCAAAGGCGTATAGTTTTATTATTTAATGTACAGCATCCTTAAGGCTTTTCAATTATACTAATTATACTGATCACGTTTATAAAGGGAATGTTTTGAATAATTTTCAATAATTACAACCATTTTCTTCTCCTTTTGATCATTTTTAATTACAACAGAGTTCATATTGACAATAGTGGGTTTTTATACCCTCCATCCCACTGTGCAGGAGGGAATATATCAGTTTGTCATTCCGTTTGTAACTCATCGAAAAAAAATCTGGGACATAAAAAAAATATATATTCTTGATCGTTATCAATAGCGAAACCGATATAGCCGTGTCCGTCTGTCTGTTGAAATCACGATCACGCTCAAAATAGTTGTGCTAGGATGTTAATCCTTAGTCAAAATTTTTGTCCAATTTCTTAAGCAGTTTGCTTTTGGAAACGGGCATATTTGGTCCAGACGTTTAAAAGTTATGAATGAAAATGTAAAATCACCTCTAAAATTTCCCATATTAACATGAAAAAATATCAAGGTTAGTTACCGAAACGAATAACGGTAAGGGTAACGGTATCGAGTTTCGTTTGTTTCGGTAACGGTAATGGTATTTAAGACTGTTTCGGTAACGGTATACCGTTATCGAAACAGCAATACCGGTGCGTACCGGTATTATAAATTATGTTAAAAACATATAAAAACTTAACATATATTTAATTTTGCGTGTAAAAAATACAGATTATAAGCTTTAAATTCAATGCTGGGAGTTTTAATAACTAAAATTGTTATCCATAAATTTTTTTCTACAAAAAAAAAACTGAAGATTATTACAAAAAAGTTTAAAAATTTGCATTTTTATATAAATTAATGAATACCGGTAACTACCCATAAAAATAACGGTATCGGAACCGATAACGGTATTTGCAAATTTTTAGAGGTATTGGTAACGGTAACGATATTCAATTTGAAAAGGTATTTTAGCGATAACGGTATTATAACGATAACGGTAACCAACCTTGAAAAATATATTAAAGCCCCGTTTAGATTATAACACAAGTGTGTTATACATGTCAGAAATGTATTGTATAATGAAAATGTATAATAGTGTGAACAATGTTCGTTATACACATGTCAAAATAGGTGCACACATTTTAAAAAGCGGTCACACTTTTTTGACAAGATTTATTTTTTGAAATATTTCATAAAGTTACCACTTGTCTCAACACAAGTGTTGCGTTATTCACAAATAAATTTAAACAAAGATTAAAAACAACTAATGGTGAAAAAAAGTAATAATAGAAGAAAAAATAACTGTTTTAAATTATTTGTTGTGTGTGTCGATAACAGTCTGAACACTGAAAAGTTTTATACTTTTTTGACAAACAGACAATTTCACTTGTGTGAACGGGGCTTAACTGTGTGTTGTTGTTGTTGTTACTGAATACGAAAAAAAAAATACATACACACTAGACCACCCATGAAATGTATGAGATTTTCAAGTTCTTTTTTTGTTCGCTCCACCGGCAGTTTCCGATAGATTGGGCATAAAAAATAATATGTGTACAAAAATTGTATCTCTCCGGGGCATACAGGCTAGCCAGTTTGAACTTTTGACCCTAAAAATTACCTAAAAACACTTCAAATCTTTTTTGCGCCATAACTTCTAAATTTGACGTTTTTTGAAAATATACTATATAGGCATTTTTATCTAGAATAAGAAGACAAACACTTCCTTCATACTATACTTCTACCTAAGTATGATGTATAGTGAAGTTTTAAGGGGAATTTGTGTGAAGACTTCATTTTAAACGACCCTTGTTAAAATTTCGACAGAGACAATTAAGATTGGTTTTCATTATTTTGTGTAGTAATATATCTAGTTTTCATAAAGTAATTACACTTTTAACAAATATCAGTTATTCTGTGACAAATTGGCCAAAATTTGACTTTGAAGTATCGGTTTATTATACATATACAGTTGTGGCCAAGCATTTAAGTCAATTCAAGTTTTTTTTATAATTTTATTGTTGTTGCCTTTATTTTTAAAGATCAAAATAGTGGCTAAATTCGTCACGAAAGGCAAAGAGACAGTTCAGAAAATTCTACAGAATTTTAACGTAATGTTTGTTTTTTCATTTTGTCACTTGTTTTAAGTGGGCGTGGCTTTTAAGGAAAAATTAGCGATATAAACCTCTTATCAAATTACATAGTAAAATTTAGGCAGTACTGATCGGTTTCATACAAACTGTATATTTTTGGAAATCCTATAAAATTTTCTTAAGTCTTGCATTATTTCTTTCTACAAATAGGCACCAGACTTAAAATTGCAGCACTTTAAACATGACCAAATTTTCTTTGTTTTTAGCGATTTTAAAAGAAAGTTAACAACACTGAAATTTTACCATGAAATGCTTTTTACTATAACGTAAAAAAAATCTTGACTGATTTGCTATATTGTGGTAAGAAAAGCATAAAACTATTCACTTTAAAATTTCAGTGCTGTTAACTTTATTAAAAATCGCTAAAAACAAATAAAAATTTGGTCACGTTTAAAGTGCTGCACTTTTAAGTCTGGCGACTATTTGTAGATAAAAATAATGCAAGACTTAGGGAAATTTTATAGAATTTTCAAAAATATACAGTTTGTATGAAACCGATCAGTACTGCCTAAATTTTACTATGTAATTTGATAAGAGGTTTATATCGCTAATTTTTCGCCACGCCCACTTAAAACAAGTGACAAAATGAAAAAACGAACATTACGTTAAAATTCTGTACAATTTTCTGAACCATCTCCTTGCCTTTCGTGGCGAATTTAGCCACTATTTTGATCTTTAAAAATAAAGGCAACAACAATAAAATTAGAAAAAAACTTGAATTGACTTAAATGCTTGGCCACAACTGTATATTGTATGGAAACCCTTAGTAACAAGATTTGGATACGCTAGAACCCCGAATTTGGTGAGGTTTGAAAAAAATGCATAAGCAAAAAATGGGGGAGGTGTGGTGGGGACAAATGGCTCCCCATCGGGGTCAAAGGTGGTGGTGAAGGGTTCAATTCAATTCAATTTATTTCTTATAATATTTATATTATTTACATTTGACTTAGAAGCAAAGAGTTTAGGAGTCGCCCCTATAGCGGTAAAATGTAAGACCGACCCCCATTGATTTGTCTTTCCAGCATTTTTTCCGAACATACATATCTCCTATTTCCAATCTGTAAGAGGGCTCCCATACAAATGACATTTTTATTAAATTTACTCTCACCGCTTTAACTGTCCTAAGAGTGCCCCGAGAGAAGTCAAATATATGACTGATATATGCCCAATATTTTTTTAGTTTCAACATTTTCTGGGAACATTTCTACCCTCTATCTTTAACCCTTAAGGCGGTCCCCATACAATTTTTGTATTTTTTTATAATTATTTTTTTATGAAATCAGTTCTTACCGGTCCCATGGTGCCTCCTAGTGGGGTGGAATGTTAGATCGACCCCCATTAAATTTTCCCCTCAAACATTTTTTCCGACATACCTAGCCCCTATCTCTAATCCGTAAGAGGGCTGCCATACATTTATGACCTTTTTATAAAATTTCGTCCCACCTCTCTAACAGTCCCAAGAGTGCCCCTAGAGGAGTCAAATGTGTGACTGACCCCCAATATTTTTTGAAACACAATATTTTCTCGGAATATATCTACCCTCTATCTTCAACCCTTAAAGCGGTCCCCATAAAAATTTTTTATATTTTATTTTTTTATGAAATCAGCTCTTAGCGCCCCATGATATGTAAGAACGATCCCCATTAATTTTCCCTCCCATTATTGTTTCCGAACATATCTACCCTCTGTCTCTACTGCCTAAGGGCGCTCCCATACAAAAATTACATTTTTTAAAATTTACTCCCACCGCTCTAACTATCCTCAGGGTGCCCCTAGAGGAGTCAAATGTATACATTTTTTCGGAACATACCTACCCTTTATTTTCAACTCTTAAGGTGGTCCCCATAAAAATTTTTTAGTTTTTATAAATTTTTTTATGAAATCGAGGAGGGATTTTTTTTGCTAGGACTTGTTAAAGTGCCACGCCAGCGCTTTTCCGTTTGTATTTTTCTGGATGGGTATTTACTCCATTGATAAACCAAGAAATATAGAGAATTAATCGAGAATGCTGATCTATAGCATTACATTTGATAAGAGATCTATGTTGCAAATGTAATTAGTTTTTAAAAACAACATATCTTACTCTACAAAAAAATGATAACCGATCCTTACTGTCTCTGGCCAAATTTTAACGAGGGCTGTTTAAAATGAAGTCTTAAACTATATTATGCTTTTATCCGCTTAAAGCGGCACAAGAAGTAATAGTTAGACCAAAGATTAGTATGAAGAAAGTGTTTGTCCTCTCATTCCGCATAATTTAGGAGTTATGGCGTAAAAAAGCTATGAACTGGTTTTAGTTAATTTTTGGGGTCAATGTCCGAACTGACTGGCCTATATGCGCCCGAGAAATCCAATTTTTATACACATATTATTTTGTATGCCCTATCTATCGGAAACTGCCGGTGGAGCGAACAAAAAATACTTTTGCAAATTTGGGTGGTCTAATACACACCCAGACCTTGAAAGAGATAATTCTTTTTTTGAATTTATATGCATAAATTTGGATTCATTTTATAAATTACTGAATAATTCATAATGCCTTTAAATCATAGCTGTTAAGTAATGATTACTAATCATAATAATTAGTAATTAGATTACTTGCTTTTTAAAGGTGAAGTAATGATTAAATTACTATTATATTCAGTTTCGGACGATTACTAATTGATTATGATTCCAAATAATCTAAAAGTAATCAGGATTATTTGTAATTACGACAAAATATAATCAAAAAGAATCATAAATAATAAATAAAAAAAACAAAGTAATTTCTATATTTTTACCATGAAAACTTATCCAAAATGTTTTTTCAAATTTCAAATGACATTTCAATCACGCAAAAATTGTACTAAGGCACTGTAACTCATGCCGAATATTTTTGAAAATAATCAAATAAAAGTAATCTTTGAAAGTAGTCGAATTATTTTTTGATTACTTTTGATTCTTTTTGATTATTTTATGGTAATCTCAACCCGTGAAAAAACGATTTGATTTGATCAAGTTAGGTTTGATCCAATTGTATCTATTCATATTAAAGAGTGAATAATAACGTATAAAATTAAATATGAATTTATCTGCGATTCCGAATTTCAAAATTTTCTTATTCGTTGCCTTATATAATCATATCCTAAAAAATCTTTTCTCTTATATCATTTTATATGCCATATACAAATACATATACTTGATCAAATTATATCTCTTTGAAGAGCATTTTTATATTGCTTCGAACAACACTTTATGAAACTAAATGTGACCCAAAAATATTTTAGATAAAATTATTTACTATCTCGAATCGAACAAAATGTATGTGGATTTAAATACAATTATATACTTAGGGTGGGTGCGAACTGGCTTAATTAATTCTAAACTAAATTAGGGTTTACAAGTTTCTTTGAAATTAAAAAAATTTTTAAAACAATTTCCATAGAAATTTTAAGCCCTTTTGTCAATTTGTATTTAGTTTAGAACAAATTTAGCCACCTCGCACAGGGCCTTAATAATTCAATACAAAATTAAAAAGCTGAGCTTATATGTTATGTTGCATATAGGGTTTATAATGACCCTATAAATGAGACATACCAATGTCGCCCTTTTTAATTACAATATCTAATCTTAAATCTAATGAAAGAAATAATAAGATAATAATAAGAAAAGTAACTACACAGAGAAAAAATTATAGTTAAATCAATTACTATATCAGATTTTAATTAACATTTGATTTTTTACGAATACTTTGTAAATAAAGTATGAATATTAGAGCTAGTGTTATAGTCATCGATTGGTAGGATATTTTATTTAAGTAAGAAACTTTGAAACAAAATTTTCTAATTGGTGGCTATAATACTGATCCTTTTTAAAGTAAATTATAGTTAAACTTTTTCATATTTAAGTTAATGTGTTTTTCGATTTTAAAAATAAGCAGACAATTTTTTATATAAAAAGAAAAAAAACCTGAGATTTGTGTGATTTCAAAGCCTTTTCTATCTTAGTAAACGTTATTTCTATATGATTTTAATTTTTTTCTTCTGTGTAGTTACTAGGGTTTGGGATTTCCCGGACTTTTTTATTTCCCGGGAAACGGGAATATTTCCCGGGAATCCCGGGAAATATTTTTGAACAAAATTGTTAATGAAAACCACCTATATAAGTAATTTTTGTTAAAAAAAAACACTATTTCAGTACAAATTCAGTCTGTGTAGCGAGAATTCAAAGTAAAAATATTAGAATGTTGAACATTTGATTATAAATTACTCTAAGCACTAAGACATAAATTACTCTAAGCACTTCCAAATGAATTGCATGATTCCAGCAGAAAGCACCCACTACTGAACTGTCGGAAACAAACAGTTTCATTACAATTGGCCCATTAGATAAGATGGCCACAATGTTATTTTCCAAAGACAAATAAAACTCTTCTAGTCTTATTTCTACAATTCTTCTCATTTTATCAGCATTACATCTTCCTGATATATAAACCAACCCCATGTTATAAAATGAATTATTTCCGTTTATACATATGTTCAAATATCTCTTTTGTGATATTCTTGTCCATTCATCTAACATCTCCTATCTCCTATTGTTAGAAATATTGCTCGATATATTCTTTTATCATGATATCCTTTACATTATTGTAGTAATTTAATATAATATTCTTTACATCGGTTTTACTTTTTGCAATGCCAGGTTTTTATCATAAAAACTTTCTCGAATAAACGAAGATCTAATTATGGTTTGGATTGACATTCCGTCGACTGCGGCTAATTTGAATACCATTTAAGGAAATGTTTGCCCTACCATAAAACGTTCAATGCCTATTCAGCTTACAAATTTTTCTTCGGGTACTTTGCTAACTTTAGCTGGAACGTTATTCTTGTTGTTTTCTTCAAGAGAAGTTGCATGATCATCAGTTTTTTTTTTTGTGAACCAAATTTAGATGTCGGATAACCAAATTTAGATACCTCCGTTAACTATTAGTCTTTTAGGGCAAATATCACTGCGCTGCATTGTCCTTTTTTGTGAAGTATTTCCATACTCCTGACTTTTATTCTTTAATATAAAAGAATATATTAGTTTGAAAGCAGGTGTATTAAAATAAAGTAAACTTACTTGAAAATATCACATTTATTAATGAAAACGTTACTTATAAAATTATTGGCCCTTAATATAAAGGAGTACATATTTTAAATTTAATGTCGACTTTATTTTTAATCATACGGTTTTGTTCATTTGTTACACAAATATTTATATTTTCAACCATTTTGATTTTTTGAAAATAAATTAACCAATCAGAATGCTCCAAAAATAAACGAAGTCAAGGTATACTGCCACCCAATATTTTAACTAAAGTCACTTTAACTAAAATATACATTTAAAAAATTTAGATAGTAAGGGCGGATATTTGTAAGAAACAAAACTTTTTTTCATATTTCTTTTAAACATTTTACCAAGTTTTTAGGTTTTACTACACCGATAAAATTTCTCAGTTGCCCAGTTAAAGAATTTCTCAGTTAAAACAGATAATTTTCAAATTAACTGAAATAATTGTTATCAACTAATATTTCATGTAAAACAAACTTATGTTTTGTTACCCTGTAAATTTAAATTAAGAAATTTGAAATTGTCAAAAAAGTTTTAAAAACACATTTCAAAAGAACCAAAAACAAATTTGAAGTTGGTTTTCTTTTTTTTTTTGTGAATGTGATCATGGAGAAGAACTTCTTTCTGATCTACCACGGGCAACCATTAATTGAAAGGTAAATAAAATCCGGATAAAGGGAAATATTTCAAGATAAGCTTTAGCTTTTCCATAAATGTTTTTGAGAAAATTTATATCTTTTTTTTATTTTGTATAGGGGACGCGGAAAAAATCCTATACAAGAGAATGGAATTAGCGGAACTATACGAGGAAGTCGTGGGAACAAACCCATAAAAAGAATAAAAATTTAATTTGTGTTCATATAAATATTATGTCAAATTACGCTTAATCGCTGGACGAATTAGTTAATTTTGTTATTTGGTGCATAATTTTGCCAAAATAATAAAAAATTCAAACAATTTATGTTAAATTCTTACTTGTGTTCATAATTCCTTTAAAATAAAAAAGAGATACATTTTCTAAAAATATCGTTCTTGGTTGATTGTTACTATTATTTTTTCTTTTTTTAATTTAACTAAACAGTCGTTTAAAATAACGGATTTTTCAGTTCAATATTTTGACTCTATTTTCAACTAACGATTCAGTTATACACAATTAATTTTATTAACTGAAGCTCAGTAAGGGGTATTTCACCTGAAACTCAGTTGAAAATTTAGTTGCCAGTGACTGAAAAATTTTTTCGGTGTACTAAAATTTTGAATAAGTTATGCGAAAAATCTTTATTAGTTGAAATGCTCCTAATTATTTGGCAATGATTTTTTTGTGTGTCAAATGAATTGATTCCCTTTTAAAAGATTCTAACAATGACATTTTTTCATATATTTAGTTAGAATATTCTTCTCTTCTTCTTTTTGTTTTGGTATTTAAAATGTTTTTTATGACTAAAATTAAAAAATCCTATTCCAAACAAAAACAATTTAAAAAATTTAATATTTTAAAATTTTCCCGTTTTCTCGGGAAAAATATATTATTTTCCCGGGATTTCCCGGGAATTCCCGAACCCCAAACCCTAGTAGTTACTAATAACTGATAACGAATTATATAACCCACATAGAGATAAGTTTGCTGGACCAGTTTTAATGAAATTTTTTGTTAAAATAATAAAGTTTTCTTCACAAGGTAAATGAAAAATTTCTTAAATTTGGTGAAAAATCTTCATATATTTTATGAATTTAATTTTAATGAAACTTTGTCATTAAGTGTATGAAACTTTTAATAAATAAAATGAATATTTTCACAACATTTTATCAAAAATTCCATTAATTCAATGAAATGTTTCAATAGACGAGGCCCTGTGAAATTTCATCGGTTTTGTGCAAAAATTTATTAATATCATTCAGATAATTCACTCAGTTAAATAATTGGTCGTTTTTCTACACTATACATATTCATATAAACAAACAAAATTTAATGCAATTGAATAAGACCAAAACTCCGATAAAATTGGATGAAATTATATCAATTCAAATATCTTTTTTATTCGTTTATATACAATTTGGTTAATCCATTTTCCGGATTAAATTTTATATAATTTAGTATGATGCCAAATAAAAAAAGATATGCTACCGAATAAATTTTTTTTCACGGGAAGTAATCTTGATTACTTTTAGATTATTTGTAATCATAATCAATTAGTAATCAGAAATTGTTTAATAGAGAATTATATAATCAAATACAATTCTTTTCAAAATATAATCTAATTGATTAGTAATCGTAATCGAAATTTAACAGCTATGCTTTAAATAAATAATTAGACATTGAGATAAGATTTGTTCCTATTTGTGTTGATTCAATTTTGAAGAAATATTTTTTTCGCAGAAAAGCCTGTATGGGGAGTTACTTCGGTTTAAAGTTTAAATATGCACTTAACTATATTTTCTTCACATATGATAGGGTTGGAACAATATGTACACCATTGGAAGTGTAATAAAAATATATTTAGGATAGCATTTTTTTTTTGTTGACCCATTATGATTCGGCGCACAGTGTTACCAAACCAAAAAATGGTAATAATTATGGATCTTCTAAACTACTGATCCAATCGAAAAAAAATGTTCACAAGAACTGGAGAGAAAGATCTAGGCTTTTAGAAAATTAGTATTGTAGCCACCCTTTTTATCACAGGGTGTGCTACAGGGTGTAAAAGTTGACCATCTCGAGTATACAAAAGCTTTATTGTCGTGCAATCGTCGTTTTACAAATGCGAATTAAGACTTTTTGTAATCTATGTTATAAGATAAATAAAAAACATGCTTCAAGTACCATAGTATCTCTCATAGTTAAAAAAAATATTTAACTTCCCTTTAGAAAAACGTCAAAGTCCACACAATATAATCGATTTCGTGTACTTCACATTGGGTGTACTTACGATATGGCATACTTGTGTATAACAATTGTATATAAAATTTAAAATATTTGAAATTTTTCAAAAATTGTGTCTAACTTACATGCCACTATACTTGTGTGTACTTATGAAGTATATTGGCTTGTGGGCCATTACAATGCGGCCATACCCTGGGTAAAGTAAGCCAGCTTGTGTGTAGGGTTTGAAAGTACTCGGAGATACTTGTGTGTACTTACTAGAATGCCCGAGTGCTTTCAAACTCTACACACAAGCTGGCTTAGTTTACCCAGGGTATGGCCGCATTGTAATGGCCCACAAGCCAATATACTGCGTAAGTACACACAAGTATAGTGGCATGTAAGTTAGACAAAATTTTTTTAAAAATTTCAAATATTTTAAATTTCATATATGTACAATTGTTATACACAAGTATCCCATATCGTAAGTACACGAAATCGATTACATTGTGTGGACTTAGACGTTTTTCTAAAGGGTTTGAATTTCAAAATTTTCATTTTTTACCTTGACTTTTTTGGTTTTTTTCAAATAAGTTTTTCATTATCAGAACATGTTTGAATTTTTCTTGTGTCATTGTCATGACCTTTCTAAATTTCAAAATGAAAACTATTTTCAATTATCTCGAGCCGTTTAGCAGTGATAGTTTTTTAAAGTCAAAACTTTTAAGCATGTCCTAAAAATGGCATTTTTTTTGCAAAAAGGGGGGTTATTTCATTCACTTTTATATCCAAGTTTTTGAAAGCTGTTTAACATTTTTAGACATTTTCTAAAAGAATAAGCTTCAGAAATGCTTAATAGTCCAATTCGGAACATTTTTGGACATACACCCTTCGCCCAGCATTGGTCGAAAATTATGAATTTTGGAACAAAATTTAATGTTTCTGAATGTGGCAAAAAAGTCACGCCACTTACATATATCAATTTTTTAATTTTGAGCAAACATATTCCAAAGGATTTGCCCCTAAATTTCCCGCCGCCCGCTCAAGAACATCGATAGGGGAGCAAATTTTGTGGAAAAGGTCATATTTTCAAAAGCATAAGGTAATATCATTAAATTTTGTTTTTTTAGCTAGCTCTAACATAATCTCTTTAAATTTTTTACTAATTCAGTTAAAGGATATTTTTTTATGAAAATTTTGTGGAACTTCGACAACGTTAACCCTTTCTATACCAAGGTCAATTTTCAAAAATTTGAAAATTTCACTTTTGACGTTTTTTATATTTTGTTTAACAAAATTTTAAAAAATTCAAAATTAGAGTATGGTAAATTTACAAAAAAATATCCCATATTTGGCCATTCAGACCATTTGGACTAGGTTACAAATAAGGGGCAGTCTACTAAGCATGAAAAAAATTATCTAATATTAAATTTTAACCTGAGATGTCTGTTTTGAGTGCATTAGTTTGACTCGATGGAATAAATTATATAAACATTTTATATATCTAAAAACGTCGTCCCCTGATGATTTCCTTAGGCAAGAATGAAATCCGGATAATGCCTACAACCGATTATTTTTCACAATTTGTTAGATACGTTTGGGATTTTAGCATATTTAATTCCTTTAATGTAATTAATGTATATCCCGATAAAATAAAATTAAAAAAAGTAATATGCAAGCGCTTGTGCAAATTTAAATGTTACTGACACTTTAGAAAACATTGTTTTCTATTGTTGTTTATACATGAATGGATGTCACTACATTGCTAGATCTGTCAAAACAACAAAGTAGTACATTGGAAGATGACAAAGCAAATTGTGGAAATTTTTTTGTTGTTTTCGTTTTTCTTTGATATTTTCAATGTTTAATAACGCTCCTAGACGAGAACAAGAAATTCTCATTGAGTTTGTAATTTAACTTAACAAATATTTCCAGAAATTCTAAAAACGTCGTCCCCTGACGATTTCCTTAGGCAAGAATGAAATCCGGATAATGCCTACAACGGATTATTTTTCACAATTTGTTAGATACGTTTGGGATTTTAGCATATTTAATTCCTTTAATTTTACATATCGTTGAATAGATAAATAAAGTATATGACAATTGCTAGTTTCAGTTTTAATAATCCAAAATAGAAGAGAGCACGAATTTCCCTATGTGAGAAATAATGTGTGTGAAGAGAACAACTATATCGAAAAACTATCAAACTGTCAAATTGATGTTGGTAATGCAGTACCCTTCATATGATTTGCATTGATGGTGCAAAAAAAACTAGAATCTAGAAACTAGCAAGTGTCATATAGGCTTAAGTCTTATTTCTTAATATATAACAAAATACTAAAAAACTATTTCGAATATTAAAGACCCCGGTAAAAAACCAAAAAAAAAAAAATTACAATCCATTTTATTTCAAAATATTACATAGAAATTTAACTTTTTATATAAAAATAACTATTAACAGTAACGAAACGATTTTTTTAGTGTATGACAATTGTTTACCATTTATTTAAAAAAATCAAATATTACAAAACTAAGTAATTTCATATATTTTTTTTCATATTAAATTTTGTTCCAAAATTCATCATTTCGACACGCTTAAAAGTTTTGATTTTAAAAAACTATCACTGCTAAACGGCTCGAGATAATTGAAAATAGTTTTCATTCTGAAATTTAGAAAGGTCATGACAATGACACAACAAAACTTCAAACATGTTGTTCTGATAATGAAAAACTTATTTGGAAAAAACCAAAAAAAGTCAAGGTAAAAAATTAAAATTTTTAAATTCAAAGTTAAATATTTTTTAAACTATGAGAGATACTATGGTATTTGAAGCATGTTTTTTATTTATCTTATAACATAGATTACAAAAGGTCCAAAATCAGCAAAATCGGTTCGCATTTGTAAAAGTTGCACGACAATAAAGCTTTTGTATACCCGAGATGGTCAACTTTGACACCCTGTAGCACACCCTGTGATAAAACAGGATGGCTACAATTCTAATTTTCTAAAAGAATAGATCTTTCTCTCCAGTTCTTGTGAACATTTTTTTTTTCGATTGGATCAGTAGTTTAGAAGATCCATAATTATTACCATTTTTTTTGGTTTGGTACCACTGTGCGCCGATTCATAATGGGTCAACAAAAAAAATGCTATCCTAAAGATATTTTTATTACCTTTCCAATGGTGTACATATTGTTCCAACCCTATCATATGTGAAGAAAATATAGTTAAGTACATTTTTAAACTTGAAACCGAAGTAACTCCCCATACAGGATTTTCTGCGAAAAAAGTATTTCTTCGGAACCCCAAAAGAGAGTTATATCAGTAGTAAAAATTTAGAATCAATCGGTGAGGTGCCTCTAAAGCCAACTTACGTCCAAATTATTCAATCGAATCAAAATTGAATCAACACAAATAAGAACAAATCTTATCTCACTTTATTCAATGTCCAATCATTTATTTAAAGGCATAATGAATTATTCAGTAATTTATAAAATGCATCCAATTTTATGCATATAAATTATTATGTAATTCGATTCGAAAAGAAATCGCTTTCGAACAGCATTTTAACATTAAAAATTCAGTAACAGAAAATTGTTTTTAGTGAAGAAAATGTTGAAAACGTGTAGGCAATGTCTAGTAAAAGTGTTGACTAAAAATTAACATCCTAGCACAACTATTTTGAGCGTGATCGTGATTTCAACAGAAAATATATATGAAATATAGAAAATTTTAGAGGTGCTTTTACATTTTCATTTATAACTTTTAAACGTCTGGACCAAATATGCCCATTTCCACTAGCAAACTGCTTAAAAAATTGGACAAAAATTTTGACTAAAAATTAACATCCTAGCGTGATCGTGATTTCAGCAGACAGACAGACGGACACGGCTATATCGGTTTCGCTATTGATATCGATCAAGAATATATATTTTTTGTGTCCCAGATTTTTTTTCGATGAGTTACAAACGGAATGACAAACTGATATATACCCTCCTGCACAGTGGGATGGAGGGTATAACAACTAGAACTCTAACTTCACACTGCTAAAACAATTTATGATTTACATCACTTTCAAATGCCAAATGTCTTCCTATGATACAAATTTTAGGGATCGGAGTTATGCTCCTAAACTGCAGTTTAGCCATCTTTTATAAACAAACTTACAAGCGCACCTTTAATAGGAACTCTTCTTCAGCAGCACCGCCTTCTAATAGAGATTCCACAATAACTTGAGCACGAGCATTACATTCTTTTTTCTTTCGGATAGCTTCTACTAATTGTTCTTTGCTAAATGGAAACATTTTAATTTTGTTAAAGCAATTATCATGGCAGTATTGGCATAAAATTTAAATGGTTCAGAAATTTATAAAACTTTGTGCATCTACTAAAATGCCCTTCCTGAGTAAAATCGTGCAATTGTTTTTTCGATCACGCCCCCTTTAAAGTGGGCATACGAAAATTAAAGCTTTACTTAGCGAAGCTGGTATTGGACACAGCCTGTAGTTGAAAACCCTTAAGCCCGGCCATGCAAGAAATCTTTACTCAGCGAAACCAGTTTTGGATCTAACACCGAAAGGCTTTTTGGAATAAATTCTTATCAAGGCACGCCTAACTCAGCGGTCCACTTTAGTCTATGCGCAAACTTTTATCAGATTTGAAACCATTTCGGTAAACCTTATTTGTTCCCCAATATTAAATAATCACCTTAATTTGTTAGTTTTGGATTTATTATTCGACTTTGAATTCATTATATTTTATACAAATTTGTGAATATACTTCTTCATTCTAGAGTTGTAATAGTATTGAGTATTCCGGTACTGAGTACTCAGTACTGCATATTTTTTTTCAGTACTCAGAGATTAATCACAGCTTCGTCGACTGACGATAGCAAAAGTCATCGAGTATTTTAAATTCAGCGACAAGCAACCGTCGACATTTTTTGACGTTTGGAAAAAAAAGAAAGCAAAATTCTTCACCAATTCAATTGGTTTTGCATTAATTATGAAATTAAGTCAATATTTTTATAAAACTTCTTTTCAAACATTATAAACCATTTTTTTTATTTATCATAATACTAAAACTACGCTATACAATTTAAAAATACTCTCAATTTTCTAATAAATATTACTAATTTGAAATGAATTTTAAAATTTAATAAAAGTAACGTTTTAATCTCATAAAAAAAACATATCTAAATATGGCCCTTACAAACAAAAACTAATTTTTACAAGAACTAATTTTATTAAATTACAAAAAGATAATAAAGAAAAAAGGGTACACATAGGGTTCACATCAGGCCGTGTTTGTATATTGGAATCTGCGAATTTTACAGGTGAGCTTTTGTCCTTAGGGAGCTCCTTCAGGATAGAATTTAGTAGCTTGCGGTACGCACATTGGAAAGGAAAATAATAGCAGATTTGAACCCTGTGAGGAAAAAATATAAAATTTGGAAAAAAAAAATTTTAAGATTAAATTAAAAAAGAAGGAAAAAACAGTATATAGAACAAAAAGAAAATATTGAAATTGTGTTTAAATTAAGAATAAAATAAAAGATATACATAGTAGAGAAAACAATATATAAAAACAAATTTAAAGAGAAAATATATATAAGAGAAATAAAGTATAAAAATTAGAGATTATAAGTAGAAAAATTGATTTTTGTTAAGTTTTCTAGTTCTTCTTTTTTGTAACGGCCATATTATAAATATAAATTACCCACAAGCTACTGGAGCAAGAAAAATTTAAACTGAAATAATAAAAAAATAAAATTTCATAAACGGTTGTGAGGATGGTAACTATAAAAAAGATTCCTATTGTTATTCTATTTCATTCGTATTTTTTTCTTGTCTTTATGTTAGATTTTTCTCAAAACATGGCGTCCATTTTGGCCGGCAGCCATGATGTTATATGCTGCCTGAACCGCACTCCCTCTTCCATGGCATTCCGCGGTCAAATCTGTGGAATGCCCCTAAAACTGTGTACTACAGCCTTTCTTAACTCATTTACCTTTTACAAAACTTAATCCATGCTAAAAGTTTGTCGGTAGAATCTACTGAAAATTACTGTTTCCAATTATTCGACATAGGCGGTTAACCGGTTAATGCATTATTCGAAAAATCGCTAAAATTGATTAACCGGTTGTTCGGGTCGGTTAATCGAGAAAATTGGCGATTAATCGATTAATCGTATAATGCAAAATTAATGTATTTCCTTAATTTTTTATCAATAAAAACACAAAGAGATGCCTGTTTTTGTTAAATATCAAAGTGGCATATAAACTCAAGGTATTTAAAATAGATTTCATATTGGTTGAAAACTTTCGGAATCTGAAATTTTTTAAATTGAAACATTTCTTGTACTATTTAATAGAAAAGATCTCTAAAAATTTTGCTAAAGCTAATAAAAATTAAATAAAAATTGGGGAGGCGATACTCAAAAACTGAGTAAGTTAAGAACAGCAAATTTAAAACTGTTACATATCGATAACTTAATGTAGATTTTTTATTTCTTTAGAATAAAATTTTAAAAATTTGAGAAACTTTAGATACAATTTTTTTAATGCAATTTTTAATCAATACTGCCAACAATAAAATATAAAATAAAGTTAAAATTTTATTAAGATTCTTGCTTCTCCTCTGAAGATATAAAAAATGAGCTAGATCATTTTTCCATTGAGCCATCGAGTTATTAGTCAATTGAATATACCAATTTACTCTGTAAAAATTTTTGCTGAAGGATATCGTAAAGAATTGTTAAATTCACAGTCTTTTTCGGTTTTTGAAGGGACATTAAAAATAAACAAAATAACATAAAGTTTGAATTTTATTGGTCGATGTTTAATGAAAATTTTGACTAAATTAATGAAAAATTTCTTAAATTTTATGAAAAAGCTTTTTAATTTTTTCTATGAGGCTCTTTCTAATAAATTTTTTTGGGTGTATGTAATTTTTAATAAATAAAATAAAAATGAATAGGGGAATATTTAGTTGATCTCTTATTTTTAAGTAAATGAATGTTCTTTTTAGTTTGACTCTAGATCATAGATCATAAATTAATATCACTTTCTGTTTAAATTATTTTCAAATCAAAGAAAGATGATACAATTTTTACAAGTAAATTACAAAGAATAAAAATATATTTGAAAGAATTCGATAAGACCAGCAATACAGAATACGCATTTTCGGCTTTCACTACAAAGCCATCATCAGTGTATTTCGTCTTGTGTGGGCTAATATTTTAATGTTGTCTACTTATGTGACCGCTGAAAGAAAATCTAATTTCGTATCAACAACTCAACTTAGACTAACATCGACGAAATTTAACAATACTATTTTTATCCTTTGTTATTATTACTCTATTTTGCTTTGAACCTTAATTCTTAAGATATCTCAGCTGATTCTATTCAACTCTGTGTATGATAACCACAGATTTTTTTGAATTACAACGAACCGTTAAATTTAAATTTAAATGTATATTATTTAAATATATGATTTAGAGTCAAACTAAAAAGAACATTCATTTACATAAAATAAAAATGTTCATTAATATAATTAAAGTTTTCAATGGACGACTTCCAGCGAATCTTCGTTGAATCAATGAAAAAAGTCATACATAAATAGCATGTACACAATTCTCTCAGAGTACAGCTACAGATGTCAAATTCCATATAAATTTGAATTTTTTAACTTTCATTTTGTGTTAACTTAAGGTTATTTGTTTATTGTTAATAAAACCAATGCGAATAAAAATTTAAATCATGGATGACAACCGAAAAAAATAAACATTAACTTTTTAGTGGCAGAGTTTCTATATATTTAAGAATATACAGCCCTTAAATACTCTTCATCCATTCAAATCGGCTTCAATTTTAATAGTATGGCGCTAACTGTATTAAACTATAAACTATGAAATCGACCCTAATTCGTTTCGGTAGCCAACCCTGGTTTAAATTCAGTGAAATTGGTTCGGGCTCCATGGATTGGAACTTTCTTGGGAGATGTAAGAAAATTTAGATGGAAGTAACATGTCATTTGAGAGTTGTGTGACACAAATTTAAAACAAATGAAACTTTGTCTTGAAGGACATTGAAATATAATTTGCATTAGTTTCAATTATTAAAAGAATTGGAAAACTCTTTTATATTTCCTAAAGCCTATATAGCGCTTTGACGCTGCTCTAGCCAGACATGTCGTGTGTTTTGAGAAGTTTAAAAAACACCTTTATTTTAGACTTTCGCTTTGTTTTTTGAAGCTTTTTTTTATATAAATTTTGATTGTTTGTTATATCTGCAAAAAAAAATGTATTAAAAATTAATTGCAGACAGGTAAAACAAAGCCGTTTTTAAGAGTTTCTTAAAACAGATGACGTGTCTCGCTGGTGCAATGTCGACTTGATTGGAGTTGCTCAAAAAGACACTCAGAAAAGTTCTGCAGTTACTACATGACAGTTATTTATGTAGTAATGCGGTTGTAGTTATTTTAACTACAATTGTAGTTAATTTACTTAGAACAAAATTTTTCAATGTTTTTGACAGTTATTTTTTTAAACAAACTACAAAAATTACTACATTATAGTAACATTTATTTTATGCAGTTATTTTGAATTTTATTTACAAATACTTAAATTTTCAAGTGTGTATGCACACACACGAAGCAAACAGAAGTATGTGTATGAATCACTTCCCAGCAAAAAAATACCTGACCAAGATCCGTAAAATCACCTATATTGTTCGGCACGAATGCCTTCAAATTGAGGTGAAAAAGGCATTTTTTTAACATTGGCTTGTCATACCCAGCAAAAAAAAAACGAATGCATTCTACAAGAATGCATTTTTCAGTGCATATAAAGTAGCTATATATGCTGATTTATGACTTCAAATAAACCTATTTTAAATGACTTCCAAAATGCCATTAATTAAAAACTATAGCTTTAAAATGGATTCGATATTTCTTTTCATACAATTAAAAATATTTAATTTTATAAAATTAAAAATACTTTTTTGTATTACTTGTTTGCTAAAATTTATTTTAGAAAAGTTTAAAGCTAGTTATAATTTTTTATTATTATTATTTAGTAAAGAAAACATTTTTTGATTTTAAAATTTTTTTAAAAATTTCTTTTAAAAAGGCGGGTCGGGTATCCCGACAAAGTACTTTCAGTGAAACGAAGCTTATTTATCAGTGGGTTGGAATTATGTGTTGGATTGGTGATTAAATCATATATTTACAGCTTACTTGTTGATTTTTTAATTCAATACGTCTTCCCTATACGAAGAATAAATATTAGATCCCATCTTTTTAGATTCAGACTATGTAGATACCTTTTTATATTTGGAGGGGATGCATTCTTTAAAACTTCATAGTATCTGCCATTTGGCCAAAGATGTAGGATTGCGTGATTGATATATCCATTAATTTGTTTGAAATTACAGCACTTTTAGATAACGCAACATTTCCCAGCAAAAAAAAACCGAATGCATTCTACAAGAATGCATTTTTCACTGCATATAAAGTAGCTATATATGCTGATTTCTTACTTCCAATAAACGTATTTTAAATGACTTCCAAAATGCCATTAATTAAAAACTTTTTTTACTTCCCAGAAAAAAAATACCTGACCAAGATCCGTAAAATCACCTATTTTGTTCGGCACGAATGCGTTCAAATTGAGGTGAAAAACGCATTCTTTTAACATTGGCTTGTCATAGGAGAGAAGGTGTTTATGCTACTTTAAGTCTGCTTTGCACGTCATAAAAATGAGTGCTTGGATGTTCTTTTTTATATAGGAAAGCAATTCATTTTTGTTACTATCTAAGGAGAGATGAAAAGTAACTTCTTGGGAATGCATTCAAATATATATTTAAGAAGTGATATTTATGACTTTTGAATGCATTCCCAAGAAGGTACTTTTCATCTCTCCTTAGATAGTAAAAAAAATGAATTGCTTTCCTATATAAAAAAGAACATCCAAGCACTCATTTTTATGACGTGCAAAGCAGACTTAAAGTAGCATAAACACCTTCTCTCCTATGACAAGCCAATGTTAAAAAAATGCCTTTTTCACCTCAATTTGAACGCATTCGTGCCGAACAAAATAGGTGATTTTACGGATCTTGGTCAGGTATTTTTTTGCTGGGTAGGAGAGAAGGTGTTTATGCTACTTTAAGTCTGCTTTGCACGTCATAAAAATGAGTGCTTGGATGTTCTTTTTTATACAGGAAAGAAATTCATTTTTTTTACTATCTAAGGAGAGATGAAAAGTAACTTCTTGTGAATGCATTCAAATGTATATTTAAGAAGTGATTTTTATGACATACTTTAAAACCTATTAAAAAATAATTTTTTATACAGGAAATAAATTCATTTTTCCTGTGTTTAAGGAGAGATGAAAAGTAACTTATTGTGAATTCATTCAAATATATATTTAAGAAGTGATGCTTATGACATGCTTTGAAACCAATTAAAAGAATTTAATAATTCTAAAAAATAAAATTAATTTCATTCCGCACAACTAAATCGAAAGAAAGCTAGAAAAAGGTTTCGTTCGTTTTTGTTGCGCAGAATTTGGTTAGCCATTTAATTACATTTTAGTTTTATTTAAAATAAAATAAATAATACGGAATTCAAGTTTTCTTAAAGAGATCGATATTTAAAAGTTATATAAAGTACATTTTTAATTCATTAATTATGAAGTTCAGGTAACATATTAAAAGTAATTTAAATTATTTTTTATAAAAAGAGAACATATTGCAATGGATTGTCAGTATGATTTAAACATTTATTATTTAAGCCCCTGCAAAAAAAGAAGTCTATTCTCCAATAAATAATATAAACAGATCCACGTGCAAAATAACAGTTTTACGATACACAAAAACGCTGAATTGGGGAAATTCTCTACAGAGTTTGTGGGACGTCTTGTAAAATGAAGTAGTGTACGAATCAAAAACAAACAACTGACAACTCTGATACTGTTGAAAAATTTTGAAGTTTTTTGTTTTTGATTCGTGCACTACTTTGCACATTTTTGTGTATCGTGAAAGTGTTATTGTGCATGTGGAGCTGATTATGTTGTGCTATTAAAGATTTTTTTTTTATTTTAAAGCAGCGAGGTTGTATGAGTAGAGTTATTTTTTTTTTTTGCTGGGGTGTTGAACAAAAAGTTTGTTTACGGTAAATTTTTGCAAATTATTTCATTAGATTTTAAATTTTGTAATATTTACAAAATTTTTTCAGAGATCAATATTTAAAAAAAAAACATATACATTTTTAAAACATAAATAAAGATGTAAAATTGGTTTTATTAGCAAAAGAAGCATATAAATTAATTGTAAGTAAAAAATATATTTTAAAAATATATCCTGGTTCATATTTAATTATAATTATAGGAACGAAGTTGTGTTATGAATTATCAAATGTTGCGTTATCTAAAAGTGCTGTAATTTCAAACAAATTAATGGATATATCAATCACGCAATCCTACATCTTTGGCCAAATGGCAGATACTATGAAGTTTTAAAGAATGCATCCCCTCCAAATATAAAAAGGTATCTACATAGTCTGAATCTAAAAAGATGGGATCTAATATTTATTCTTCGTATAGGGAAGACGTATTGAATTAAAAAATCAACAAGTAAGCTGTAAATATATGATTTAATCACCAATCCAACACATAATTCCAACCCACTGATAAATAAGCTTCGTTTCACTGAAAGTACTTTGTCGGGATACACGACCCGCCTTTTTAAAAGAAATTTTTAAAAAAATTTTAAAATCAAAAAATGTTTTCTTTACTAAATAATAATAATAAAAAATTATAACTAGCTTTAAACTTTTCTAAAATAAATTTTAGCAAACAAGTAATACAAAAAAGTATTTTTAATTTTATAAAATTAAATATTTTTAATCGTATGAAAAGAAATATCGAATCCATTTTAAAGCTATAGTTTTTAATTAATGGCATTTTGGAAGTCATTTAAAATAGGTTTATTTGAAGTCATAAATCAGCATATATAGCTACTTTATATGCACTGAAAAATGCATTCTTGTAGAATGCATTCGTTTTTTTTTTGCTGGGTTGTTTAGAAATTTCTAGTGAAAGAATATGAGTATAACATGTTTTCTCTTGTCTTAGTCATAAAACAACGCCAAAGAGTGAGCACGCGTAATACGGAAAAGGTTATATATTTTTTATTAAATTACTAAAATAATAAGGTAAGTTTTATAATATAAAATTATTTACGGGGAATGTTAAAAAAATATTGTATTTATTTTCTTTCAGTTCTTTTATATTCTCATCCCTTTCTACCTGGAGAAAAAATAGGAAGCCAAACAACAGCATATTTCATCCCTCACAGACGGACATGTACAACAATATCTTAATAGTGAAAAAAAGTGACATTAAGTGTAAATTTTGATTTCTCAATTTTAAATTTTTTATAGAATAAAATTAAGTTAATAGTGTTTACATAAATTTGTTTTTTTTATTAAATTAATAATTAAAAAAAAAATTTTATTTATGTTTTTTTAACTACATTTGCAAGTTGTTTGTACAGTTTTACAATAATTTGTATGTATGTTGTTTCAATTGCATTTGTAGTTGTTTTTACTACATTTGTCAGTTGATTTTTAACAGTTAAAAATTACTTCATATTGCAGTTAATTTAACTGCAAATGTAGTCTACACCTTTTTAAGTGCAAATGCAGTTATTTTAACTGCCATTTGCAGTTGATTTTACCTACATAATTCCCTGAGTGGAGGTATCTAAAGACTTAAGAACCTCTTTCACTCGAGTTGAATAGAGTTTGGTGGTGTTTTAGTTAGTATTTATTTTTTTTAGCCAAAATTAAAAAAATTATGAAGTTTTGCAAAAAAAACAAAAGAAAAATTCTATATTAAAAATTTAACCGGTTAATCGATCTATTTTAACCGATTATTCGGGTCGAATAATTATTTGCGTTTTAAATTATTTGTTCCGACATTAACCGAAAAAGAGGCGATTAATCGAGGAATCGGTTAATCGATTAACCGAATTGGAAACAGTACTGAAAATAGAGATGAGAGATATTTTCATACCGGTGATTTAATCACAGTTATTGATAAATCACTGGTAACGGTAGTGATCAAATATTTCAAGTCGCAGTTACTCGGAATATCGTTCTTTTAATATTTTTGTACTATTCTTTCTTGCAAACTTCATTGTGCACAGTAATACATGTTTTTTTCAATAACAGTGACTTGCTTTCACACTCTTAAGGCACATCTACACGGGATAGAAAACTCGCGAGATTTTATGAAAATGCAGCTCTGTATAAGTCTACGAAATGTAATCTCTAGACCAGTGACAATTGCTGTCGTACACAAGTTTTTTTAATTAGTAACAATTTTTAAAATGTCTTGTAACATTATTGAACATTTCAGTTGATTAAATGCATTTTTCGGTATTTGGAGAATAAATTATTATTCGAAATACAAAAATTGTAATAAAAACAAATTCTTGACAACTAGAGATGGTATTTTTACGATAAAAATTAGTGCCAATAATATCAGAGATGACAAATTTAACGCAAACTCTACGAGATTTCTATCCCGTGTAGATGTGCCTTTATGAATAAAATGTCTCCTTCTATCACACTCAGGGAATTATGTAGGTAAAATCAACTGCAAATGACAGTTAAAATAACTGCATTTACACTTAAAAAGGTGTAGACTACATTTGCAGTTAAATTAACTGCAATATGAAGTTATTTTTAACTGTTAAAAATCAACTGACAAATGTAGTAAAAACAACTACAAATGCAATTGAAACAACATACATGCAAATTATTGTAAAACTGTACAAACAACTGCAAATGTAGTTAAAAAACATAAATAAAAATTATTTTAAAAATTATTAATTTAATAAAAAACAAATTTATGTAAACACTCCTAACTTAATTTTATTCTATTTAATATTGAGAAATCAAAATTTACACTAATGTTAATTTTTAATAATCCCGTAAATAAATTTATATTATAAAACTTACCTTATTATTTTAATAACTTAATAAAAAATATATAAACTTTTCCGTAATACGCGTCCTCACTCTTTGGCGTTGTTTTATGACTAAGACAGAAGAAAACATGTTCTACTCATATTCTTTCACTAGAAATTTCTAAACAAGCGCGTCATACACATGCTCCTGATTGCTTCGTGTGTGTGCACACACACTTGAAAATATAAGTATTTGTAAAAAAAATTCAAAATAACTGCATAAAATAAATGTTACTACAATTTGGTAGTTTTTGTAGTTAGTTTGAAAAAATAACTGTCAAAAACATTGAAATATTTTGCTCTAAGTAAATTAACTACAATTGTAGTTAAAATAACTACAACCGCATTACTACACAAATAACTATCATGTAGTAACTGCAGAACTTTTCTGAGTGTATTAAAAATAAAAACTTTACAGATATAGATGAATTTGGAAAAAATATAACAATTCATTTTTCAAACGTATGGTTGCCAGTAAAATATATGGGTGATATAAAAAAATGTGATAAAAACCGTGTAACCACCTAATTTCTAATGCATGGATTACATTTGAGTTACCTACATATTTCGATATATATCAGCGCATTGTCACGTGTTTTACAAAATTTATAACAATCTGACCAATTTTTGGTTAATACATAAAATTTGTGACCAATTTTATAGGCCAAATGTAAACTCCGTAACAAGTAACTCATAAGGTTTTTTAACTTTTTTAATAGCTTATATTTTAATAACCAATAATGCTAAACACTAACTGTAAGAATTTCTATGAAGAGGAAAAGTGCCGTTTTTAATAAAAATTAATACATTTTACAAACTTTTTCGTATATCTTAGCTATCACGACTTCAACTCTGTAACGATTTTTCGTCATAATTTTTTATAAAAATGAATATACCAGAATTTTGGAGTTATCTATTATTTATATTCCGAAAAGTATAATGTTATTTATACTCATATGATCGTTGGACTGTAAGTAATCATCCAGTATAACAGACTTAAAGCTTTTCTGCAGCATGTAACATTCTCGAGATGAAACAGGATGTATTTAATAAGATTTGAAGAAATTTTGTAAACTTCGTTCCTAATTTTTACACCAAACTATTTAACGAGTAAGAAAAACAATGTCATATTTGGATTCACCTTGTAGGCATCATGCGATTTCGTTTCGGAAAAAAAATTCTGACAAAGCGTTTCTGAAAGAAAACGAAAAAAGTAAGCAAATGTAAACTCCGTAACTGTAAACTCCGTAACCACAATTGTTTGCATCAGATTTCATTCAAATAAATGTAGATAAATGTTTAAAATATTTTAAAATAACCATAAACAGAGGTGATTCAACTATTCAAAAAAAAAATTTTTCGCGGAATGAATTGTATTTTTATTTGCGAAACCGCCAATTTGATAAACACAAATTATATATCATTGGAAAGCAAGTTATAAACCCAAATACGAAAAACTAATAAATTGAAGAAAATTCGTACGGAATTTTTTTTGTTATATCTTTTGCTTGCAGAAATGTAAACTCCGTTACAACAAAAAATATTAAAATTGTGCAAAAAAAGTTATTGCGACAACTTGTAGAAGAGATTTTTTGCAATTAGGTTTATAATGACTAAACTTACTGATTCCATTAAGAAAAAACCGAAATATTAACACTTTTTGCTTCTCACAAATTTGGCCCAAAAATTTATCACATTTTTTGATTTCACCCATATATGCTTCACTATGACGTATTTCATTTATACATTTTTACAATACAATGTTTTCTTCTACTGAACGGCAGAAAACAGGCTTTTAATTCAGCATATGTAATTTTTGTTTTTCAATTAAGTGAACCTTATTTTTTTTTCAATTCAGTGAACGAATTTTTTTCTTTTTTAATTCACTGAACGTAATTTAATTTTTTTTAATTCACTGAATGTAATTTTATTTTTTTTAATTCACTGAATGAAAATGAAATTAAATGAATTCAGTGGTGAATTCAGTAAGGAATTAATTCACTTTTTTTCCGTTCGATTTATAAAATTGAACGCGTTCACCAGTGAATTAATTCATTTGAATTAATAAAGAGAACTATTGCAATGGAATTAATTCTTTGAATTCAGTGAATTACTTAAGAAAATGAATTCATTCAATTCTAAAGAAAATTGAATTCGATTGGTAGTAAATTCATTCAAAAAAGAATTAATTCTTCAAAGCTCTGGTCGTGTGTGCATCGTCTGTATAAAAAATTTAAAAAAGTAGAATCACATCTATATTATACATTTTCTTTATACAACACATTTCTGGCATGTATAACACACTTGTGTGATAATCTGTGTATTCCCCGCTTTGCAGACATCTCTGTTTTTGTATAAAATACAACTTTGTTAAACATTTAATTAACGTGGCATTGCTGCAATTTCCCTTCACTTTCCATTAGTTAGAAAGGGATAAAAGTATACAACATCACTAGTTATCGCTTTTTCTCACACATTTCTAGAAATAAGTGAATTGACCACTCTGTATAAGCGGGTTTTTCATTATTCGCTGTTAAAAGCCTTTTCAGAGCAGAGATACAATTCGACATAAAATAGTTGGCGGCGGCAGATAAGCCGGTTAACAAATTATTTATTAGCTTTAACATGATTAGATTGTTTATTGCGCTAAAAAGAATATATTTTCGCTGTAGAGGTTTAACCCATATTATCCTAGCGTCGTCATATGACGACATAAAAAGGCCTCTTTTTAAATGACCATAATACCGTTACTTTCAAGATGCAAATAGATCTGTTAGGTGTTTTCGAAACAAAAAATGTCAAATATTTATTCTGTGTTTATTTCATCCATTTGCGTTGTTGTTTCTGGTCACAGTAAGTGGCCAAAAATCATGAAAATTCAAAACTGCAAAAATTATTATTTCTTGCAATAAACAAAGAAAAGACCTAAATTTGTAATACTTTATTGTTTTATTCACATTGGAAAAATTAGGCCCTACTAGCTTATAAAAAACTTAACACTAAATTTATTACATTAATATATATTTCTTGTTTGGTTTTTCTAAAAGCCAACTAAATTTGCTTTATGTTGGTGAGACTACAATGAACTTATCGTAATTTAAAAAAAAATTGTATTTAAATGAATTTGGGTGTCGCCATTTGACGACGCTAGGAAAATATATGTAGAAAATTTGTATTTATTTTTAATATAGGTATTTTGGGCTGTCTTTAACAAGATTTTGAGTATCTTACCTCACCTCAGCATAGAATCTACCAAGATCAGCAGGCAAATAGCCTTACGTTATAATCGAATATATCACTTCCTAGAAAAAACCCACAATGATCAGCAAAGACAGTCTGCAGGCCTGGATATCAAATCGACTATTAGGAGAGAGTGATCCAAATGTAGTGTTGGATTATGTGTATCCATGATACAACCATACTAGGTAGATGCATTAGGGAAAGTTTGACAGTTCAGGGATTTTTTTCGTATGCTTTCGTTATGTATCAAGAGTAGCCGATTACATTTTTTGTTGTTGTTTGTTGTTCTAAAGCTGCCTACACACTAGGGAACATACTTAAAAAAAGAGAGCATTTTTTGTGAATGTGTGAGTGCGTTTGTGTGTGTGTGAGTGTTGAGAGCGTGCATTTCGTGTTTACAAAATTTTTTGATATTTTTTGTTCCCTCAACCATGTTCCCTAGTGTGTAGGCAGCTTAATGGTTGTATCATGATGTGTATCGTGTTTTCATACATACCACTTACGAGAGTTATGACTTTATACATAAGTTTTTATTTTTTATCGCCAGTTAGTGAAATAGTGCTAGTTTTTTTTAAGAAATTAAAGTATATTTTAATTTTTGGAAAATAGTGCTGGTTTTGTATACTTTGAATGGAATAATTTTGTTAAAAAAAAAACAATTGTACACATATTCTCCTAGCGTCGCGATATGACGACAGGCAATAACTTCAGATCTATGTACGATAAAATAATTTCAATTACAGTTTCGCGTTCCTAGGGCCCTGAGTTGTAAATCTTGTAAGTTTGAAAGACGTGGTACAATTAAACTAACATTTCAATATTGGCCATAAACTTTTTAATAATATGAAATGCAAAAACAAAAGTCCAAATCATTGAATTTTTCAGTTTTATTGAAACACTTCCAATTCTGGGTACAGACTTTTAATTAATTTGTAAACAACCAAAAACTTATCAAAAATATTGAAAATGTATGGTGCACTTAAACTAAAATTCCAACTGATAATTGCGAAATTAATAAATCTGCCACTACAAGCTAACAAATACAATTCGAAAATAGCCGCTCATTTCGGCGGCGGCTCGACTTCCAAAAAAAGTTGGCGGCGGCAGCAGCGGCGCAACGAGTTTGCGTTACTCGACTTGTATCACTGCCTAGGAGCATTTGTCGAAATTCATTTTATCATGGTTCTTAAGTTAGGTTATATCGTCAAATCATAAAAATTATTTATAAGCTAGTTTTTTAAGGAAAAACTTAAATTTAGTGAATTTGCAGTGCGAAAATTTTTGAGATTTCCTCAGACGAACACTTGGCGAAAGCGGTGAGATTATTATTTTTTATATTTATAAATTTTATATATTAATTTACATAACGTTGTTGCACCCCGTGCGGTCGTTGTTGGGTCAAATATACATAAGTGAAAATCTAAACTCAATATGTGCTTGCTATACAAATACAATTGGTGTTGGTAGTAATAAAAAACTGCAGAACGCATTTAATGCGGCTTAAGTTCTGGGAAAACATGAACTTATTTGATAACAATTCCGGTAACAAGTTTTTTACAGCATTTTGTATTGAAAATTCCTCTGAAATTTTGTGCCGTAATGTAGCTCCAGATTTATTGTGAGTTGTGTGTGAAAAGTGAAAATTTTATACATACAAAATGCTATGTATAACCACACTGGTTTACATACACACATCAAAAAAGAAATATCTACTAGCCGTTCGTTTTTGTATCGAAATAAAATGAAAAGAAATGGGAGTACATACAACACGCAAAAAGTATTTGCAAACGCGCATATATATGAGAAGCGCGCTGAATACACGTTGGTACTGAAATTTATTGTCTTTGGTACGCTGTCGTTTTTAAATAAGTTTGTATGGTCCAAAACTTAGGAAGTCGGTCTGTCCATCTCTCCATTTGTCTGACAATTTCAACCAACTGTTATCGTATCCTTGGTTCATTCACTTTTCGATAACCATGCTTACATGAAATGTTCGTGCAGAGTAAAAATATCTGCTGCGTAAATATATTATTAGTTCAAATGTTATAAAAAAAATGTGTATTCAATTAGCCACAAGATAATTGTGAAAAATATTGGTTTTGCTTCATTACAAAGCTTTTTTAATGCCGGAGAGTTTCTATTTTAGTATTGAAATTATTCCGGTACTGAATAATATTGGATGATTTTGTGATATATAATTAAAAATCTACAAATTAGGTATATTTCTAAAAAAAAATTTTGGGTCACATTCTTTGGTCGTCATCCATTTTGTTTTTTTTTTTTGGTACTTGTTTTTGTGTTTGTGGTTTTTGTTTTACGTCTTTTCACTTCTTCGTCTTCATTTGAAGCAGGGATGGGAAAGTTGATACGATCGTACTTTTTTTGATACTATTTGATTTAAAAAAGTATCGTAGAACCCCCGGGTCGCATTTCTCTTACATCCAGTGTTGCCACAAACAAAAATTTTTTGTATCCAAAATATTAAAAAAAAAAAAAATATCAAAATTTAGTTTTTTACGCTGTTATTCAAAAAAACTTCTTAATTTAGCTTTAAAACATGAATTTGCTAAAGCATTCATTATCTCTATTAAACCTTTATTAAAAAACAATAGAAGTGTATTAATTTTGTTTTTAATTCTGGCAACACTTTGTATATTCTCTCTTTTTTTTATTGTTAGTGATACATGAATTTTGTTAACGATAGATTCGGTAATTATAACGATATTGTAGGTTATTTCGGTAACGGTATTTTAAGGGTAACGCTATTTCATTTATTGCGGTATCGGTATTTTAAGGATAACGGTATTTGAGTTATTTCGGTAACGGTATTTTAAGGATAACGGTATTTGAGTTATTTCGGTAACGGTATTTTAAGGATAACGATATTTAGGTTATTTCGGTAACGGTATTTTAAGGTTAACGGTATTTCAGTTATAACGGTAACGGTTTTTTAGGGGTAACGGTAGTCTGTTATTTCGATGCAACTCGTAATTTTTTTTTACAAAAAACACGAGATTAAAAACAGAACCAATTTATCAACTAAATGTACAAAAAATTCTCAATAATCACGTAAAATTATCAAAATAAGAAAATTAAAAATAACGGTAGCGGTATTTTAGGGATAACAATATTTCATTTGTTTCGGTAACGGTATTTTAAGGGTATTGATATTTCATTTATTTCGGTATCGGTATTTTAAGGATAACGGTATTTCAGTTATTTCGGTAACGGTATTTAAGGATAACGGTATTCCGGGTATTTCGGTAATGGTATTTTAGGGGTAACGGTAGTCAGTTGAAAGGGTTTTGAATCGATAACGGTATTTTAGCGGTATTCTCTGCCAACCCTGTATAAAATGGATACATTTTTGCAAGCTAGTTGGGTCTGAAAAAGTTAAATGCAATATTAAATTTTATAGTGTCAGTATTGATTAACAATCACATTCAAAGAAATTTTGTATCTAAGCTTTTTAGATTTTTAAATTTTTTCTAAATAAAAAATCTACGTTAAGTAATCGATATGTAACAGTTTTAGGTTTGCTATTATTAACTCACTAATATTTTGTTAGTTTCAGCAGTTATTTCTGCCATCTTCAACGAAATTTTAGTAGATTTAGCAACATTTTTACAGACCTTTTTTTAAAAAAAATCTCAGATCCCGAAACTTTTCAACCTTCGAATATGAAAACTTTTTTATTAAATACATCGTATTCATATATGACGTTAATATTAAATGAAAAGTGTCAGCTTTTTCTGTTTTAATTAATAAAAAGTTAATGAAATCCTTAATTTAGCATTAAACGATTAATCGATTAAACGCCAATTTTCTCGAATAACCGACCCGAATAACCGGTTAATCCATTTTAGTGATTTTTCGAATAATGCATTAACCGGTTAACCGCCTATGTCGAATAATTGGAAACACTACTATAAATTCAATTTTTCGATTTGATACTGGCAACACTATTGTTTATTTTCTCTCTTCTCCCAAATAAGTCGTAAGTGATGTACAAATTGAATCGGAAATGAAAATGTATTTTCTTAAATTAGAGAACTAATGATGTGCTAAGATAAATTTAAAAGCCATTAAAAATATTTTTGTTTTATTTATAAAGCAAATCAATGGAAATGTGTGTAAAAAAGTAATGTTTTATAACATATTATTCGAAGCATACAAAAGTAATCGAATTTCGAATAATGTTTTGAAAGTCTGTACATCACTATTGTTTTGTTTTTCTTTTTAATTTTATTTTTACATTTTTTTGGAAATTTTTTCGAAAAAGGTCATTGGCTACGCAATTGTTGTAGCTTTTTTCAGTTTGATGGATGCAAGTTGTGGGAAGCCACACATTCTAGGGATGGAATGGCTTTAATAAATCATTTCATGCCTGAAAATGAAATAATTAATGGCCGTGATTTATGGTCGGATTCGGACAGTACTTGCACTATATGGAAGGTATTTTTATATGGGTTAATCATTACGGCCCAGTTTAAAATTTTTAATTTTTAGAGGATTGTTTTTTTTTAAATGGGTTTATTTAAGAATATTGTGTATATAACAATATAGTTTGTACTTATTAATTTATTTTCGAGACTTACACCTTCCATTTCAGATATAGCTCGACCTTTTAGCCCATCAAACAACAAAGCTATTAGTGGTCAAAGTTACGTTTATTTCTTTTACATTAACTCAAAAAAATTCAATTATTGGGTTATAGGAATATCTTTCACTAGGACCAAAAATAAGACCGATTAGTTAACCCATTGAGAAACAAGATACTTTTCAAGAGACTTTCATGGTGGAAAATAGCCATATTTGGAAAGAAAAACAAAATCGGGCGATTGATGAAAGTTTCTTGTTTGTCAATGCCCAGGTGGAAAAATACGATCGTGAAAACGTTTTAAAAGCATTTTAAAAGGTGGTACAAACGTTTTCAGAATATATCGATTTACAAGTTTAAAGCCTTTTGACAACGCCCCAAATGATAACCATAATTTACGGTGTGAGGGTGGTATTTTATATCGTTGTCAAACCGTACCAAAATCAAATTTCTAAGTACTTTCTCGACGGTCTTTAAACGTTATTACAACATACCAATTTTAACGCTGTCAAATCGTTAGAAAATAAACAAATGAAGTACTTTGCCATCGTTTTAAATACAAATATGGGAATAATTTTTTAAAAACATTTTTATATATTAACATTTTTTAATAAATTTTATTTTATTGGATTTGAATTAAAATTTATTGTAAAGCTATGAAAACCAGAGCTTTAAAGAATTAATTCCTTTTTGGAATGAATTCCCAAAAATTTAATTCAATTCTTTAATTCAAGGAACGAATTTATTAATAAAACATAGGCAGGAATTAATTCCTGTGAATGAATTCAAAGAATTCAAATTTATAGAATGAATTCTCTGACCAAAGCACTAAGCATTCGAATTAAAGAATTCATTCAACACGAGTTAATTCAATTTAAAGTCAAAGAATTCATTCAATTCTAGCTAATTCAACTTCTGGTCGAGGAATTCATTCAAATTTGGTCAAGGAATTCATTCAATTCTATTTAATTCAACTTTTGGTCAAAGAATTCATTCAATTCTAGTTAATTCAACTTTTGGTCAAGGAATTCATTCATTTCTAGTTAATTCAACTTCTGGTCAAGGAATTCATTCAATTCTAGTTAATTCAACTTTTAGTCAAGTTATTAACTTTAAAATCGCTAAGAACAAAGAAAAATTTGGTCAAGTTTAAGGCACTGTCATTTTAAGACTGGCGACCATTTGTAGAAAAGAATAACGCAAGACTTAAGGAAATTTTACAGGAATTCCAAAAGTATACAGTTTTTTCAGAACTGATTAGTCCTCGCAGAATTTTAATTTGATAGAAGGTCGATATCGCTTATTTTTCATTAAAAGCCACGACTACTTAAAACAAGTAACAAAATAAAAAAAAACAAACGTCACGTTAAAATTCTACATAATTTTCTGAACTATCTCCTCGCATTTTTGGGCGAATCTATCCACTATTTTGATCTTTAAAAATAAATGCAACGAGAAAAACATTAGAAAAAAACTTGAATGGCTTTTTTTTTATTGCACATCAATGTATATCATGTTTATTATAGTTGGGGTATAATCGAACGTATGCCAGCAAAACTTTTTGGGAAGTAACGCGAAGAAGTAATGTTATATGCATAAATCTATAAACGTAGAGTTTTCAACGTTGATAATTATTCACGTTGCAAGTTAACGTGCATACGAAAAGTAATGTAATAATTTTCATCTCAAATACGCTTTCGCGTACTTTAAGATATTTTCTGAGTTAACAGATATAGTTAAGTCGAAAACACAGCTAATAATAACACTGTGAGACAAATGGTAGGGGTCAGTGATCGGGAAGGGTTCAAACTACCGGGGAAAGTTATATCGGTAAAAAAGAAGTTATACGTGTCCCGGCGTTTCGCTGGGTCAACCCTAGGAATCGAGATATATCGCTTTGACCTTTGGTGGTCTTTTTTTTGACATAACTCGAGAACCACTAGTCCGATTTTGCTCAAACAATTTTTTTACCGGCAAAACTGTTGAGTATATAGAAAAACGTTATATAAACAGATTAAAGGAATTGTAATTTTTAATTTTTTTAAAATTGTTTGAGCAAAATCGGACTAGTGGTTCTCGAGTTATGTCAAAAAAAAGATATATCTCGATTCCTAGGGGTGACCCAGCGAAACGCCGGGACACGTATAACTTGTTTTTGACCGATATAACATTTCCCGTTGGTTTCATCCCATCCCGATTTTGACTGTCGCATAGTGTAATATATAATTAAAATTATATATATTTATGTACCAGAGAACGGTTTGAGTACATTCGTTTTTATTGTGCAGTCATACCACTCATTGCTTTTGCCATATATTCATGCAACAACAATAACTAAAGCTATTGCTATTATATACATTCATTGTTTTTGATGAGTGGTTTTTACGCATTATTTTTATAATGCCACTACATGTCAAGCAACGAAGTGAAGAGATGACGCATTAAAAAAATAAAATCAATCACAACATTCATTTAGTATTCGTTGACCTGTTGCAGTATTTTGAAAAATGCAGTGTGAAGAAATTTCCATTTTTTTATTTAAATATGAAATATGTATATATTTTCTCATTTTGTTAATGTTTAAGTGAAAAAAATAAACACAATATGTTAAAATATTTGACATAAAAAAATTTTCAATTTTTATAAAACCTACATTGAGACCATTCGTAACAATCGGTTTGTATTCATACCAATCATTTTATATTCGTTGCTTTTGTGAGTGTTAGGTAAGATTAACAGAAGACATGCAGTGCAATGCATGCATTTGTTTTTTGTACCGTCTTCAATTTCCTCCTGGGTGGGTTAACTAATCGGTCTTATGTTTGGTCTTAGTTACCATTTTATTTAACTCCTTTTTTCTTTCAATTTTTATATAACAAAAAAAAAATAATTTTAACCCCTTACAACTTTGCCCGTATAAAGGTCCCAGCAAAAAATATAGAAGTAGTTCAAAAAGATCCACATTTTCTTACATACAAAAAGGCGACAATTGCTGATTTTTCTGATCTAATTCTGGTCTTTAGACAAGTTCGTAAACTTAACATATAATGTCCTTATATACAAGTTTAACTAGCGAAAATTCATACGTTATAACTAGGGTTTATGTCCCGGGAATTCCACGGAATCCCGTCCTTTTTTCAATCCCGCAATCCCGGGAATTTTATGCGGGATTTCCCGGGATTTTTTTTTTATTCCTTTACAGAAGTTTTAGTAGTATATTACAATTTTGGAAGCTGAATTTAAATTTAAAGCATTGATTTTTTTTAAATTAATTTGATTTCAAATTCAATATTTTTTTGATAACAGTTTGAATTTGGTTTAGTTAAACCGAAAACAAATTTTATTAGCCATTACCAAGGTTACCAACAAAATTTTTCGTACTTCAGATAAAATTTGTTATTTAAAATGATGATCTTTGGTCAAATAAAGCAATTACACTACATTTCATCATCAGAATTTCAGTTTAAAATACCTCCAAAATTAGTAATATTTTCGTATTTTTGATTGATATAAGTATTTTTTACTTCAAATAATTTCATTTAAATCGATTGTTATTTCAATTGTATTTTTTAAATTTTATTTATTTTTAAAATACTGCAACAAATGCTTTTGAAATGCAACTATGAAAATTAAATGATTTCTTTTTAAGTAGTTGTGGCATAAAAAATTTCTATTAAAAAAATAACAGTATAAGTTATAAAACTATTTAATAATATTTTAGTGTCTATTTTTATAAAAAGATTTAGCCGACTTTGCCTAAAAATTTGTGTGAAAAATACTCACATTTAAAATTTTTTTTATAAAAATAATTCTAGAAGAATATTTCTGAGAATCTGCTTAGAAACAACATATCTAGAAATATAAATTTTTTCATTCCATATTTAAGAAACATTTAAGCAAAAAATCTATCTTAGTTCTGACTATATAAACCAGGGCTCAAATTTAAAATTTTCATAAGACGCAAAAGGGAAAATAAACAAGAATAGTCTAAAAATATTTTTTTAAATCTCTTTAAAACTTCATTTCTATAAATTTGTTATTTCACCGTCCGACACAAGTTTGCACCCATTAACAATTCCAATATATCCTGAAAGAAGGGATAAAAATAAAATACCCATGCCTTTCACTCTTTCTAAATTAATTCGTTTACCGTTTGAAAGGAGAATTAATGTTTAGTTAATATATTTCAAAGACGTCCTTCCATACAAATATATTACCTTAATATTAATTCGCGATTTAAACTATTAAACGAATTGATCTAGAAAAAGTAGAAGATATGGATATTTTATATTAAGAACTTCTTTCAGAATATATTAAGTAGATTTTCTCATGGTTACAACCAAAAGATGGACTTTTTCGGGCGGTGTTGTAATAGAAATTGAGTTTTTCAAGTACAACATATGTCGGTTTTATTTATTTTCTAACGAGCGGGAATTCCCGTGATCCCGGGAAATTCTAAAAAAAATGCCGCTGTCCCGGGAAATGAAAAAGTCCGGGAAAAGAAAAACCCTAGGTATAACAAAACTACCCAGGTGGAAATTGAAAACGGTACAAAAACAAAGCGCTGTGAAAGCGTTTGTTGTGAATGGTACAAAAAAAAAAGCGTTTTCACAGCGTTGAAAAACATTATTTTGGATTGCTGTTCGAACGTTCACAAACAGTATTTTAGGATCGCTTTTCATACAAAATTTACAACCGTTTGTGACACTGTTAAAACATTACTTTAAAGCGTTTTTCTAACGTTTGCAAAAAGTACTTTCGCAGTACATTTAAAGAATATTTCAACGATTATTTAAAAAACACTGTCAAAACATTGATTTAAAGCGTCTTAAAAATGTTCCAAAAAATGCATTCCAATGTCAGATCAGGCGCTATCTACGGCTCTCATCTGAAAAACTGAACTAGTTTTAAGAGAGTTTCAGTGTAAAATAACAAAAAACGTGAAAAAGTGGTATTTTTAATTAATTATTTTTATTGTTTTTAAGCAATTTTAATTAAATTGTAAAGTGCACTTGTGTTGTTTGATATGTTCTCTGCATTAGTTTTGTATAATTAGCACAAAATTTTGATTATTAATATTAAAAAATACGCGTTAAAAAAAACACTAAAAACTGTTTCTCTTAAAACCAGTTTGCATATAAAATTAAAGAGACTTTTTAACAGCAGTTGAGGCTGGTGGTTTGTCTTAAGTCTATATAGTCGTTGGTCAAAGTCCCCTTTTTAAAGTGTTTGATCATTATAGCAATCATTATTTATGTGAGAGTTATAGCAATTGTCTCATTATGAAAATTTGTAAGAATACACTTAACTTGCACTAATTGTATACTAATATTAGCATAATTTTCATTAAATTTTTTTGCATTATACAATCCAATTTGTTTTGATGAAAGTGGATATTTAAAAACATAAGTTGTTTGTTTCATTATAAATTTGGCCATTTAAAAAGATATCATCACAATTGTGTTTACAATATTTGATGCTAAAAATTTCTTTAATTACTAGAATATTTCCATTACTGAGTAGGCATACGTTGTCAGGGTGAGATGAAGTGAATTAAAAAATAAAATTAACAATTTAATTGATAATTTTTTCAATATCATTTTGAAATGTTTAATTTTCTACGTAGTTTCCGCAATTTCATTGTATTTATAAATTGAGATTTCAAAAGTTAGATGTTTCTACATACAACCGATTTGTTTGTTAATATGATAAAATTTTAGTCGAGAATAAATTTAAATAATTCAAAATCCTTAATAAAATACTTTTTATGTTTAAGTTTATCAATTTAAGTGTATTTTTCATAACTTTACAATAAATTTTAATTCAAATTTAATTAAATATAATTTATTAAAAAATGTTAATATATAAAAATGTTTTAAAAAATGATTCCCATACTTGCATTTAAAACGACGGCAAAGTACTTCATTTGTTTATTTTCTAACGTTTATATAGACCGTCGAGACAGTACTTTGAAATTTGTTTTTGGAACAGTTTGACAACGATATAAAATACCAATCTGAGACCGTAAATCATGGTTATCATTTGGGTCGTTTTCACAATGCTCTGAAATTGTTAACCAGAATGTTCTACATACGCTAGTTTGACGGTTGAAAAAGCATTTTAAAGTTTTTTTTTTTCTGTAGCGCCATAAAAAACGTTATAAAATACCACCCTCACACCGTAAATCATGGTTATCATTTGGGGCGTTGTCAAAACGCTTTAAACTTGTAAATCGATATATTCTGAAAACGTTTGTACCACCTTTTAAAATGCTTTTAAAAAGTTTTCACGATCGTATTTTTCCACCTGGGTACATATTTGAAAAAAAAACAATGTTTTTCAATCTTAATATATTAAATTAAATAAAAAAAATTTTTAATTGTTTGCTAATATTGTTTCCAAAAAAATTTTGAGTTTACAAACACTTATATAAATTGTCCATATGTTACAAATAAAGGATTGAATACACTTCATATTTTTTTTGTTTTTGATAAAACCTTTAAGACCGAAATTTTTGGATGTAATAAGATTAGGGAATGCAAAATCCCGCACTTTTTGGTTTCCCGGGAGAGCGGGAAATTTATTTTGAATTCCCGGGATCCCGCAAGGGAAATAAATTAGAAAATATTTTATAATAATTTTAAAATTTTTATAAATAAAATGTCTTAAAGACCTCAAGTTTTGATGATCGTGAAAAAGCTGAGGTGCTTTTTCATGGAATTTTCGTAGTGGGAACGAATTAATTTTATATTAGAAATTATACACCAAAAGAATCCTTAGTTGATTGTAACGAAAATTTCAACTATTTTGTAGGTGAAATACCCCTAACTAATATATAGTTGAATTGGTTTAGTTGGGGTCAACTAAATATCAATTCAACTATGAAGATAATTGCTAACAACGATTTTTTGGAAAAAATTTAATGTAGTAAGAAACAACTACATCCCATTCAAAAATCGTTAATGGAAAATACAAAAATCACTAATTTTCTTTTATTTCTAACAATAAATACAAACTTTAAATTTTTAAAACTTTATTTGAACAATATAAATGGAAACTTTCTTTAAAAATATCCTCCAAACGTTTAAATTTATTACAATTTCACCTTTATCCAAAACAATTTTCTCTTTGGAATTCACTCCTTTGACAATATATTTCGGCATTTTTTTATTTTAACTTCCTTAAAGTATCAGAAATTTTGTAAATTTATTTGAACTTTTTTACTTCTATTTATTTTTTTACAAATTTGTCTTTATTTGTATATTTAATTATATAGATTAAGTGCGATTCAAAATTGTATATACAAACACTATTTAATTGAGTGGTTTTCTTAGAAGATATATTTTTAAGTTCCTTTTAGTGCCTGTTTTAAGAAGCACACAAAAGTTCGATCAAGTGCATAAATTAATCAGTGTGTTTGTTTACTCGAAAATTTTACTACTTTTACTACAATTGTTATTTTTCTACTTTCTGAATTTTTTCAGTTGTGGTAAAAGTAGCAAATTGTAGTAAGTAAACGAACAAGCCTAATGTAAAATTTTATTTTCAGAACGTTGGAGAAAATTTTCCATAAAAAAATTCTAAATAATTAACTTTATTATTTTAACCGCATTTTTTGAATTCCCGGGATTCCCGGTTTAAATTCCCGGGAATGCGGGAACTGAAAAATGCTTAATTTCCGGGGAATCCCGGGATTTTACTATTTTCAAAATAGCCAAAACGTCAAATTTTTAGGATCAGCTCTTTACTAAGTTGCTGTCGTTTTCAAAAAAATTAAGTAGCTGACTACACGACTACAATTGCAGTCAGCAGCATTTGTAGTCGTGTAGCCGCAGTCGTCTATGTGTTTAATGCATGAAACTCAAGTTCGCAAGTACTTATCCGATCAGCAAAAAATTAACAACACTTACACTTTTTTCTTCGGGTACTTTGCTAATTTTAGCTGGAACGTTTATTCTTGTTGTTGTCTTCTTTAAGAGAAGTTGCATGACCATCAATTTTTTTTTTGTGAACCAAATCAAGATGTCGGATAACCAAATTAGATACCTCCGTTAACCATTGGTTAAATTGATTGCTTTTAAGAGATTTTAACAATGACATTTTTGTGTTGGTTTTTAAAATGTTTTTTATGACTTTAGCCTGGAATCCAAAATGACTCACGAATTTGATAAAAATGCAAAAACGTGTTTTTTTTAAATTCATTTTAAAGATTTTTTAAAATGCCTAATTTGGAGATGTCGATTGCTAGTTGTACCACATAATAGTTGATATTCAAGAAAAAAATAAATTGGAAAAATTATAATTCGAGTAGAAGGTACAAAACTAACAATTTTCTATAGCCCCCCCAATCTTATTTTTAAGGGTTAAAAGGTGGGGTCAAAAATGTCCGTATACCAATAGCAATTTTAGTTTTGTAATCGGATTAGATTCTAATTAAAAGCTTTTGTTTATTATGCATTTATTGCTTTCTATTTGGAAAGACGTTTTTTGTCAAAAAGTATAAACATTAACCCTATATGGATCAAGTCACATAAAATAATAATTTTTATCAAGTGAAAAAAAAGATTTTTTTGATCCATTGTGAAGTGATATTTTCCCGAAAATTAAGAAAGGTGTTATTCTGTAAATTTCCCAGTGGGTCGGTTTTGGCAAAAGTGTAAAAATTAACCCTATATGGATCAAGTTACATAAAATAATTATTTTTATCAAGTGAAATTTTTTTATCGCAATAAAAATCTTACATGTTATTCTGTAAATTTCCTAGTGGGTCTTTTTTTTTGTGAAAAGTGAGAATATTAACTCTATATGGATCAAGTTACTCAAAATAATAATTTGTTATACATTTAGAGTGATATTTTTCAGAAAATTATTAAAGGTGGTATTCTGTAAATTTCCTAGTGGGGCGTTTTTGGCCAAAAGAATAAAAGTTAACCCCTATGGATCATGTTACATAAAATAATTATTTTTATCCAGTTGAGATTTTTTATCAATTTAATGGCTTAACAATCTCATAGTCATATTTAATATTATTTTTCATGGGTCTTTTCTGGGCCCAGGCCACTAAGGGTTAAAGATTTTTTTAAACAAATGTAAAGATAATTATAGTCTAACCAAATTTAAGTAATATTTTTCCTAAAACTATGTAAAATTTGATAAAAAAAATAATATTAAAATTTTGTTAAATTTTTCACAAAATAATCAATTTTTGTAAAATGTCCTGGAAAGCAGTCGCTGCAAACACAAACTCGAATTATTATTTTTCCAATTTATTTTTTTTTCTTTAATATCAACTTTTATGTGGTACAACTGGCAGTCGACATCTCCAAATTAGACATTTTAAAAAATCTTTAAAATTAATTAAAAAAAAAACACTTTTTTGCATTTTTATTAAATTCGTGGGTAATTTTGGATTCCAGGCAAAAGTGGGTTAATGATATCCGATGAAGTCAAAATTCCATGTCTGAATCATTTTGACTATATTAAATGAATAAATTAAACAAAATTTTTCAAAATTTCGAATTTTGGGAATTTTTAATAATTACGGAATTTTTAATAATAGTACACGGGTATTGCGGTATAAAAGTACTTTTTTTTTTTTTTTAAAGAGAAGCAACACTCACGAAATTCTTCCTATTAATTAACGTGTTGCTTCCTTTGGAAAGGGGACAGAGAAGAAGTGAAAGGTGGTGAAAGATGAAGGGCTTCAGATATGGCAACACTGTAATTGCGCGAGATGTTGAATTTTAGAACAGTTGTTGCGCGCCATCTGATGGTGAGTTGGCAAACTTTGTTGAAGCTTTTTAATTCATAGCCCTGTTATATTATTTTACTTCGGTGGGGTTAACTGCAATGGGAACACCGAAGGAGAGCGCTGCGATATGTATGAGGGATAGAAAAAACTCATACATATTATTTTTCATAAATTGATGTTACCTTGGTTGGGGCTCGAACCCGCATCCTCACGTGTAACAGTCCAACGCGCTAAATGTATTTTAAATTTGTTTTTTCTAAGTACTTTTTACTAAAATATAAGGAAAAGTACTCTTTTTAACAGACAAATTATGAATACCTTTGTTTTTGTTAAAAAATAATAAAAGCACGTTTTTTAATGTACGAGCATTCACAAAAAATATTTATATTTGAGCATATATGAATTGCATATATGATCATATATGTCCATATACCATCAATTTACGGTTCCGAACATATATGGGAATTTTTAATAATACACGGAATTTTTAATAATAGTACACAGTCTGGTATTGCATTTAAAACAACAACAAATTAAATGTATTTTGAATTTGTTTTTTCTAAGTACTTGTTACTAAAATATAAGGAAAAGTACTCTTTTACCGGACAAATTATGAATACCTTTGTTTTTGTTAAAAAATAATAAACACGTTTTTTAATGTACGAGCATTCACAGAAAATATTTATATTTGAGCATATATGATCATATATGTCCATATACCCTGTCGTAGTGGAACTTTTTTTCCCCATGCTAAAAGCTTTCGAAAAATCGAGTACGCAATATCAAAAAATTTTTATCCATACCTAGTAAATATATATACATTTATGTAAAGAAAAAATTGTTAATTGTTGTTACTTTTATATTGAAAACTAATATATGTTGTCATATATGGTCATATATGAACATTTTTAGCCGGGAATACACTTTTTTCCAAAATGGGCCATTTTCGACAGCAACTCGGCACGGGTTAACGTATTCCAAAAGAAAAAAAAATCGATTTTGTTAATTTGGGACCATTTGTAAAAAAATTGGGGGGTATGCGTATCGAAAATCGACCAAACACTTTATAAGGGACTTTCTAATATACAGCTGTTGACAACTAATTAGAAACGCCTTTTATTTTTAAAATAATGCTTAAGTTTTTATATAAAACAAAATTAATATTCATTTATTTCATAATATTTTAATTAAATTAATTCAATTGTTTACAAATATACAAAAAGAACTTAAATTATTCAGTCTTAATAATATTTTATAAATTTATTATATTGTTTGAAATATAACAGCGACACCTAATTAGAAATGATTTTATATTATTAGGAAAAAAATTAATATTAATTTATTTTTCTTACTTTTTATCAAGGTTGGTTACCGTTATCGTTATAATACCGTTATCGCTAAAATACAGTTTCAAATTGAATACCGTTACCGTTATCGATACCTCTAAAAAAATTTCTAAAATTATGGGTAGTTACCGGTATTTTACCGGTATTTATTATTTTATATAAAAATTACAATTTTTTTATTTTTTATTTTATAATCTTGAGTGTTTTTTTTTTACAAAAAATTTATAGATAATAATTTTACTTATTAAAACTACCGGTATTGAATTTATAGCTTAAAATCTGTATTTTCAGTAATTAAAATTAAAAATATGCCATGTTTTTACTTGTTTTAATATGTTTTTAACATAATTTTTAATACCGGTACGTACCGGTATTGCTGTTTCGATAACGGTATACCGTTACCGAAACAGTCTTAAATACCGTTACCTTTAACGTTACCTAAACAAACGAAATCTGATACCGTTACCCTTACCGTTATTCGTTTCGGTAACCAACCTCGCTTTTTATCAATATTTTGTTGCAAATCCCTTTTGCTTTATCACAGCCTCACATCGGTTGCGCATTGACTTATTAGACGCCGACATCGTTCTACTGGTATCGCCTCCCATGCTTTCTTAACATCCTCAAAAAGAGTCGCCATATTTGTTATATTTTTCAGACTAACGGCTGTTTTTACGTCCCCCCATATATGTTCTATGGGGTTCAAGTCCGGACCGGATGATTGCCATTTCAAAACGTTGATGAAATTATCGTCAAAGAATTTTTTTGTCAGCCTCGCCGTGTGCTTCGGATCATTATCCTGCTGAAATTGCCATATAATACGCACATTCTCCTCAGACCACGGGAGCATGACAGTATTTGGTATATCAACGTATTTCTCCTTACCCGGTTAAAAATAGCGTTATGTTTTCATATATGCTTATATATCATCCATATGTGTTCATTAACGAAAATTGAGGTAATATGAAAATATTTGTTCATATATGATTGCATACTCGAATTCATAAATATATATACATTGCAGCATTTCTATATGCAATTCAAATTCCTTTTTTAATTTTATGTCAAAATGTGTACTTTTTTATTTATTTCATAGTTCTATATACATTTTACTCGTTATTTACTAAATAATGCAATAAAAAATCTATAACAGAAAACAAAATTTATGGAACTACAATAGTTACCAAAAGCGTGATATTCGTACTCATGACATATTTTAAATTTGCTTTAATAATACAAATTATTAAAAACACCCTCGTAACTGGAAACGGTAAATGGCCAATTGACACAAACTCCAAATGCAAACGGCTTAAAAGCATTTTGAATATTCTCAAAAGACACAGGATGTGAAATGATTCACGTGCATGATTATCTGCAATTTTTTATTTTGTTTCACAATAGTTACCTGATCTTTAAAACGGAAATCAGCCTTTAAAAAACGCTCGGTCGATCAAACTGCTCTGACTGCAAATAACAATGCCTTCCTTATTTGATGTATTATAACTAAATACTTCTCGAAAACTTTGGAAAAAGTACATTTCAAAGAAAAAGAATCTTCTAAACTTTCTTCTTTGTTGTTAGCAACTTTCATTGAAACCTCGAATTTGATTTTGAAATGCCTTTCTTAAGGGAAAAAGAAATTAAACAACTTGCAACCACATTACAAATAGGAAAAGCTTTTAAACTTACTTGGAAAATTGAAATTTCTTTTTTATAGCGAATTCCTTTCAGTTTTGAATTTTTGAATAATAAGTGAAATCAGGCTCTATGCTAGTCGCTCACGTACTGTTACGCGCTCTCTCACTGACTCTGGCTGAGATTTCAAGAAGTTAAATTGCAGCTAACGGGTGTAGTTTTTTTATTATATTTTTTTATAATATGCATATTTATTGAAACAATTTTTAATATTTATTAAAATTTAACCATAAAACTTAACCTATCACCTTCTAATAAAATTTCTTCAAATGTCGGCCAGAGCCAGTTAACAGAGAAAGAGACGCATGCATCCTCTTGAGATTCTATGCTCGTTGGTGAAATTAATTTATTATTTTTGAAATAAAAATATTTGAAAATATCAAATAAATAAGTAGAAAACTTTTGGCACTTTTATTTTGAAGTTTAAAAAAAATAATATACAAATATCCAACACAAAACTATAAATGCAATTTAAATCAAAACAAATGCAACATGCATTTTAAAACAATTAACATTTTTTGTTTTACATTTTAATCAAAACTTCATATTGTATTGTTGGCTGTAACCTTTTTTTTCGTGTACGTTTCCGCAGATCCCGCGGGTGATCCCAATATAGCCAATTTACAAGTTTTCACAGTATTTTTAGTAAAGTATGTAAACGATTTTGGGCCGGTTTGGGATATCGGTTAATAACATTAACAGAGAAAGATATCGCGATATACATATTTGCGAAAATTGTTAATTTATATTTATGATTTAAAATTTTTAATTTGTTTTATTTTATATCAATTGCAAAAAATATAAGTCAATAAATTGAATTCAAAAATATATGATCATATTTTAACTTAGATTCACAAATCGACATTAACAAGTGATCATATATGGGTCAATATATGGCATATAACTACATGTATGCTTTTACACATTATCATTAGTGTCCGACCCAACTCACTTTTTTAAGGCCGAACCGAAGCCGAAGCCGAACTTCGGCCAAAATTACTAAGTTCGGCCGAAACCGAAGCCGAATACTTTTGTGTTTGAATAAAAACACAATTTTATGCAACTTTTTCAAATTCAAAAACGCGGAAACCAATTTCTAAATATTTTTAAATTGCAAAAACATAAAAAAGTTGTATTTTTCGCTCTTGAAATAAAAATTAAGTTAAAAATGTGCATATTTATAAGTTACTATACAAAATTAAAGAGCTAAATGTTGCAAAATATTGATTTATAGAAAAGTTCGGTATTCGGCCAAAATTTTGCCGAACACCGAACTTGGCCGAACATCACTTTTTGGCCGAACTCCGAAGCCGAAGCCGAATACTCGGTCGGACACTAATTATCATATATATGTTCTTGGTTTGAATATATGCACACATATGTATATGCATCCATATACATCTTATATGTACATATATCACTCATAAATGATCATACATCAAGCCATATATAACCAAATGTTAGCATATGCTAACATATATTTTTATGACTTCGCGAAATCCACACGTCGTTTTCTTTGAATCCTACTCAGAAGTGGCTTTTTTCGTGCTGGTCTTCTATGTAGCTCGGCTTCCACCAAACGACGTGCAATAGTCCTCTTGGATATCGTGACATTTAAATTTTCTTGAATATCACGTTGGATGTCAGTAGATGACTTTCTTGGGCGGGATTTGGAGATTCGCGTTATCATTCAATCGGTATGTGCTGATATGTTTCTGGGTCTCTTTTTTCGCAGAACATTGGCTATGGTCTCATATTTGTTGATATGCTGTAAAGGATTAAAAACCATTTTTTTGGAACACTTTAGCTGCTCTGCTATTTCTCTATAAGACTTTTCAGACTTCTAAAGTTCAAAAATTGGGCTCCGTTGTTGGCAGCTTTTGCCTTTTCCCATGATAAATCTTAAAAATTATAATTTCTTATTTGCTATAAAACATAAAATTGGAAACAAATAACAGTAAAATTCATTTTTTTTATCAAAATAGCTCTTGGCCAAGAAGACTTTAATAAACAATTACGCGTTTCTAATTAGTTGTCGCACTTTCTCAGAATTTTACTAAACAATATGTAAACTATTTTCAGAAATTATAACAGCTTTTAAAATAAACAGCAACAAAAATGAGTGTAAATGTCAATAAAAAGAGTAATAAATATAATACAATTGTTTTAAACAAAAAAACAAAACGGGAAATTTACGAAAATATCAATAACCCAGGTAGAAAAATACAAACGGCAAAACGGTGGCAAATCACTGTATATGGTGGTACAAGCGCTGGCAGAGCGTCCGTTTTTTGAAAATTAAAGTACTGGGTCAACCTTGAAATGATAACGTCGATTTTCGGTTGGCCGTTTATCTTTCCGAACGTTGGCAAAGCATTGGTAACAATGGTAAAATAAGTGCTCTACCAACGTTCGGAAAAGTACTAATACAATGGACTAGTTCTTAAAGTGGTTTTCAGGCATTTTAAATGCCGAAAGAGATGCCTATATTACACATTAGTAAAACCCAATTGATTTTAGATTTTTTTTATTTGATTATAGATTAAATTATGAAATAACATAAAATGGAAAAACAAAACATAAAAAATTAAACTTACATTCTGAGTATTTTTTGTAATATTAAACGATTTTCAATTGAAATTGATAAAATTTAAAGATTTTTCTTAGAAAATTCATTGAAATATTGGAATTTAGGATAATTTGAAAAGAATCGACATTAACAGTTTTTATTTGAAATAAAGAAATATTTAACTGAAATTATTGTTTTTACTTTAAAATGAGAATATTAGGAGTGCAAACGATATTTTTACAAAAAATTTTTTCGAAAAAAAAGTAATCTTAAAATAAAAAATAAATCCTTTTTCTGAGTATAAAGCCTGGATTAAAATTTAATTTTTAATTTAATTTATTTATTACAATAACTTAGCCGAAAGGCCATAATCGGTTACAAATACTACTAAAAGTTTCCAAAGCAAACAATAAAATTTAATATAAATAAAATAAAGTGTTAAAATAAAATGCTTGCAAAACATTTTTTTCTGTATATAAAAAATGTGTTTTGAGCACATTGATTTTTTTGTATTAAAATACTGATAATTTCAGTAATAAAAAGGGAAGTAGTAATAAAATTAATAAAAATAAATTATAAGTTAACACTATTAAAACAGTACCGTCGTAAATTTTGTGAAACAAGTACTGGCAAAGTCCTTTTAGCAAACGTTGGCAATTCGTTTTAAGCCGATGTTTTACCAGTGATATTTTTTATATACGGTTGTAAATTTTGTAAAACAGGCACTGGCAAAGTCCTTTTACCTAACGTTGGCAAATCGTTTTGAACCGATGTTTTGCCGGTGATTTTTGTTTTCATAAACAAAAATATACCACAGAGCTTTTAGCTAAAGTTGTATTTAAAATTTAATAGGAATAATTTGTAAAGTATTTTAAATGCTATTAAATAAATTTAACAGTGGTAAACTTTATAAAACAAGTACTGGGAAAGCACTCTTTCCAAAGGTTGGCAAAGCGTTCTAAATAAGTGCTTTTGCAATGCTTTTTTTTTGTACCTTTGTAAACCAACGCTTTGCCAGTGCTTTGTTTTTTGTACCGTCGGCAATTTCTACCTGGGAGGCTTCCAATCAATAAGACTTTTTCGAACAGTTCTACATCCAATCTCTTCCAGAATACAACATAGTTGTCTGGGAAGTAGGGGATCAAAATTTTCCAGAGCCTAACCAGCAATAAGACTTTCGAACAGTTCTATTAACCCTTTCGACCCCAAAGTTGCCTACAAGCAACTTCGTTGTTTTGTGCCTATAACTCCCGTTATATTTATTTTTTTTCTAACAATTTTTTTTACTCAGTAGCATTGAAGTTCTAGAATACCTGTGTGTAATTTCATATAGCAGTCTTTAATAGTGTTCATTTGCGAGCTATTTTTCATAGTGTCAACACACATTTTTTCTCACAGCAAAATTTAAGGAAAAATTAAATTTTTGTTTAAATTAGTCTCAAAAATTGTGTGATGAATAAAATACAAAAAATCAAAAAATTTTATGTAGAGTTTAGTAATAGAAAAAATATGAAATTCAAATTTTTAAAAAATCTTAACCCCTTCGGGACCGGCAGCATATTAATTTTTGAACTTTAATTCCAAATATCTCCGTTAGGGGGTGCTGCAAAGCCATAAAAGTAACAAAAAATATTTCTTTGGCATAGATCTACACTTACAAGAAGTTTGGTCGGAAAACTCCCAGCCATTTAAAGTTGGGGTCGAAAGGGTTAAGCATTAATCCAACACCAGATTCGTGGTTACATCCAATCTCTTTTCCAGAATACAACATAGTTGTCTGGGAAGTAGGGGATCAAAATTTTCCAGAGCCTAACTATCTAAGCTCACTTAATCCCAGAATAGCAAGGCCATATCTCAATATTTCATGCTCCGCCTGTAAGTACTTGGAGTTCAAAGCTTCTTCGATGTTATCTTTATCGCTTAGGGTCCAATCGTAGTCCTTTTTCGATATGCAAAGGTCTTCATCAAAGGTTTCGGGTTTTCATTTAGAGGATGTTAGATTGGTGATAGGGCTGCTATCCTTGTGTCCAATCGCACGTTGCAGTCAAGCTTCAGCAAACGTTCATTCATCATTTACCTACTTTCCTGAGACGCCAAGTTTGTCCGTGGCCATTCAGGTTACATGACTGTGCGCCTTCTCACTCTAGCTAGCTTTCAGCGGATGCTGGAAAGCCATTGCCCGGGAAATACTTGGTCTAGGACCGGAAGTAGTGACGATACTTACAAGCATAAGTTTTATCCTGATAGAAATTTTTAAAAAGATTTCAACGGAATTTGGATTTTGCAAAAAACTTTTTGTTAATTTTTTTAATACTTTAAGCAAAAATGAAATTCGTTATATTTAATGTACCCATCGCCAGTAAAAATTTTATTTATTGCTTTATTTGCCATAATATAAATAAAAAAAATTTTAACATTGTTTTTTTTTTTTGCAGGACACAAACCAAACAACCATAAGATAAATAAATTACAAACTCACACATCTGACAGTTGTTGCATTAGAGCGGTAGTTTCTACAACAAATTCGTTTTGGATAATTTAACGTCAATTAAACAAAATCCCCAAAAAACCATGGAGGAAGATGAGAGGGGCAAACTTTTCGTTGGTGGTCTTTCCTGGGAAACCACTCAGGAGAATCTATCTCGATACTTCTGCCGCTTTGGGGAAATTATTGATTGTGTTGTTATGAAAAACAATGAAAGTGGTCGCTCACGTGGTTTCGGTTTTGTAACATTCGCCGATCCAGCTAATGTTCAGCACGTTTTACAGAGTGGTCCCCATACATTGGATGGTCGCACAATCGACCCTAAACCATGTAATCCACGAACATTGCAAAAGCCCAAAAAGGGCGGTGGCTATAAGGTATTCCTTGGTGGTTTACCATCAAATGTCACAGAAACTGATTTGCGTACGTTCTTTGGTCGTTATGGCAAGGTGACCGAAGTCGTTATAATGTACGACCAAGAAAAGAAGAAATCCCGTGGTTTTGGTTTCTTATCCTTTGAAGAAGAGTCTTCGGTTGAACATGTAACAAATGAACGTTATATTAATCTTAATGGCAAGCAGGTGAGTTTAAAAAACATATTATATTTTAAGCAGTTAAACCGATATTATGTATGGTGTTGTTTTGAAGGAGTATGGTGAATTGTATTAAATTATTTAGGTTAGGTTTTTATTTATCTTTGTTAAGTGTTATATTTCTCGTTTTTAAAAGAAAAGTCGTTTATTTTTTTTTTTTTTTTTTTTTTTTAATTTTAAGTTACTCCATTAACAGTAAACATCTAATGAAGATTCCACCAATATTTAAAAGAAATTATGGCTAAACTCTAGTTTACGGGAATAACTCGGATTTGTTTCAAATTTTCCGAACGACCGACCCCTGGTCCCCGAGTTATGGACCCCCCAATGTTTGAATTTTGAATTCTTTTTTGTATCTTCGCCATTTATTATCGGATAAAAACAAAATATATATCGTTAAAGAGGCTATTGAAATACCTTTAATTTGAGATATAATACTCTCGAGTCCATTAACCCATTAAGCGTCAAATAGTAAAAGTCTGTTTTTTATCCATACTTTTTAGAAAAAAACGCCCATTATCTCAATATTTCACCAATATAAAGATACAAAATAACTATTATTTAATTGTAGTTAAGGCTCTCAGCTTTAATTTAAGATATAATTTATACCTGTAACCCTTATAACACCGCAGATATTAACCCTCATCGGTCCCTCGAGAAATACATCTAATCGGTCCCATTGTATGCGCGCGCATACACATATTTTTTTTTATTGTAAAAAAGCTAAAAAAAATTAACAACCATTTATGTTTTGTAATTTTTTATGTTTATTATATTGTTTACTATCATATTAATACATTTGAACTTCATAAAGGTAGATTTAGAATGAAATTAAAATTAGAATATTACATGCATATATTAGAAAAAAAAATTTAATTTTTAATTTTTTTCAATTATTTGTACATTTTTCGCATGAATTGAAATTATGTTCAGCACAAATGAAATTTCTACACTTTTCACAGCGTGTAGCAAAAAGATTTTTGTTATTTTTATATGTGCAGATGTAGCATCGGCCTCGTTTTGATGTACTTGGTAAATGGCGAATCTCCCGAATTCTTTGAATAACACTGGAAGCATCATTACTTTGAGGTTGTTTTTTACGTTTAGTGATCTGTTTTTCAACGAGATTCAATCCAAGCCCTCGATAAAAAGCCGACGACGAATATTATGGTTCGTTTTAGAATTTTTTCAATTCGGGAACAATGCAATGAACGTCACGAATGCATTCAACGCACTAACATCAAGCATGTTACAAAATACTGTCATTGGCCACCGATTGACTTTTAGTTTGCATGTGTACGTATCCACCATTTGATCCATAGTGTCAACTCCACTCTTGGTTTTGTTGTAGTCTTCAATGATGTTAGGTTTCTTCTGTTCACTATTCTCATTTATGCTGACAACATTGTGGTATGTACTGAGCAATGTCACAAATCGGTACCGGCTAGGAACATATGACAACATATTTGCTTGCAATTTATGTTCATATACAACTTCTGTATGATAAATTGGCTTTTGACGCATGTCGAGTAGAACTGAAGGAATTTCAGTCCTATTTTTCCTTATTGTTCCCAAAACAGTCATGCGATTCTTATGCAAATCTTCTGCCAATTCATACGAAGTGAAAAAGTTGTCACACGTTACATTTCTGTCAGAAAGTCCTTCCACCAAATCCAAAACAACACGCCGTCCGAGATTGCGTTCAGGAGTGGCATTACGATTCCGACCAACATAAATTTGTGTGTTGTATGCATACCAGCTTTTTGAGTCGCATAGCACCCAAATTTTGATGCCATATTTCGCCGGCTTGGATGGAATATACTGACGATACGGAACTAACTGTTCATCTACGGTAATGTTTTTTCCTGGTGTGTATACAGCTTTCAAATTATGATTCCATTTATCGTATACATTTCGAATCGGTGCCAATTTGTCACGAACAGAAGTACTTGTAGATGCAGTGTTGGCCATACGTTGGTCGCGGTCATCAAATCGAATGGATACGCTTGAACATTTTCAAAGACATTGCTGCTCTAAATATTGGCCGAAAAGTTTGTTCATTCCACAGTTTAGTGATACATTCACCGTATGACCAATACACACCAGAAAACAGCAACAATCTAAAGTATGCGTGCAGAGTGTCCAAATCAATGTTTTCCCATTCGGCTTTGTACTTTGGCACACCATATAAATTCGTCATGTTCAAAATAATATTCTCAACCGGTCCAAAGAACATGTGAAATGCAGAAGAAACATCAACTATATTAGCAGCTGCTAATGCTTTTGGACCTGAATTATAACAAAAATGAAACATATAATGAACATGAACCCATAACAAAGAGGGTAGGTTTTTACCTGAAGTGAAATTTTCTGCACGTCGAAATGAATTTCTTCGATTTATTTCAAATGGTTGCGATGAATATTCAATTTTCTTATTTTTTGACAAATATTTATTTTCAGAATTTGCTGCATTTTCTTCTGCTAAATTCTGCTCAAGTGGCTCAAGTCGTGTTCATCCGAATGCACTCAACTTCACTTTCATCATTCTCCTCGTCTGATAATGCAAAATCATCGTCACTATTGCACGGAGATTCGCCCGCTTCGCTTTCCAAATCAAAATCCATTTCTAGTTCATCTCGCTGCCTTCTTTCACGTAAAACTTTATCCATTTTTTTTATCAAATACTTCGAAACACAACCAAAATTCAAATAAATGCGCAAACAAACTTCACATATGTGTGTTCCAGAACAAACTGAATTTCATAAATCGAAAAAATATGAAACGGTGCGCACATACACAGGTACCGATTCGTAACTATAACTGCACAGGCAAATACAGTAAGGGTACAAATTCTACTTTGCAAAATACAAAGGTCATTCCGCTGAACCGTTTTTATTTTATTCAAGGTTAAAGATCAAAATTGTATGCGTGTTTCTCTTATCCGATTGTCCTAATTTTTTGGGAGACGTTGTTTTACAGCCAAATACATATTTTAAGGGGGGGGGGGGGGGGGGGCAGTCAATAACTTACATTTTTTTTTGCTCCATAAAAAGTTGGAGTGTACATGTTGTGCTACCTCTTGCCACCAATATGTTGATTTTATTATCATTCCTTCAATGGAGAGCTAAAAACCTTTACCGTTGCATTAAACTGTTTGTACAAATGTTCTAACAAATATTAAAAGCTTGTTTTAAAAAATAGTGATAAAGAACACTACCGACTTGAAAATTTTATTTTCATAACAGTTTCGTGCAAAATTACGTCTAAAAAAATAAGTTGTTTCGTCAAAGCATTAATTTGAACAAACAGTAGAAAACCCTCAAGATTTATTATTTTCCAGCAGGTTTTTGTACAAAACTAAATAACAAAAGCTAAGTTATTCTTGTAACAGCTTTAAAAAGAAAATTGATAGTTAATAATTCTCGGTAAAGCCGGAGTGGCAAATTCTTGCTAGGATAAATCTGAAAATTTAAATAAATACGAATCGTCCAATTGCTGTAAGAACCGGATTATATACCGCCCTTGTCCAAAGTGGACTGTGGGTGAGGTTGTAAAATGTGTGTTTTTAAATAACTGCTTTTGTCAAATGTCCACAGAATAGTTTCTATTACAATCTTTCCTCTCACTTTGTTCTACTTGAAATTTACAGTGATTATCTTTCTTCTTATGACAAAATTACCACATTTGTCTACATTAAAAAACATCAATCTGTGTCAATTTGTATACATACTTATTCGGAATTGTATTTTAGTGATATACTTGTTTATTTTTCTACAAATTTATATTTATTTCAATATATTTCAATTCCGTTTTCTGAAGGTGGAAATTAAAAAAGCAGAACCGCGTGATGGATCAAGTTCTCAAAATGCCAGTAATAGTACTGTTGGTGGAGCTTACGGCAAGCTTGGCAATGAATGCAGTCACTGGGGCCCACCCCATGCACCAATTAATATGATGCAAGGACAGAATGGACAAATGGGAGGACCCCCATTGAACATGCCTCTTGGCGCTCCAAACATGATGCCTGGCTATCAAGGTTGGGGAACTTCACCACAACAAGGCGGTTATGGATATGGCAACAGTGGACCCGGCTCTTATCAAGGTTGGGGTGCACCACCCGGTCCCCAAGGACCACCACCACAATGGTCAAATTACGCTGGACCACAGCAAACACAAGGTTACGGTGGTTATGATATGTACAATTCCACTTCTACTGGCGGTCCATCTGGACCATCAGGTGGTGGCAGTTGGAATGCCTGGAACATGCCACCTAACTCAGCTGGACCAACTGGCGCGCCTGGCACCGGTGCTGGTACAGCTACCGACATGTACTCGAGAGCTCAAACTTGGGCAGCTGGCGGTCCATCAACAACTGGACCCGTTGGTGGTATGCCACGTACTGGTCCAGGCAATTCAGCTTCAAAATCTGGTTCAGAATATGATTATGGTGGTTATGGTTCTGGTTATGATTATGATTACTCAAATTATGTTAAACAAGAAGGTGGTGCATCCAATTATGGAGCCGGACCACGATCAGCGTATGGTAATGATAGTTCAACGCAACCACCTTACGCTGCTTCGCAGGCTGTCTAAAAGATGTTAAAGCCTAATATAATAACTACCTGCTGCTAAACATATAATGCTGCTGCTGTTATTCATCAAGTATCACAATAAAAAAATATATATAAGAACTACCAATATTACAACAACACACAACAAGAGTAAGATGAAATTTTATCAACACAACAACATCAACAACAAATATAAACAAGGTGAACACAATTTAAGCTATAGCGTCGTCTGTTTCGTACAGTACAGTTAGTTGTTAAATATTAATGTGTAAATTTATAAATGCTTTATAAAGTTATAGGAGGCTTATGAAACAAATTTTGTATCGGAAATTTGTTTTGTAAGGCTGCTATAACTTTATAAATCATTTATGAATTTACACATAAATTTTTATATATTATAATATTAATAACTTATTAATAATTAATTATAAACAAACAAATGTAAAACTTTATATATATATATATATGAAACTCTTCAAAGAAAATCAAGTTTATATACATATTTATATATATATAAAAAAAAAGAAGATGAAAGTTGAAAAATAAGCAAAAATTTTAAGAACAAATCACTTTAAACAAAATTTTTATATATATATATATATACTACTATTACTACTTAATACTACTACAAACAACAGTTGCGAAAACGGAGAGTAATATTAATTAAAATAATTAACAATACGAAAGAAACAATACAAAATTAGTTAATTATGATGTAAACCAACTGCTAAATAAAAACTAAAGTTTTAGAGAAAAAATGAAAAAGAAAAAAACTAAAAAAAGAAACACAAAACATGTTTTAGGATAACGATACACACATATTAAAATAGGGGTTTAAAGAGATATAAAAACATTTTTTTTTAGAATAACATTACTTTACTACTTTTTATAAACACGCCAAAACTAAAAGGGAAAATAATTTGAAACATATAATTTAAGCTTTAATTTAAAAAATAAATTAAGAACGAAAAAGATTAACCCGAATCAAGAAGAGTAACATTAGGGGAATAATATAAATATAAACCTTTTGAATCTGAAAAGAGATTAAGTTGTCTTTGGTTTTTATGTTTTTTTTTTTTAAAAAAAGCTTTGAAATTAAGAAATTATTTTCTTTTTTAGCAACGACGTGTATAAGTTATATATGATTTTTTTTAGAATTAAAATAATTTCAAAATTATTATTTTTTAGCAAAAATGTTCTCTTTTTTTTGATTGCAAGGTATCTTTTTAATGTTAAACAAAAAAAATGTGTCTGCATGTAAAACTATTAGATTTCTAGAATACAACAATGGATTACATTTAAAAATTTAAAATAAAATTAAACTACTACAGACATATTCATTATATAGTTAAAACCCTACAGTTAGACATTTGCATATATAGTTAAAACGTTAATATTTAAAATTAAATATTTATAACTAAATATAAAGTAATGAAACCTACAAATAGCATTAAACGATAAAAAAGAAAAAAATCAAAAAACTAAGCAAAAGCACGACGTTTTTCACTTTAGCCTCTACGTTTTACTACTACTTCCCACTCTCAGTTGTTTTAAGGCTTTTTTAATAACTTTCATTATTTTTTGTTTTTAATTAAAAAAATCATTTTTTATTTTAATGTAAACTATTTTGGTGAATTGTAGCATATATATTATTATACATACCTTATAATTAATAATAATAAAAAAAAAAATGCAAAAACTTTTTACCTTAAAAAATAGCTAAATAATAGTTTAGGCATGCGTTTTTTGTTTCATTTTTTTTTTTTTTTTTTTGGTAAATTTAAAAAAGTAAATGTTTTTAATTTATATTTAACATAAACTTTAGTTATAGCAGTCTTTATTAAGACTACAAACAAGAATAATAAGTTGGTTTTCATAACGTTTTAGTTTATACAACAACAGAAAATAAATAAATTAATCGAATTCAATAAAAACACTTTTTCAATAAATTTTATAAAAAATAAAAAGTGTGTATAATTTTTTTTACTCACGATATACATATATAAAAGGAATATTAAAAAAACAGACAATTGGAAATATGTAAAATTGAACATCTTAAATGTAGCTAAAGATTAACATACATAAACCCTTAATATTAGAACTCCAGTATTCATAATAAAATTTTAAGCGGTACTTTTAATGTAAAATTAAGGAACTGGTTTTTAAAATCTAATATTGTGTAAGTCTCAATGATTTTCCTATAAAAATATTAATGCATTGACGTTTGTACTGGAAATGATTGCCCCAGTTTTGTTTTATTATGAATAAATCAGTCATTTTCGCATAATCGCTTAAGTCGATTTAGGTCGGCTAACTTATCTAAAAGAATGATTGGTTTAACACTATTTAGAGTTATCTTTAGGAGAATTTCACTCTTGGTTAAGGTTGTAAAGTTGGTCTTTAACCTTAACCACGAATAAAATTTGCATTAAAATGAGTCTGGATAGTCTTAAATTGGGCGTACTTTCAGATAAGTTAGCCGACCTTAGGCGTAAATCGAATTTATTGTTTATAATTGATGTCCTCATTAGCTTATGTTATTTCAAGCATAAATCATTTCAAGAAAATAGTAAAACAAGTAAAGGTAAGTCAAATTATCGAAAATGATATTTGATAATTGTTGGCGATTAAGTTTACATAAAATATTTTTGTTGTAATTAATTTGTTTAAATAATTAAAACAAAAGTTTCAAAAATAAACTTATGTTTACTTAAGAAAATCGTATTCTTATTTGATAATTATAGCTTAGTTACTTAACTTACTAACTTACTTAACTTCAAAATTTCTCGTTTGGCTCCAATATATTTATCAACACTCGTTATTACACGTTACATTTTATTTTTATAAAACTCAAACATCAAAAAATTACATAAAAACAATAATATCTCAAAACTACGAATTTCGACTTAAGCGATTATGCGAAAATGATACAAATATAGATAAATCTCTGCATCTCATTTTTAAAGTCAAACTTTTGAATGTTCTAAAAATGATGAAACAAATCTTTTTGTTATCGATGTTAAAATTCCAATTACATAACTACTCCGCGTAGAAACGGTAATGACATATCATTACTTTTTGGACTACCGGTAATGACACCTTCTGCATTATTTTAAAACATACTATAATGAGTTACTGATGACTTATTTTTATCATTATTTCAAATAGAAAATAATTTTCTAGATTTTTTTGAAAATTTTTTGAAATCTATTTTTAGACTCAATATTTTTTAAACACTGGTAAGGCTATATATATATGTAACCACATATTTTTTGATTTTTTGTATGTTGGCGAGTAAGCTTACTTGTGTGCAGCAGGTCAATTATGTTTTTATCTATTAAATATTACATGTCGATATAGCTCAGATGGTAGAGCTATTGACTGGCCATCTGTAGACCCAGGTTCGATTCCCGCACCAGCAAATTTTATAAAAAAAATACAATAAAAATATTTTTTTTATATACTTTATTTTTTTGAAAATCTATTTTTAGACTCATTATTTTTGTCAGTACTGGTAAGCACATGGGTAACGATATATTTTTTGATTTTCAAAATAAATAGTTTCCCGTTTTCCCCTGGGGTATTTAGTAAAAACGCTGCATACACAGAATTTTTCAAAATCGAAATTAACAAAAAGTGAAATTTTCCTGGTGAATCTAATACAATTTTGATAAAAATAGTCTAAATCGATTATTTAACACACTTAAGTCTCTTTTTATGCGGATTTGAAGTTATGCGGTTTTAAAATCGACTTGCGTTTCGTTTTTTTTATAACTTTTATAAAACTTTTTACTTAAAAATTTGTCTTATTTTTTTTTATAGGTTTTCTTAAAAGAAATGGATAAAATCAAGAAGAAAAAAAGAAAGTAATTTCGTTAGAAACAAAAATGATAATTTTATATCGCATAGAAAATGGTGAAAGATATGCCTCTATTGGAAAATATTTTAAACTGTTATGAAAATCTGTTATTTCTGGCTCACAACTGAGTTTAACATTGGCTCATATGAATAAAAAATAGATATTACTAATAGGGGGAAATACAGGGGTTTTTAAGCATTTACTTCCCAAATCTAGTCTGCTTGGGAGTAAACTAGAAATTTAATTTTTTAATTTTCGTTTACATTTCATGCTGTTCTACCAGCCAATTGGTAAATTTGGAGTTAAAAGCCATTCCTAAGCCCAAAGTAATTACTTCGAAGTAATTGCTAAGTTTTATTCATATGACCCATTGTCGTCGAATTCTCGGGAATACTATCGGCGTTCCCATTACTGCACAAGTGTGGACATAAGTTTTTTATTCTACAGATTTTTTTGCGATTTTAGTTAAATTTTCTCACCTTATTTTAAAGTTATGCGGTTTTCGAAATATTCGGAACGCATCTCTCATTTTTGTATGGAAGTAGAGTTCTTTTTTATGCGGATTTATTTTATGCGTTTTTTTTTTTGGAACGCATCTACCGCATAAAAAAAGACTTAACTGTACGCTTACGTCTTACATAAACAGGGGGACTGTTTAAGCATTTTTTTATAACTTTTCTTTTAAAATCTTTTAGAAATAATTTGAAGGGTATAAAGCACTGAAAGTTTTTCATGTAAATTTCAAACAAAACGGTAAACGAGAAAATTCTAATTTAAAATTAATGAAAAAAACTAAAGAATAATGAATGAAAAGTTAAAATAACGTTTCAAATATATATAAAACTAAAATTTGCCTTTTATTTAAAAACTTGAAAATTTAATTTAGGTCTTGAACCTATTACAATTTTTTATGAAAATTAAAATTTAATAAAAAAAATTTATAAAACGAAACATTAAATATAAAATGACGATATACTCTAAAATATCCCAATATTTTTATTTAAATAGCAAACCAGAGTTTTATCAAACTTTACGTTTCGATTTATTAACACTTTAGTAGCAAAGTTTTTGTTTTTCGAATCATATTTTAAAACATCCTCAAAATCTAAAATCTTTATATTTCGTGATACACATTAAACTTAGATGAAGTATCAAAACGGCTATATAATTTAAAATGTTATGTTCAATTTTAATCATACTAGTTAAGGATGTGATCAATATACGCCGACATTTCTTTACAATTTTCTTAGAAAACAAAACACACACAATGCAGTAAAGAAAACCTGTTGAAATTAATTGAAAATTGTAAAAAATATTTTTTAATCTTGAAGTAATTGATGAATTAGGAATTACAGCAACAGCGCACTTTTTTCAAGATCAAGAAAAAACACAGTAGGAAGCAAAAAACAAACATTTAATATCGTCTTATTAAAAAAAAAATAGTTTATATACATATTTATTATGTATTAATCTATATATGTACTATTTACTACTATATAAACTATTAAACATACAATCTATATATTTACCTATATTACATAAAAACAAAAATAAATTTAAAGATATAAAAAAATAATGGAATAAGTTTTAACAAAGAAAGAAAAAAAATAACAAATGTTGAAAGTTCTAAGTAAAAAAAAAAATTGAAAAAAATTAACCCTTTAAAGTAAAAAAAAAAAATAAATAAAAAAGTAGTTAAAAAGAATCATGAAAAATTTTAACCTCACAACACCTGAAAAAACATCGTTATATATTTCATATTAAAATAAAATATAAAAAACTATTTTTAATTTTTTCTTTTTTTAAAATTAATTCCCTTGAACCGCGTAACTAGTTCTACTCCTTTTTATAATTATTTAACAATTTTATTTAATTTTTACTACAAAAATCTATTTTATAGAGCAGCATAAATTATTTTAAACAATTTAAATTTAAACAAGTGTAATGTAAACAAAAAAGTTAGCATTAATTTCTATACAAAAATATTAAACGTAAAGTAACGTAATGATTAAATTAAATTTTAAAATTAACCAGAATTAATTAAATTTAAATGGAAACAAAAACTGACTGTTAATTGTAAAACAATTTCTTTAAATTAATTAAAAAATTTATTCTATAAAAATATGATTTAAAATTAAAGTTAAATTTTAATGAAATATATAATATACATAAATAATATATTAAACAAACTTTATTAATTATACCACACACACAACAACCAATAACAGAACTTCTCCCTGTCCCAAGAATTAAAATATTTTTTAACAAAACTTAAATACATATTACACTTATATATTATCAACTAACATAAAGTATATACATAAAAAATCAATTACAAAAAAATCTTTAATATGAATATTTTTTCATCCTCTTAATTTCTACTCTTCAAAACATCTTTTTTTAAGAAAAATATATGAAAAATCTTTTAAAAACAAACAAAAAACATTTTAATTTTTTATTTTATTAGTTTGTTTTTTAAACACAAAAAAATGCATCGTTAAATATAACTGACGTATTCATAAGTAAAAACAACTACTGCATAACAAGGGCACAACTTTCTTTTATATGAAAAGTTGTTTGCGTTTAGTCGTTAGATTTTACTTAGGAATACGTAAGTAGTTTTCATAAATCCTCTGTGACACCTGCTTTTCATGCAACAACTTTTATCAGTTTTGTTGAGAAATTTTAAATTTAAAATATTTTGAGTTGAAGAGTTTGTAACGTGTTACGTAATTAATAGGTATGTGTGCGGCGTTGTTTACGTGGGAAGCCAATTTACCCGAAACAACTGATTTACACACAATTTTGATAATAGAAACTAGTGTCCGACCGATTAATCGGTTTCGCCCAAAAATTCACAATCAGCCAATAATCAATCAATCCCCCTGATTATGTAAGGCGTTGGCGTATTTAGTAAAAACGCCTCCATACAAATCGAATTTTTTAAAATTAACAAAAAGTGAAATTTTTCCGGCGAATCTAATACAATTTTAGTAAAATAAAACTTGACATTCAAATATTGCAAAAATATTTGTTATAACGACTTTACTGTAAGAACGGCTACGCCTACGTTTTACATAATCGGGGAATTTTCAGACAGTTTTCAACGCAAACGCTTTTAGGCTGTTTTAAGTTACCAGGATTAATTATTGCTTAAAATATGTGTTTTTCGTGTGCTTTACTTTGGTGACCCAAGAGCGTTGTGTACTCAAAAGTGCGTATACCTATACTGCTTTTTGGGACTAATAAAAATATTCGGTATCGGCTTAGGCCGATTATTGTCAAAGTGCCTTCGGCCGGACACTAATAGAAACGCTTTTTGTTAAAATTGGGAACAGAACTAATATTAATTACTAAAGAATTTTCTAAAAAAAAGAAAACGGAACAAGTTGACTTTAGGGCAACTCACCAATTTTTTTTATTTCAAAAAAGATCGATTTCAAATCGATCGCTCCGCTCCAGAAGAGCAAAGGATATCCGACGAAATATTAAAATTTGGTTTTCATTAATTTTTTCATTGTTTTTTTTTTTGCTGTACGATTTTAAGTGACACATGAATTTTGTTTTTATCTTTATCTTAAATGAATTGATGTTTTTTAATGTTTTGTTTTTAAATAAATTATTAACTCTTGTGAATGATATGGCCTGGGGTTATAATGTAACTTTCTCTTCTTTTTTTAATTCAAATTTTGTACCAAATCGATCTAAATCAAAATCGATCAATATTTATCACATACCAGAATGTCAAACTTTGTCCTTGAATTTCGCGATAAAGCACCGTAAGTTGTTTTTCACGTGGAAAATTTAAACTTTATCGATAAAACGTACTCCGGTAAAATACTGTTGACACTGCGTTTATCCCAAACCACATAGTGAAAGTCCCAGTGCACAGTGGCAGTGCTGTCAAACTTTGTTCTTGAATTTCGCGAAAACGATTATTAAATAGTGTCGTACAGCTCTTGTTTATTTAAACAGCTCTTGTTTATTTAGAAACTTTTCTAATTTCTCGGCAGTGACAAATAAAGAAAATAAAAACTGCTTTATCGTCAAAACATTGCACTGTGGACGACACTGCGTTTATCTGGTTTAAGCCTATACGACACTTGCTAGTTTCTAGATTCTAGTTTTTTGCACCATCAATGCAAATCATATGAAGGGTACTGCATTACCAACATAAATTTGACAGTTTGATAGTTTTTCGATATAGTTGTTCGCTTCACACACATTATTTCTCACATAAGGAAATTCGTGCTCTCTTCTATTTTGGATTATTAATACTGAAACTAGCAAGTGTCATATACAGAGCTTTGAAGAATTAATTCCTTAATTCAATTTTTCAATTCTGAATTAAAAATTCGATGAATTAATTCACTAAGCAATATATATTGAATGGAATTAATTCATATTTGCTTTCGTTCGATTTATTTTGTTACGAATTAATTCAATTGCAATAGTTCTTTTTATTAAATCAAATGAATTAATTCACTGGTGAATTAATTCCTTATTGAATTAATTCACTACTGAATTCGTTCAATTTCATTTTCGTTCAGTGAATTAAAAAAAATAAAATTACGTTCAGTGAATTAAAAAAAAATAAAATTACGTTCAGTGAATTAAAAAAAAAAATAATAAGTTCACTGAATTGAAAAAAAAATTAAATAAGTTCACTGAATTGAAAAAAAATAAAATAAGTTCACTGAATTCAAAGCCTGTTTTCTGCCGTTCAGTAGAAGAAAACAATAATCTACAAATAAATTTTTTAAATAAGCAATTTTACAGCGTGTGCTAGTAAAAATAAACAAAATAGAAACCGGATGCTGTTTATCAACCTACATGATTCAAAAATAAATCCTTTTACTATTAAAAATAAAAACTTTACAGATATAGATAAATTTGGAAAAAAATATAACTATTAATTTTTCAAACTAGTTATATAGTTATTTTTTTTTCCAAATTTATCTATATCTGTAAAATTTTTATTTTTAATAGTAAAAGGCTTTATTTTTGAATCATGTAGGTTGGTAAACAGCATCCGGTTTCTAATTTGTTAATTTTTACTAGCACACGCTGTAAAATTGCTTATTTAAAAATTTTATTTGTACATTATTGTTTTCTTCTACTGAACGGCAGAAAACAGGCTTTGAATTCAGTGAACTTATTTTATTTTTTTTCAATTCAGTGAACTTATTTTATTTTTTTTCAATTCAGTGAACTTATTATTTTTTTTTTTAATTCACTGAACGTAATTTTATTTTTTTTAATTCACTGAACGAAAATGAAATTGAACGAATTCAGTAGTGAATTAATTCAGTAAGGAATTAATTCACTTTTTTTCCGTTCGATTTATAAAATTGAACGCGTTCACCGGTGAATTAATTCATTTGATTTAATAAAAAGAACTATTGCAATTGAATTAATTCTTTGAATTTGTTGTTTGATGAACGCATTCAGTTGAACGAATTCAGTGAATTACTTAAGAAAAGGAATTCATTCAATTGTAGAGAAAATTGAATTCGATTGGTAGTGAATTCATTCAAAAAGGAATTAATTCTTCAAAGCTCTGGTCATATAGGCTTGCTAGTTTCTAGATTCTAGTTTTTTGCACCATCAATGCAAATCATGAAGGGTACTGCATTACCAACATCAATTTGACAGTTTGATAGTTTTTCGATATAGTTCTCTTCACCTAGTGTCTTCAAATGCAATGAAATGTGCAAAGAAATTTGTACATTTGAAGGGTAATAATGAGAAAAATATTTCTCATTATTACCCTTCATATGATTTGCATTGATGGTGCTAAAAACTAGAATCTGGAAACTGACAAGTGTCATATAGGCTTTAGACTTTTGTATTGAACCAAAGACGGTAAAGGCTAAAGAGTTTTCCCATACGAAAAAAGTACACACTTTGGTTCCCTTAAAGTTTATATGGATTGTGGTCCTGTTAATTCGCGTAAAGAATAAGAGAAACAAAAGTAGAACCGAAAAAGTTAACAGTGCACAGTTTTTATTGTTTCTTACACTCGACCAAAAAAGTCTGTAATGGCTACTGAAAATTTGGCTACTTTGGTGTTATTACGGGAAATTTAACTGTTTTGAGCCCAGCGGTATTTTTGCTAATTTTAGCAACACATGTCTGCTGATCTGTAGTACAATAAAATTAGTAGCCGCTACTAAATTTTAGTAAAATTTATTCATAATCGTATTTTAACTATAAATTAATATTTCGATTTGATACTGGCAACACTATTGTTTATTTTCTCTCTTCTCCCAAATAAGTCGCAAGTGATGTACAAATTTAGTAAACGATTGACTCGGTAATTGGAAGTAAAAATGTAGTTTTTAAAATTAGAGAACTAATGATGTGCTAAGATAAATTTAAAAGCCATTCAAAATATTTTTTATTTTGTTTATAAAGCAAATCAATGCAAATGTGTATAAAAAAGTAATTTTTTATAGTATATTATTCGAAGCATACAAAAGTAACCGAATTTCGAATAATGTTTCGACAGTCTGTACATCACTATTTTGTTTTTCTTTTTAATTTTATTTTTACATTTTTTTTGGAAATTTTTTCGAAAAAGGTCATCTGCGCAATTGTTGTAGCTTTTTTTAGTTTGATGGATGCAAGTTGTTGGAAGCCACACATTCTAGGGATGGAATGGCTTTAATAAATCATTTCATGCCTGAAAATTAAATAATTAACATTTAAATGGTGGCTTCCTCACTCCAAACTTTATAAAAGGTTTAAAGTTAATGAGAGTCGACTATAAACCTATATTATTTATTTCGTTATTAAGCAAATATGAATACTGTTTTTCACAAATTAGCTTAAAATCCTGCAATAAGACTGTTGTAAAAGTTTATGAATTAGACCATTACTAAATATCATAATTTTAGTACAATGAAATTAGTATAAATAATTAATTGCAGCTACTAAATTTCAGTAAATTGTTGTAAACTGTAATTAAAATCAATCTGCTGAAATTATCAAAAAAGTGTACTAAAAAATAAACAAACTGTAAAATCTAAGGTACACTCAAAAAAATACATCTGTTGTCTGGACAGAAGAATTTGTTACTTTAACAAAATTTATTCCTGTTTTTTGGCTTAAAATAAAATTTGTTGATTTTAACATAGATTGCTTTGCGGGAAGACTCCTGCTTATTTGTACGACAAACTTGAAATTGGTTCGTCGAACAGATGCCTGACGCTTGTCATCCCCAGATACAACTTTCTGAACACTAGCAGATTTTTCTTTGTTAATGCCATTAAACTATGGACAACCTTACCTCTAAGTATAAAACGTATAGAAAGCAAAAACTGTTTCAAGCAGGCCCTTCTTGAATATATTCTTGGTAATAACTAATTTTCTAAAAAAAAAATTAAATCTCTGAAAAAATTAAATCTTGACTTATTTTACATTTGTTAGTAAATTTAAAAATTTTATTATTAAGTAAATGAATGCTCTTTTTAGTTTGACTATAGATCATAAATTAATATCACTTTCTGTTTAAATTATTTTCAAATCAAAGAAAGATGATACAATTTTTACAAGTAAATTACAAAGAATAAAAATATATTTGAAAGAATTCGATAAGACCAGCAATACAGAATAGGTATTTTCGGCTTTCGCTACAAAGCCATCATCAGTGTATTTCGTCTTGTGTGGGCTAATATTTTAATGTTGTCTACTTATGTGACCGCTGAAAGAAAATCGAGTTTCGTATCAACAACTCAACTTAGACTAACATCAACGAAATTTAACAATGCTATTTTTATCCTTTGTTATTATTACTCTATTTTGCTTTGAACCTTAATTCTTAAGATATCTCAGCTGATTCTATCAACTCTGTGTATGATAACCACAGATTTTTGAATTACAACCAACCGTTAAATTTAAATGTATATTATTTAAATTATATTTTTGCACCGTATCAATGTGTTTTAAGATGAATGGAGGAATATTTAGTTGATCTCTTATTTTTAAGTAAATGAATGCTCTTTTTAGTTTGACTCTAGATCATAAATTAATATCACTTTCTGTTTAAATTATTTTCAAATCAAAGAAAGATGATACAATTTTTACAAGTAAATTACAAAGAATAAAAATATATTTGAAAGAATTCGATAAGACCAGCAATACAGAATACGTATTTTCGGCTTTCGCTACAAAGCCATCATCAGTGTATTTCGTCTTGTGTGGGCTAATATTTTAATGTTGTCTACTTATGTGACCGCTGAAAGAAAATCGAGTTTCGTATCAACAACTCAACTTAGACTAACATCAACGAAATTTAACAATGCTATTTTTATCCTTTGTTATTATTACTCTATTTTGCTTTGAACCTTAATTCTTAAGATATCTCAGCTGATTCTATTCAACTCTGTGTATGATAACCACAGATTTTTGAATTACAACGAACCGTTAAATTTAAATGTATATTATTTAAATTATATTTTTGCACCGTGTCAATGTGTTTTAAGATGAATGGAGGAATATTTAGTTGATCTCTTATTTTTAAGTAAATGATTGTTCTTTTTAGTTTGTCTCTAGATCATAAATTAATATCACTTTATGTTTAAATTATTTTCAAATCAAAGAAAGATGATACAATTTTTACAAGTAAATTACAAAGAATAAAAATATATTTGAAAGAATTCGATAAGACCAGCAATACAGAATACGTATTTTCGGCTTCCGCTACAAAGCCATCATCAGTGTATTTCGTCTTGTGTGGGCTAATACTTTAAGGTTTGTCTACTTATGTGACCGCTGAAAGAAAATCGAATTTCGTATCAACAACTCAACTTAGACTAACTTCAACGAAATTTAACAATGCTATTTTTATCCTTTGTTATTATTACTCTATTTTGCTTTGAACATTAATTCTTACTTGTGAAAATTGTATCATCTTTCTTTGATTTGAAAATAATTTAAACAGAAAGTGATATTAATTTATGATCTAGATTCAAACTAAGAACATTCATTTACTTAAAAAATAAGAGATCAACTAAATATTCCCCCATTCATAAATAAAATTTATTTTTAATAAAAGTAGTGGAAAAAATAATAAAAATTAAATATAATTATTAGATCCCGCGGGATCCCAATTTTACCAAAAAGCGTTTTCTTACACCACAACTGGGTAAATGAGAGCTGTCATGAGAGAGTAATATTCTTGTTCTTCTTGCACGAAAAATACCAGACTTTTTTTTCGTGTAAATTTGGATAAATTATTTTTATCAGCTGTTATATCATCAGTTGGGTTCAACGAGTTCAATTGAACTATTCACTAATTTTAACCAAAGGCCTAGTTCACAACTAATAGCTCTTTTAGTTCAATCTCTCATTTCTTCATTCAGAAAATATGTTTATCATTTACAAAAATTAGTACAAAAGTTGCAAAAGCTTATCGGTCATGTAACAACTCCATAAAATTACCAACAATTTTTTGAAGACGCTTGTTTAAATGTGTTAAATAGATAAATATGTAAATAAATCGAAGCTTTTGTTTAATATTAAAATATTTTCCAAATTTAATAGACTATGTATTCCTTTTTGTAAATAAAATGCCTAAAAAGGAAATTTTTATTAAAATTTTTGATTTAAAAAGGGGTTTAACTAGAAAAGCTATTTAGATTTGTACAATAAATTGAACAAGAACTAAAAAGAGCGCTCACCAAAACGAACTATAATTCACAAATCTATAGACGTTTGTTTTCGGGCTTCAAATATGGTTTTTCGCGCTCGTTTACTTTTGTGCATTTTTGGCACTTCGTGAGAGTATTTCTTGTTAACTCTCATTTTACCGAACTTTACCCAAAAAGTAAAGAAACAGACCTATTATGATCGCGACATATCAAATCTAATATATTTTTAGGTGTACATTACGAATAGGAAATGAAAATTTACATCGGAGTCGCGGATTTCGCGAAATTTAAAAATTTCATATAAAAATGTTCAACTTCTTTTTTGCATGGAACTTTTTTGATAGCAATAAAATTATAGCAAGCTAAATAATAGCGAAATATTAACAAAAGTCAAATTTTAAGTTAATTTGCAAGGATATCTGTTAGCCTTTCTAAAATTAAAATCAGTGTCATATATAATTAAAGTTTTTGGTAAGTAAATTGCAAAAGTATAACAAATTTACTACCTAATTTCGTAAAACACTTGGGTGAAGTGAAGGGAACTTTCAATGTAAATTGTTGTTGTAACAATAACAATTTCTACAGAAATAACGCAACACTTCACCGAAGTGTTTTAGAAAATTACCCTCTTAATCTTTGATAAAATAAAGATCAGGGGGCAAATTACCGCAGTCGTGTTCGAGTGTTATTCGATAGCAATTATTGTTACTTAAAACATTACAAAGATTAAAACTAGGTTATAGAGGTGAATCATTTAGTTCCTTTATTACAAATATGAGTTAAAGTTGTAACAATAGTTGTTCGTGTTCTTTTATTAGCACTTTAAAACGTAATTTTTTAAAAATTTCAAACGCTTACGAATGTGGGAATCTGGACCCAGATATGCGCATATAAGGCATAAAGAAGTTGGATTTTTACTTATATCTTTTCGGAAAATTTAGAAATTTTACTAAAAATATGTATTTTTTTGTAAAATTTTTTGATTTCATATTCCTTTTCTGCATATTAATTAAGACTAGATTAAAAAAAATTTTAATTTATAGCGAACAGGTTAAGAAATAATTCAATTTACAATCAATACTACTTTTTGTATAAATTACTCTTGAGACAAATTACTATTTCTTAAAAGAGAAATTTTTAGCATTAAGCAATAGGGGCAACATTGTGCAGATCGCGAATTCAAACTTTCATGTTTTCTTGAACCATTCTAATGTACATATATGAATTGGGGAAACCCAATTTTTTTTCCTTCAGTGTGATTTCAGAATTTCATTCGTACTGAAACACAATTTTTCTGGAACAGGGGTGTATATTTCAAAATCTCTTCGAATTCCCTCGTATATTCCGTAAAAAATTAAGTACAAGTGTCAGAGGCATTAAAATAAACAAACACAGTGATTTATGAAAGCTCATCACAGAGTAGATTTGTAAAACCACACGGAATTAAAATGTTCGGAAATTTGCTGCTTCGAAAAAGTTTTGAAATTAAAAATTTTGTAGTGAAAACTAAGAAAGATTTTTGTTTAAAAATTTCTGACGTTAGTAAAATTTTAGAAAGAATTCGTTCTTAGTTCTGACTATAAAAGTTGTTTTTTATTGGATTTGTAAATTTATTAGGGGTTTTCATATAAACTCGTATTCTATTCGTAAACGGTGTAAACCTGCTATATTTATGAGTTTAATGTCAAACTCCATACATAAAAAATCTGGTTTGTATTTATACAAGGTTTACAAGGAATTTACGAGTTTATATGAAAACCCCTATTATTTCAAACAAATTTTAGAATTTATATAAATATATATATTAGTTTTAGTTTCAACAAGCTTTTTCTACACGAAATAAAACAAAAAAAGTAATTCGGATGTGGATCACAGAACATGCACAGAACTCCAAAAAAATTTTCAATATTTCCCTTTAGAATTTTTTATGTTGATTCGGAACTTTGAACAGCGCCGTATATAATTTATTAATACAAATTATATAATTTGGATTCGGAAATCAAAATGGCAACGAAAATTTGTATTTTACAGGCCGGGTATTCGTATTCTGTGATAAGCTCTGAAGTGAAAAGAAATATCACTTCACTGAGTAAAAACTAGTGAATGAAATGTCATTTGTCACTTATCATAAGTTTATTACAGAACTAAGGTAATCCACTCAACCACTGTATTTTAATCAATATTTTTTAACATTCATTTTTATCGATTTAATTTTAATTTTTTTCATTGATTTTATCTGTAATGTAAATTTAACAAAATCTGATGCTGAGCAACATAATGGAAGTTAGTTTATAAACAAAAAAATAATGTAAACAAAAATATTCAGTAAGTAATATAATTACAAATAATTCTAACATCAATATAAGTAAATGAAAAAATACAATGTAATTAAACTGCGTAAAGAGTATAACATTTTGTTTCTAACTTTTAAAGATATGGACTGATTTTTATTAATTATTGAATATATTTTAAGTAAATTTATTACCAAACAAGCTAAACAAACAGTTTTAAACAAAAAAAGTAAGGAATGAAAGGCACATGTACACGCGAGAGAAAACAGCTAGAGATAGAGCAAAAATCAACCCTAAATAGCCTAAATCATTCACAATAGAGCTATTTAGAGGTGTTTTTTGCTCTATCTCTAGCAGTTTTCTCTCGCGTGTAAATGTGCCTTAATATTTCTATGATTATGTATTTTTCTCTCTATAATAAGCGATAGGTAACACAATTTATAATTTGAATTAATTTTTTAGGCATAATCTCATAACTATATTTACAAGAGGAACTTTCGCATACAGTTAAACGGCATTCACACCTAAATACTAAATATGTGTTTAGCCAAAACGAGTGTAAAAGAATAAAGAAATGTTGTAATAGAATAAAAAGCTAAAATACGTGTTTTTGAATTAGGTGTGAACGCAGCCTTTACTTTTTTTTATAATTGAGGGTAATTTTTATTTTTTAAAACAAATATAATTCAATTATTTTTTTCTAAAAAAAATGCATGTTTCGAAGATTTACTTCTAAAGGCAACATAAAGCGGAGAATACACGAGGGAACATTCGTGAAAAAATGTCCATTTTTTTGTGAATGTGTGTGTGCGTGCGTGTTGACATCGTGCAATTCGTGTTTACAAAATTTTTTGATATTTTTGTTCCCTACTCAATGTTCCTTCGTGTATTCTCCGCTTAAGAATTGTTTAGATTTTGGTAGATTTCTATAATTTTTTTTTTTTTTAAGAGAAGCAACACTCAGGAAATTCTTCCTATTAATTAACGTGTTGCTTCCTTTGGAAAGGGGATAGAGAAGAAGTGAAAGGTGGTGAAAGATGAAGGGCTTAAAATATGGCAACAATGTAATTGCGCGAGATGTTGAATTTTAGAACAGTTGTTGCGCGCCATCTGATGGTGAGTTGGCGAACTTTGTTGAAGCTTTTTAGTTCATAGCCCTGTTATATTATTTTACTTCGGTGGGGTTAAGTGCTATGAGAACACCGAAGGAGGACGCTGCGATATGTATGAGGGATAGAAAAAACTCATACATATTACCATATTTCATAAATTTATGTTGCCTTGGTTGGGGCTCGAACCCGCAACCTCACGTGTAACAGTCCAACGCGCTAACCATTACACCACAGCGCCCACAATGCGAGGTTTTTAGATTGTTGTAACACTGGGTCTCATACTGTAGGCTTAACTTTAAGTTGACTATTAAACAAAAAATGTCAAAAAATTATATACAAAACGGTAAATAATAGTTAATTCATAAACGTCAATATGGAACCCAGCGTAAATCTTTTTACTATAGTTATTCCCAAATAAAAATTTTTGACATCTTACTCTTGAATTATCTTTGTCACACTTTCTAGATATGCCATTGGATGAAAGGGTGAAATTAGGTGCTGTTTTATCCCCCTAAAATATGTGCAAATCTGTTTTATAGTTTAGCCTGACATTATTTACATCTCATATTTTTTAATGGATACTACAATAAAAAATTTGAAAATATAAAATAAATCGGTTTTTAAAGTATTCAAGGTGTACGCTCAAAAGTGTGAGTAACTGCACATTAAGAATGCGCCTGTTCGGAATTTCATCACTGCTTTGCATATGATGCGCAACGTGTTCGTTAAAGGATCGGCTGGCAATTGTCTTTTGTTTGAAAATGCATCATTAAAGCAGACGATGGCCAAACTAATAGCTGCGCTCGCTGTGCTGAGCGTAATTTTTCTATTCTTTTTGCACGAAGAAGCCCACACTTTTTTTTGTGTAAATTTGGGTAAATTTTATTTTTATCGGCTGCTATATCATCAGCTGTGTTCAACTGGTTCAATTGAACTATTCACTTAACCTTCATTTCACCCTTAAAAAAACTTACGTTGTTTACCCACGTGTGTGGTTTTCCACACATACGGTATGTCCACGTATTTTGCACTAGCAACATAATTTTTTTGAAGTCAAAATCATGACTACCATCCATATTACCATCAATAAAATATTTATTTTTATATTTTAGGTGTGTTCCTTTACTTTTTGGGTAAAGTTATGTAAAATGAGAGTAAAAAAACAATCCACTCACAAAATGATAAAATTACCCAAAAGTAAAGGAACGCACAAAACCACTTTTCGAGCCCAAAAATTCATTTCAAAGAAAAAATGTAAAAGTGCGTATAATTTTAGTTTGAAAAATTTAATAAACACACTTATTTACGAGTATTTGCATTTAAAAGTTCTTATTGATTTTGTTCAATAATTATTATATAAATAACACATTTCTTTGGCGTATTGGTTTGTTTAATTTAATTTTTGAGTTAATTTTCACAATTTTTTTTGGTTATCATTGCATCAGCGAAGAAAAAGTTTGGGTAACTTTGGTAAAAAGAGAACGTGGTAACGTAAAGGGAAGTGTACATATTTTCTTCTTCTTTGTCTGCTCATAACGTCATCAAACCGAATGAATTGAGATGTTGTTCGATATTATCGCTCTAAATAAGGGACGTCCACATTCGCCATCGAATAAATCCAATATTATTAATTTTTGATCTAAGTTATTATAATTAAAACGTAAGATTGATCTCAAACCTAGACTTCTAATCAAACAATATATCTGCAAACACCAGCCAAAATGAGAACAGCGATATATGGATGTAACAGTTTTTAGTCGATTTCGATATAGTTTTTGCCGCATTGCGCCTTTGCATATGCTTTTGCCCATTTCAGAATAACATTCTCAATTTTCGTCGTCTATACGTGCTCTTGCATATCTTGTTGTGCCTGGACGCAAATTGAAGACATTTTCATTCCGTAATCTTCCATCACGATCGTGAACTGGATGGAGATTCCATACTATACCATATTTTGGATCCAATGGATCCACCGTTCTATCTACAGATGAGGCTTGTTGGTTGGTTTAACTAGCAGATCACGAACTCATGAGCATCAATTAGAGTCAAAAGTGATTCCGTTTTGAAAAGACAACACACCCCGTAAGGAGATAACATCCGAAGAACTAGACCCAACCGGTAAATTCTGATAACGGATAAGATCATCTAATCTTACGATATCACCGACAGGACGTTTAGTATATGATCGCCCAAAGTCCTATGTCGGATGCCCTGTAGCGCCGGACAATCACAGATTAGATGATTTACCGTCTCCTCCCCACATCTTTCCTAATCCTGCTGAGGAGATGTTTATTGCACCCCAGATCATAGTTTATTGCACCCCAGATCATAGTGCTGTGGAGACATTTAAGGCAGAACCTGCCCTTGTCAACTCATCTGCCCGCTCATTACCGTCAAAGTCCCTGGGGCTAGGATGAGACTCCTATTGCGTCGGCAACTTCATTTTGTTCCATTACATTAAATTCATAGTGAATTATCCTCTGAGTCATCATTTTCTTTCGGCCAGTGATTTTTACCACTATCGGAAAACTTTCATCATCAGAATCTAGCTGCTCCAGTGCAAAATATATAGAAATTACATATGTGTGGAAAACCACACACGAGTGTAATGAACGTCACTTTTTAAAAATCTCATTATCAAAATGTATTTTTAAATCAATTAAAGCATTTTTTGTGCTAAATTGATGAGTCAGGAAATGTCAAGAAATTTCATGAACATCGCTTAAATATTTTTTTTTAAATGTATAAAAAAGTTTCATTTTGTGTTGTTTTCCACACAAGGGTGAGATAAAGGTTAAGCACGTATGACACTAGCTTTATTTTGTATTAAATTGATATTGACAGCAATGTATCAATAAAACTCCATTACCGATATTCATTTAACAGATACTGATTTATTCTATATAGTCGAACTCTTCTTTAGCTCGTATGACACTAGCTTAATTTGTATTGAATTGATATTGAGGAAAAGTTTATGAATTTTCTTATGACAAAATAATGTGTAAGAGTTCAGCTATATAGAATAAATCAGTATCTGTCAAATTAATATCGGTAATGCAGTGCTCCCATTTGATTTTTACATTGGGCAGGTTTACCAGAGAAACCCTCTACCGCTACAATTGATATGTAGGGCTTTATGATTACCTTAATCTGGTGAACGATGCTACTTTTGTTTTTGTTTGCGTCTGGTAATCGCACTCATTGCTGTCAACATCAATTCTATATCAATTCATTACAAAAAAAGCTAGTGTCAAGCCTATATGACACTTTCTAGGTGATAATCCAAAATAGAAGAGAGCATGAATTTCCTTATTTGAGAAATAATGTGTGTGAAGAGAACAATGCAGCACTCTTCATATGGTTTGCATTGATGGTACAAAAAACTAAAATCGAGAAACTAGCAAGTGTCATATAGGCTTCATGCAGGCTAGGAATTGTATAAAAAATTTACGATTATCGTCCACTTTTTAAAATAAAATTTCTAACATCTAAAAAATGTTTGTTACAAAAATCTTGAAATATATGGTGCAAAATTGTTGTCTTTTACAAAAATTTTTATGAAGTTTTATACATTTGTATGTAATAAATTAGATATTAAACTTCAAAAAGAGAACGATAATCATCTAATAGAATCTGGGCACAGACCAGAGCTTCGAAGGAATTAATTCCTGAATGAATACCCGCGTTTTTCATTCGATTTATCTTAAAGGAATTCATTTTTCTAATTCCTTCATAAAATGTAATGCATTCATTCCTTAAGGAATTCATTAAAGTCTAGTTAATTCAACTTTTCGTCAAGAAATTCATTCCCTAGGGAATGAATTCCCTGGGAATTCGTTCAATTGTGCACTTATTTCCCTGAAGGAATTAACTTTTTCGTTTAATTTCCTAAGGAATTTACTTTTTAGTTTAATTCCCTAAAGGAATTAATTTTTGTTTAATTTCCTAAGGAATTATGTTTTTCTTATAATTCCCTAAAGGAATTAACTTTTTTGTTAATTCCTTGAATTAACTTTTTTGTTAATTCCTTGAATGTAAGTTTTTCACTTATTGAACAAATTTTGTATGAAAATGACGTTTTGTTAACCTAACTTTACAAAGCATTTATGAATTGAGGGGATATTTTTTTTGTATAATTGTTTAAAGATGTGTACAGTGTACACTGAAGTGTACAAAAGTAGTTAAAATGTTTATGTTAAGTAATACATTAGTATTTTATAAATAATATTTTGTTTTTCATTTTATAGTCTTACATGAAAAGCTAAATGCTTCTGGGCATTAAATGAAAAACCTAAATTCAGGGAATTAAATACAAAAGTTAATTCCTTCAGGGAATTAAACGAAAAAGTTAATTCATTGGGGAATTAAACGAAAAATGGATTCCTTATTGAATTAAACGAAAAAGTAAATTCTTTAGGGAATTTAACCAAAATGTTAACTCCTTCAGAGAATTAAATGCAAATTGAAAATAACTCGATTTTAATGAATTCGTTAGTGTATAAATTCTTTAATTTAACGCTTAATGTTTTGGTCAGGGAATTCATTCACTAAATTTAAATTCTTTGTATTCATTTACAGGAAGTAATTCAGTTTTTTTCTTATTATTGAATTTATCTTCAATTGATCGAAAGACCTAGTTTAGTGAGTGATCTTATTCGTTATCTTATTCTTACGGGTTGGGTTTAGTTCTCCGGATATTATATCCTTATGGGTGGTGTGGTCTTTCAAAACGGAGTCGCTTTTGACTCTATTTGATGCTCATGAGGACGCGAGCTGCCTCTCAAACCAACCAATCGTTTTAGTTCAATCATTCATTTTATTTACACAGAAAAATATGTGTATCATTTAGAAAAATTAGTTGCCAAAGTTTCTTGGTAATATTACAAAATCCACTCACAAAAGTTTGTCGGTAGAATCTACTGAAAATGACAGTTAAAACAAAGGTATGTGTAGTTAAAAAGGCGACAAAGGTATTTACCTTTAAAATAACTAAAACTTGTTATTTTTAACTGTTGAAAAACAACTAACAAATGCAATAAAAATAACTACCAATGTTGTAAAATTAACTAATAAATTTGTACTACAAAAATTTCAAAACAACTGAGAAAATCGGTAAAAACTACTGATTTTTGTTAATAAAAGTATATTTTAATAAAAAAATAATTATTTTTCTCTCGATTACAAAAATATGTGTTATTACTTCAGCCTATTTAAAATTCGAAGTAAAAATTCCAAACCGGTCTCCAAATATTATGCTTTTATGCATTGGAGATACAATAGAAGTTTCTGATTTTTATTTGCAAACTAGAAATATTAAATTCGAATTTTAAATAGGCTAAAGTAATAAGACATATTTTTGTAATCGAAAGAAAAAAAAATTTTTTCTTATTAAAATATACTTTTATAAACAAAAAGAATTGACTGTAAAAAACAGTAGTTTTTACGGATTTTGTCAGTTTTGTAAAAACTATTGTTTTCTTACAGTCAATTATTTTTGTTTATAAAAGTATATTTTAATAAAAAAATAATGAATTCTTTAAAAAAAAAAATTTTTATTCTTTGTAATTTATAAATATATCAATAATAACAAATATGAACTAAACAAGAATTTTTATAATTAAAAAAAATTCAACGAAATTTTTAATTTTTTAAATAACTACCAAAAATAACTGTTTGCTGTAAAATTACTCTTTTGGTAGTTGTTTATTACAGAGCTTTGAAGAATTAATTCCTTAATTCAATTTTTCAATTCTGAATTAAAAATTCGATGAATTAATTCACTAAGTACCATATATTGAATGGAATTAATTCATATTTGCTTTCGTTCGATTTATTTTGTTCCAAATTAATTCAATTGCAATAGTTCTTTTTATTAAATCAAATGAATTAATTCACTGGTGAACACGTTCCATTTTATAAATCGAACGGAAAAAAAGTGAATTAATTCCTTACTGAATTAATTCACTACTGAATTCGTTCAATTTCATTTTCGTTCAGTGAATTAAAAAATAATAAAATTACGTTCAGTGAATTAAGAAAAAATAGAATTACGTTCAGTGAATTAAAAAAAAAATAATAAGTTCACTGAATTGAAAAAAAAAATAAAATAAGTTCACTGAATTGAAAAAAAATAAAATAAGTTCACTGAATTCAAAGCCTGTTTTCTGCCGTTCAGTAGAAGAAAACAATAATGTACAAATAAAATTTTTAAATAAGCAATTTTATTGCGTGTGCTAGTAAAAATAAGCAAATTCGAAACCGGATGCTGTTTATCAACCTACATGATTCAAAAATAAAGCCTTTTACTATTAAAAATAAAAACTTTACAGATATAGATACATTTGGAAAAAAATATAACTATATAACTGGTTTGAAAAATTAATAGTTATATTTTTTTTTCCAAATTTATCTATAAAAGTAAAGTTTTTATTTTTAATAGTAAAAGGCTTTATTTTTGAATCATGTAGGTTGATAAACAGCATCCGGTTTCTAATTTGTTTATTTTTACTAGCACACGCTGCAAAATTGCTTATTTAAAAATTGTATTTGTACGTTATTGTTTTCTTCTACTGAACGGCAGAAAACAAGTTTGAATTCAGTGAACTTATTTTATTTTTTTTCAATTCAGTGAACTTATTTTATTTTTTTTTCAATTCAGTGAACTTATTATTTTTTTTTTTAATTCACTGAACGAAAATGAAATTGAACGAATTCAGTAGTGAATTAATTCAGTAAGGAATTAATTCACTTTTTTCCGTTCGATTTATAAAATTGAACGCGTTCACCGGTGAATTAATTCATTTGATTTAATAAAAAGAACTATTGCAATTGAATTAATTCTTTGAATTTGTTGTTTGATGAACGCGTTCATTTGAACGAATTCAGTGAATTACTTAAGAAAAGGAATTCATTCAATTCTAGAGAAAATTGAATTCGATTGGTAGTGAATTCATTCAAAAAGGAATTAATTCTTCAAAGCTCTGGTTTATTATGACATTAAAAATAACTGTTTTAAACAAATGATACGAAATGAAGCTACTTTTCGTTAGTTGTTTTCTTAAATACCCCTCATAACAGTTGTTTTGCATTTTTATACAGAAAAACAACTGTAATTACTGTTAAAAACAATGACAACTGATTACTACACAAACAACTGTAATGTAGTAACTGTCAGACTTTTTTGAGTGCACTTAATTCCCTAAAGAAATTAACTTGTTTGTTTAATTCCCTAACGTTTAATTCTCAAAGGAATTCATTTTTACGTTTAATTTCCTGAAGGAATTACCTTTTTCGTTTAATTCCCCGAAGAAATTAAACTTTTTTCTTTAATTCTCGGATGGAATTAACTTTTTCTTTTAATTCCCTGAAGGAAATAACTTTTATATTTAATTCCCTCAATTTTAGTTTTGCATTTAATGCCCAGAAGCACTTATCTTTTCACGTAAGACTACAAAATGAAAAACAAAATATTTATAAAATACACTCAGGGTATTATGTAGATAAAATCAACTGCAAATGACAGTTAAAATAACTACATTTGTAGTTAGAAAGGTATAGACTACATTTGCATTTAAATCAACTGCAATGTGAAGTTATTTTTAGCTGTTAAAAATCAACTGACAAATGTAGTAAAAACAACTACAAATGCAACAAACAACTGCAAATGTAGTTAAAAAATATAAACAAAAATTATTAATTTACTAAAAACAAATTAACGTAAATACTCTTAATTTTATTCTATAATAAATTTAAAATTGAGAAATCAAAATTTACACTTAATATCACTTTAATTGTTCACTATTAAGATATTGTTTTAGATGTCCGTCTGTGAGGGATGAAATTATTGTTTGCCTTCCTTTTTTTCTCCAGGTAGAAAGGGATGAAAATATAAAAGAACTGATAGAAAATAAATACAATATTTTTTAATATTCCCATAAATAAATTTATATTTTATATTAAGTGTAAAACTTACATTATTATTTTAATAATTTAATAAAATATATAACTTTTCCATATTACGCGTCGTCACTCTTCAGCGTTGTTTTATGACTAAGACAAGAGAAAACATGTTCTTCTCATATTCTTTCACTAGAAATTATAAACAAGCGCTTCGTGCACACACTCTTCTCTGCTTCGTACAACGCACACTTGAAAATTAAAGTATTTGTAACAAAATTCAAAATAATTGCATAAAATAAATGTTACTACAATGTAGTAGTTTTTGTTGTTTGTTTAAAAAAATAACTGTCGAAAATATTGATAAATTTTGCTCTAAGTAAATTAACTGCAATTGTAGTTAAATTAACTACAACTGCATTACTACACAATTAAATGTCATGTAGTAACTGCAGAACTTTTCTGAGTGTATTTTTAAAAATTATGCAAAAAAAAAAATTTTTAAATATGTTAATTGGGCTCTTAGCCATAAAAAAATTCACATACCTAAGCTGTTCTTCAGGAGAATATAGCAGCCATATTTGTTAACGAAGTTTATTTTTTCGAATTTGCCATAATCGCCATATTTGTATATTCCTAGGTAATCAGTTATGTTCTTTGCATTAAGTCAAAAATTCATTCAGGGAATTAACAAAAAAGTTAATTCCTTCAGGGAATTAAAGGGAAAATTAATTCCTTAAGGGAAAAAGTTAATTCCTTCATGGAATTAAGTGAACCATTGAATGAATTCCCAAAAAGTCGAATTAAATAGAATTGAATGAATTCATTAATGAATGAATGCATTATATTTTAAGAAGCAATTAGAAAAAAATTAATTAATTCCTTTAAGATAAATCTTATGTGGATGCCTTATAAAATACCATGGATGGTAACCGAAACGATGCGGTTATCGGTAATTTATTTCGGTATCGGTATTTTAAGGATAACGGTTTTTTAGTTTGTATCGCTAACGGTATTTTAAGGCATACGGTTTTTGATTATTTCGGTAACGGTATTTTAAAGTTTAAAGTACACCGAAAAAATTTCTCAGTTGCTGACTACTAGGGATGCCAATCGGGATTGATATTTGAAAGTCCCGGGATTTTGTATGAAATCCCGGGATCCCGATCTCGGGATACCGGGATTTTCAGGACTACAGGATTTTTCGGGATCCCGGGATTTCGGGATTTAAATTTTCCTTTATTTGTAAAAATTTTTATGTTATGTAACTAATTTTTTTATAGAATAAAGCGTTTTATAATTATTTAATAGTTGTTAATTAATAATGTGGTACATTTTATGAATATTGAAACATATCAGTCAGAAATTGACAGTGGTACAAAAAATCAAGTAAAAATAAATGACTGGCAGAACACTCATTTGGGACACTTTGCCAGCGTTTGCAAAAATCGTTTTGCCAGTACAGTAGACGCTCGCAAATTAGAACCGCTTTGTTTTTGAGGCAATTCTAATTTCTGAATTATTCTAATTTCTGGACGTTTTTTTTTCGTTTCGTTTCCAATGATAAAGTGTTTTTTTTTTGCGTTTATTTAACATTTTAAATGATACACTTTCACTATTTAATAGAGACTGCCAAATAATATGTACACGCGTATCAAATTTCACAAATAAACTAGCCAAAAATGTACATAAATGCGACAAAAAAAAAACAAATAGGGAAAAACATATATAATTTGTGATTCCCCTTTTTAGTTTTACTTTATTCAAACAGAATAAAAATAAATTGGGAATTTCCTGTGTATTCAAATAACCATAAAAAAAGTACTTCTTCGGCGCTTTTTGAACTGCCGGTCTTTTTGTCTATTGACGTTATCATATTGGAAATGGGAAAGCAATTTTTGTCAGTACTTGTACCGCCTGTTAAAATACCTTGCCATCGCTTTCCCGTTTGTATTTTTCTGGCTGGGATAATATATGAAGGCCTGTCATTAAGTACACTTAATACGCCCAGTATTTTGTAAGACGATTTTAAAACAGATTCGTTGCGATAACCTTGCCCACTAAATCGTGTAATTACAGCAACAAAGTTATTTGGTTATCGTTATCAAATGTTTTCATGGAAGAATTCAAACTTACAGTCCCAGCCAGAAATCGAATTTCGCTTGGAAGAATAAATCGGTAAAATAATAAACAAACTTGATTTTTCGCATGTATTACTCAAAAACTTAATTATGTTTACCAAAATTTCAAATTTTTCTGCAAAGTCTTTGCATAGTTTACTCAAATAATCTACTTAATTTATAATTTTACCAATATCTTGGCATCAATTTCTTGTCAATATGAGAAAATTCAAGAAAAAACGTAGTTAATCTAAAATGTCCCACTTTGGTTCAAACTTATATTTCTTAAATATATTTTTTATTTTTGACACCTTTTATTATAAAATGATTAGTTATTAATAAATCAACTAACGAAGAAAGTATACTTTTTAACTTAAGGAAAAGCTAATGATAATTATTTTAGTTAGTTCAATATATTTTAATTTCAACTGAGGTTTTTCCTGACTGAGCTACTGAGGAATTTTTTCGGTGTAGTCAATTATTTTAATGCATCCCGCAAATTTTTTTACGAAAAACAAACGAGATTAAAAACAGAACCAATTTACTATCTTAACGTACACTCACAAAAGTTTGTCGGTAGAATCTACTGAAAATTACAGTTAAAACAAAGGTATAGGCAGTAGGGTGTCCCTTCAAAATAGATTTGTCATTACACCCCCCAGTTTTATTGGAAATGGTCCCAAATGGAAGAAATCAAAATAAATCAAAGTTGGACGAAAATTACCCATTTTGAAAAAAAGTGTGTATACTTTTGGCAAAAACGCCCCACTAGGAAATTTACAGAATAACACCTTTCATAATTTTCGGTAAAATATTACTTTGAATGATTAAAAAAAAAATTTTCCACTTGATAAAAATTATTATTTTGAGTAACTTGATCCATATAGGGTTAATATTTTCACTTTTCACATAAACAAAGACCCACTAGGAAATTTACAGAATAACATTTATCAGATTTTTATTAAATTGGGATATGCGATAGAGGGTACAAAACTAACGAACAAGTGCAATTCTCTAAAGCCCCAATCTTATTTTTAAGGGTTAAAAAGATGGGGTCAAAAGTGTCCGTATGTTAATACCGATTTTAGTTTTGTAATCGTATTCGATTCTAATTAAAAGCTTTTGTTTATTATGCATTTATTGCTTTCTATTTGGAAAGACGTTATTCTGAAAATTTGCAAGTAGGCTTTTTTTGCCAAAAAGTGAAAACATTAACCCTATATGGATCAAGTTACACAAAATAATAATTTTTATTCGTTTTTGGCAAAGGTGTAAAAATTAACCATATATGGAACATGTTACATAAAATAATTATTTTTATCAAGTGGAATTTTTTTATCGCATATCCAATTTAATAAAAATCTGAAAAACTTTATTCTGTAAATTTCCTAGTGGGTATTTTTTGTGAAAAGTGAGAACATTAACCCTATATGGATCAAGTAACTCAAAATAATAATTTTTATCAAGTGGAAAAAATTTTTTTTTATTCATTCAAAGTAATATTTTACCGAAAATTATGAAAGGTGTTAGTTATTCTGTAAATTTCCTAGTGGGGCGTTTTTGGCCAAAAGTATAAAAATTAACTCCATATGGATCACGTTATATAAAATAATTATTTTTATCCAGTTGAGATTTTTTTATCAATTTAATGGCTTTGAAATCTCGTAGTCATAATTAATATTAAGTTTCATGGGTCTTTTCTGACCGCAGGCAACTAAGGGTTAAAGATAACTATTTATAATCTAACCAAATTTAAGTGATGTTTTTCCGAAAACTGTGTAAAATTTTATGAAAACATTCAAATTTTGTTAAATTTTTAACAAAATTAGCAATTTTTGTAAAATGTCCTGGAAAGCAGTGGCTTCAATCACAAACTCGAATTATTATTTTTCCAATTTATTTTTTTTTTTCTTTAATATCAACTATTATGTGGTACAAATAATATTTTTTTTTTATTAAATTAATTAAAAAAAAAACACGTTTTTGCATTTTTATCAAATTTGTGGGTCATTTTGGATTCCAGGCTAAAGTGGGTTAATGATATCCGATGAAGTCAAAATTCCATATCTGAATCATTTTGAATATATTAAATGAATAAATGGAGTAAAAAAATTTTTTTTAGAAATTTCGAATTTTGGGAATTTTTAATAGTAATACACTGTTTTTCCAAAATGGGTAATTTTCGTCCAACTTTCGTTACGGGTTAACGTTTTCCAAAAAAAGAAAAACAAATCGATTTCTTCCATTTGGACCATTTCCAATAAAACTGGGGGTGTAATGAACGAAAATTGACAAATCGTTAATTTAAGGGGCATCCTAATATGCAGTTAAAAAGGCGACAAAGGCATTTACCTTTAAAATAACTAAAACTTTTGTTATTTTTAGCTGTTGAAAAATAACTAACAAATGCATTAAAAATAACTAACAATGTCGTAAAATTAACTGACAAATTTTTAGTACAAAAATTTTAAAACAACTGACAATTTAGGTAAAAACTACTGTTTTTTACAGTTAATTGTTTTGGTGCCAAAAAAGTATATTTCAATAAAAAAAAATATTTTTTTCTTTCGATTAAAAAAATACGTGTAATTACTTCAGCCTATTTAAAATTTGAAGTAAAAATTCCAAACGGTTCTCCAGTTATTATGCTTTTATACATTGGAGATACAATAAAAGTTTCTGATTATTATTTGCAAACTAGGAATATATCAATAATAAAAAAATATAAACTAAACAAGAATTTTTTTAAAATTTACTTATTAAAAGAAATTCAACTAATTTTTTAATGTTTTAAATAACTACCAAAAAGAAATTACTGTTATGTTAGTTGTTTGTTATGATATTAAAAATAACTAATTTAAACAACTGTTCCGAAATTACAGTACTTTTCGTGAGTTGCTTTCTTAAATAATCCTCATAGCAGTTGTTTTGCATTTTTCTAGAGAAAAGCAATTGTAAATCCTATTAAAAACAACAACTACTGATTACTACACTCAAAAAAAAAGTCAATAAATTCAGCAAAAAATGTTGCTGTGTCAGCAAATTTTTAGTCAGGAGCGTGCTTGCAAAAAAGTTGGTAATTTCAGCAAAAGGTTTGCTGAAAATCAGCGAGCTGATTTTTACCTAAAAAATAGTAATCTCAGCAAAAGTTTTACTAACACTTAGTCGATTGCAAATGAAAAAATCCTTGCTAAAATCACTAAACTTTTTGCTGAAAATTAGTAGACTGAAAAAAACTCAAAAAACTTGTAGCGAAATTTTATTTTAGTTATTTTTTTCTTAAAATTTAAATACAGAAATTGTGTAGAGTTGTTTTTTTTTTTTAATTATCATTTCCGTTATCTGTACCTACTACATCCAGACAAGCTGCGACATCTACATCTTGTCTATCTGGTTGACGTCCACGCTTTAAATGCGGTTATCAGCTCAATTTTTGTAGCAAAATAAATTAGTAAAACATTAGTTCATAATTAGTTTAGTGCTAAAAGAATGTAACTAAAACTTTTGTTGAAAACTAGATTTCAGCAAAAAAAAAATGCTGAAAACTAGTACACTTGATATACAAGACGTTTTACTAATTTTTCTACTAACTTATTTTTTTGAGTATACGCAAACAACTGTCATGTAGTAACTGTCAAACTTTTTTTAGGATTTTATTTAAACCGGTTTATTTATATTTTTCGTTTGTTTTTAAAGCGGGTTTTAAAAAAGTGTCGAACCAATTAAAATCTACTCTTATATGGAACCTGATCAAGAATTTTGGTACCTTCTTTACTGCTTTCAAATGTTTAATATAAAATTCTAAACTTCAATGTTTAATTTTGTTTTTAAAAATTTTGGAAAAAAAATCCTAATTAATTTATTCTGATTTAAATGGAAAAAGCAAAGAAAATTATTTTGATTTATATTTTGTAATTTTATTCCATATTGAACAGCGATGCCACCAAATTTCGTGGGATTTAGAATTTCATTGGTATTAAAAAAGTTTTGTATAACAAAATTGGACGACGATAAATTCGAAAATAATACAACGCATATAAAAAAGTTAATGCCTTAACAAATTTTAAAACTGTTTTAAAAGTTACTTTTTTTTGAAACAAAATCTTCTTTACACATAACCCTGGATTGATAATGCTGGAGTACTTCCCTCTGCAGAGTGGAGCGTGCCAAAAAAGAGATGGCATGATACAAAAAGTTTGTGACAAAATTCACTTTGCAAAGCGTAGAACTCCATCATTGTGAATTTAGTTTAAGTGCAAAATTTATAAGTGATATTAATTTGTAAGTGAAATAATTTTTTTCTCAAAAAATTTCTTGATTCGTTTTGTTTTTAGCAATTTAGTGGTATTTATATGTTTAAGGTTTCAGAGTAAGTAATCATTTTTATTTACCTATATTTTACGTTAAATTTTAGTACTACTCAATTTTACAAACTTTTTAAATCACATCTAAAATTATTTCTATAATATAATTTTGTTTTAACATTACTTCTATAACTATTTTTACAAAGTAATATAATGAAATATCTTTACATTTTTAAAAAATAAGCTGTTATTGTAGTAAGAACTCAAAAAATCAGGTAGCAAAGCCATTTATTATTAATAAATATATATACACATAATGACGGTCTGTTTTATAGCATTTCTAGGTTTTAAAAGATTTAAATTTCATTGATTAAGTTGTTAAATATGGATTAAAAATAATATTTAAAAACAAAAACTTTTTGAATGAGAATTTTACATACAAAAACTATGTTTAAAGAAAGCTCGATTAAGCTACACAATATTATAGAAAGTAAACAACAACAAGAACAAAATAATACATTAAAAATTTACAATATTAAATTTATTAATCTTTAGTTGTAATAAATTGAACACAGTGCCTAAGTAATCAAAAACAAAATAATAAACAAATATCTTTCAAAGGACGTTGTTACTAATATTGCATAAAACATATTAACAAAAGTAAAATAAATTTAAAGAAAACAATAACGAGAAACCTAAAATATGAATGTTTATTGACAAAAAATTAAATGGTAACCTTAATAACGAACAAAAAATAAATTTGCAAAATTAAAACAAACAAAATATCGCATTAATAATTGACATACTCTATAGACAAAAACAAACGGAAAATAAATTATTAATAATTTCTTTAATATTTAACACGATAACTTAATAGTTTACAATATAAGTGTGTATGTGTATACTCTTCAGCAGAGTTTTGTTAAATTTACTTATATAAAACAAACAAATTTAGAAAATATAAAAGAAACTCCCTTAAAAAATAAAATAAAAGTTATCTTACAGCTATATTTAACATAAAAAATATTAGTATTAATGTCGTCGTAAATCAACACAATAAAAAAGTAAATATTTATATTATTTAAAATTATTTAAGTGTTTAGAACAGTAATTATAACAAACAAAATAGCGGAATAACAATTAAAATAAAAAAACAATGTAAAATTTCACAAAAATACACAGTAATTAAACAAAAAAAAAATATATATATATTTTACTTCTTTTAAAAGGAGATGTGCATGGTTTAATTATAAAGGGTTTGCTTCTTGAACATTTTTTTCACTTGCCCTAGATCATTTTGACAAAATTCGAAATAATAATATTTACGAATATGCAAAAGGTAATACAATACTCATAAAATTCTTTATAAATGACTCATGTTTTCTAGGGTGCTCCAAAAATTTGTTTTGCTTTATTCACCGGGCTACCCTCTGGAAATATTTATTTGGGTGTAAAACTACGTCCCTCAAAAAATAAGGATAATCGGATATCGGGAAGACGTGCCCATCAGAGAAACAATCCGATCAAAATAATCGGCGGCGGCGGCGCAAGCAAAAAATCGGAAGCGGCGGCGGCAATAAAGGTTGAGCCGGATAAAAATTGGCGGCGGCGGCGCAACCAAATAATCGGCGGTAGCGGCGGCTTGATAGAACATTATACCAGGGTTGGCAGGTAATACCGCTAAAATACCGTTATCGGTTCAAAACCCTTTCAACTGGCTACCGTTACCCCTAAAATACCGTTACCGAAATACCCGGAATACCGTTATCCTTAAAATACCATTACCGAAATAACTCAAATACCGTTATCCTTAAAATACCGATACCGAAATAAATGAAATAGCGTTACCCTTAAAATACCGTTACCGAAATAACCTAAAATATCGTTACCCTAACGATAATCGCATTCGTTTCGGTTACTATCCATGCATTATACACGTAATTTAAAGATGTTTAAGGTTTTTTTTTCAAAATATATCAGTAGAAAATTGTACAAAAATTTGGAATTATGAAATAAAAAATAATTTTAAGTTAAATTCATCGATAAAAATTACAAATTTAGGATTTTTAGTGTTTGAACGGACCTAGAAGGAGAGATAGTTGGGCTTTCCAAATATATACATATGTTTATATATTCAACAAAATTGTATGGAAATATTTTCAAATAAAACTGATTTTCTCAATTTTTTCTTATTTTGTTTAATTTTGACGGCTTTTAATTGCAATATTTGGTTAAAAAAAAAACTAATTTTTATCTAATGTATTCTTAATTCAGAGTAAAATGAAGTTCTACTTTAATCGCTTTAAAATTGTTAAAGTTACACATTTTTTTCATAAACATGGAATCTCTGCATTTATAAGAAAAAAAAGTTCGCCGTACACCCTCCAATATGAAGTATTTAAAAAAAAAAAATTTTTTTTGGCCGAACGTAGGGGTCGCCTTTTTTAATTTTTCGTTATGGCTTCGGCATTTGAAATCGAAATTTAAAGTGTGATATATCGATTTTTTGCCTCGAGGAAAAATCCAATGAAAAAAATTTAAAAAGGTGACCCCTACGTTCGGCAACCAATATATAAAAAAAATTCTACTGGGTTTATCGAAAAACTTCCTTAGCAAAAGTATAGTGATTTTTTGCGAGCTTTAATTTTCTGACATTAGAGTGGTACATTAGGGTTGTAGCAACTGAGATCTGGTGGGTACAGAGCTTTGAAGAATTAATTCCTTTTTGAATGAATTCACTACCAATCGAATTCAATTTTCTCTACAATTGAATGAATTCCTTTTCTTAAGTAATTCACTGAATTCGTTCAAATGAATGCGTTCATCAAACAACAAATTCAAAGAATTAATTCAATTGCAATAGTTCTTTTTATTAAATCAAATGAATTAATTCACCGGTGAACGCGTTCAATTTTATAAATCGAACGGAAAAAAAGTGAATTAATTCCTTACTGAATTAATTCCTTACTGAATTAATTCACTACTGAATTCGTTCAATTTCATTTTCGTTCAGTGAATTAAAAAAAAATAAAATTACGTTCAGTGAATTAAAAAAAAAAAATAATAAGTTCACTGAATTGAAAAAAAATAAAATAAGTTCACTGAATTGAAAAAAAAATAAAATAAGTTCACTGAATTCAAAGCCTGTTTTCTGCCGTTCAGTAGATGAAAACAATAATGTACAAATAAAATTTTTAAATAAGTAATTTTACAGCGTGTGCTAGTAAAAATGAACAAATTAGAAACCGGATGCTGTTTATCAACCTACATAATTCAAAAATAAAGCCTTTTACTATTAAAAATAAAAACTTTACAGATATAGATAAATTTGGAAAAAAAATATAACTATATAACTAGTTTGAAAAATTAATAGTTTAGAATTGAAAAAGTGAATTAAGGAATTAATTCTTCAAAGCTCTGGGTGGGTAACTACTAGAATGAGATACTTGAGGTCAATGGCCCTTAGAGCAAAACACTGATCTCCTCGAGAGTAGGGTTATATAGTTGCACCAAAAAGTCGACTTTTCGACTTTTTGACTTTTTTCAAATTTTGAAAAGTCGACTTTTCGACTCTCCGACTTTTTATAGGTAAAAGTCGATTAATCGACTTTTTGACTTTTTTCAAATTTTGAAAAGTCGACTTTTCGACTTTCCGACTTTTTATAGGTAAAAGTCGTTTAATCGACTTTTTATATGAAAATTTCTAAATAGCAAAATATCATATTTTTTTAGTTTATTGGGGGTCAGTTAACTAGATTCGAAACGTAGAATTGCACCTTGTTGATAATGAGCATAAATTCGACTTTTATGCATATAAAATATAATTTTTCCTTGTTTTTTATTATCGCACAGTGGTTTTAAACATAAAATGTAGCACAAAACTTATATACATTAAGGCTTATTTAACTACCTAATTTCGTAAAACACTTGGGTGAAGTGAAGGGAACTTTCAATGTAAATTATTTTTGTAACAAAAACAATTTCTATAGAAATAACGCAACACTTAACCGAAGTGTTTTAGAAAATTACCCCCTTATTCTTATACATTTAAATGCATGGTGTAGCCATATGGCAACATACCAGTTTTTTTTAATAAAAAACCCCACTTGATGCACAAAACTGCATTTTTGGGCTTTGGAGCCCCTTCTATAGACAGTGTTCTTTTAGTTTTTTGAGCATCACCTTGGTATTTTAAACTGGCAGAGTTAAACTTTTAACTGTCCAATTAATATATTAACTGACAAAAAAAGCATGTTTAAACGATGTAGGTTAAAAGGTTGGATTAATTGTAATCAAGTACTTACAATAATTTCTCTGTCTAAAAAAATTGGGGAGCTATATTTTACGCACCTGTAAAAACTTAAAATTAAGTTCAAAAATTTTCTCGCTTTCAACAAATGCTGAGCGTAGATTGCATACATCCGCATAGGTTTTCTAGGGGGGCTATAGCCTTTTAAATTTTTGGTTCCTCTGTTTTCATTATGATCATCAGTGCTATCGGCAGATACCTATTCTGACAAGTTATGCTTTAAGCTTTACCCAATAAGCGCTACAAAAATTTAAGTGAAATCAAAGTCAAGTCTTAGATTTTGTTTAAATTTCACTTTGATTTTATGACTTACTCCAGTAATACTAATACACTGATAGAAATAAATCTGTGCAAATAGCAGATAATATGGATAAAAATGGACCTGCAGAAAAAAACTGCCGAATCTGTTTAGTAAATTTTAGTTAGATAAAACTACCCTTCTCATATTAGCAAAACAATTATCTCAATAGTAGACAAAACACAATGAAAAAGCTGTTATTTCTATAAATTTTTTTGTTAAAAGTTAAACTTAGTTATATGCCAATAATATTCTATCCTGCTGAAATTAACGAAAAGTTTTGTTGAAAAATTGTTAATTAAGACCTGCTAACTTATCCCAAAATAAACTGAGTTTAGAGCTTAACCATAGTTTTGAATCTCAAATTTATATGAAAATATCTGGGGTTAACGTTTAACCATGGTTACATTGGAAAAAAGTTACTTGCCCTAAGTATAATTCAAAAAGTCTAAATTCATTGAAATCGACCGACAATTTAAGAAGCCAAGGGTTCCGAAAGCTTGTTATCACTCGAGGTGGTCTACTTTGCACGCTGGTGCTAAATAAATGCCCTATTAATAAAACAGGTTGACCAAAAGCCTTATTCCTACTCTACAATATTCTATAAACTTTGTCCAAATCGGACGATTAGTTTAGAAGTTGTGAATGTATTACCACTTCTCTCAGTTTAAAACCACTGTGTGTCGTAGACATTTTAGAGTTTTTTATGTCATATTTCACTGTTTTTTTTTTCCAATAGACTAGCAACACTTGCTTAATTTTTTCTATTGTGTTATCAGCAAAAACAAAATTTACTTCTTAGCCATATGGTAATAAGTAAAAAAGTCGACTTTCAAAAAGTCGATTAATCGATTAGTCGAAAGTCGACTTATAGAACCCTAGATTACATGGTTGATTTCGTCATGCACATGCATTAGTAATATCAAAGGATTTAACTTTATAAATTTATAAAATATATAAAAAACAGCAATAACACAATAAAACACTTTCACATCCTTTTATTCTAACTAATGTAAAACAACAACAAAACTTTGGAATGTGACAAAAAGAAAAATATAAAATATAACCAACTTCACTTTCTATGTGTTCTGTGTTGTAAAAGTGAGATTCCGTTTCCGTTGCTATTTTGTTCAATTTTTTTCCGTCATGATTTAAGATTCCTTTTCCATTTGTATTGTGCTTATTCTCTAAGAAAGTTATCATTTTCTTATTGCGGACAACTGAAGAGTAGGGTGATGCCTATGAAACAATTGTATTGTCTATCATGAAAATGAACAACCCCCTTTTGAAACAACAAATAAAATCTAATATGACAATATCATATTAGAATTTGGACTTAAGGTAGAAGAATATTCTAACTAAATATAAGAAAATATAGAAAGTCCAAAAAAACAATTTTTGTATTTTTAATGCAAAAATTAGGATATTATTTCTATACATAGAAAAATAATATCAAGAAGTTTTATCAATATCCGTTCAGGAATATCTATTATTAATATGTTTAAAAAATTAGGTACGGTAGGTCTCATAGTTTTTTCATATTAAATCGGCACATTTGTTTCATTTACAATTTTTTTTATTTTTTTTAACTAATATTTAAGAATTATGCTTATGCAAAATAATTTGAAAACCTTATAACACGTTTATAAAATGAAGTTTGTATAAAATATTTGTTTTATAAGCCATTTTTAAACTTAGAAAGTGATTATGCATATGACACAAAAATTAAAATAAAACTTTAAATATTGTAAAAAATTAGGTACAATTCGAAACATAAATAAATTTGAAATTGGCAATATAATACTACTAAATATGCTTACTGGAATGGAAAAACGAAACATTTTTATAACAAATTTCATCAAAAATTAGCATGGAATAAAATTGGCTAAACCATATCTGACATGTCATAGATCCGACGGACATTTGTTAGCCGAACTTTTTAGATCATTTCTAAATGAAGGATAATTTAGAAATTTATATGTTTTTTAAAACAATGTCTCATCAACAAAGGCCGAAATTGATTTTTTATTTTTTAAGTAAATATTTGCTAATTCGGGATAACAATTTACTACTATTTTTTCAATTATGATCAAGGACAATTCTAAAAAATGTAATTTTTTTACGGGGTTTTTACACACCGTCAAACAATTCCCGACATTACAATACTCAATTTAATGAAAGGTAATTTTATGTGAAATGCAAATCCATAAAGATTATTTTGAAGTACAACATTGGCGAGTAAAGTATTCTATCCCAAGTCAGGGTTTAATGGAAAAAGGTTGACATCTCGGAAGGGTGATTCGATGAACTTTTTAACTTCAGATTCGGGCCTAGGAGACCAAAATTCTTAAAAAAAAGTTTTATTAGAAGGCTGTGCAAAAAGTCGTTTACTATAAATACCAAACGCAATTAAATTATTCAAATCTCGATATTTAGAAAATTGAGACCCTGGGATAATATTTTAGTCTCAGGATACTTCGAGATCCCAGAATATCTTCTGATTTTTAAATTTTTTTCGAAAAACAGTTTTTCTATACAAAAACAGTTTTTTTTACAGTTTTTCTAAAAAAATATATGGTAACACTGCTTAACAATAAACAAAAGAAAATGTAAACAAAACAACAACAAATTTTTGGGTTAACTATTAACTAAAGTTTAAACCTGCTGTATGAGAACCACCGTTAATGAACCGTTAATGTACAGCAATTTAATTTGGCGCCCTATGCTCCAGTGGGAGTTAGAGGAATATATATATATAATTTAATGTACAGTTGAACCTCGATTATCCGGGTTGTTCGGGACCAGACTCAGAATGGATAATCGAAAAACTCGGTTAAAAGAGTCATATATATTTTAAATATTTCATAATTGAATGAGCCATTTCCACAAAAAGAGGTATAAAATCAAATACCAGCATGCCGGTTAACAGATGTACCCGGTTAATTGAGGCTCGAATAATCGAGTTTCAACTGTATTTCTATTTTGTTCCAATTGTCAGGATTGAAGTATTTCATCTTGTGTTGTTATATTCCGGCCAAAATCTTGTGGAATTAAAAGAACAAAAAAACTCAAAAAAGTTTGCCTAATTGATTTTGCAACGTATTCGTTAATTTTCATTAGTTTCATGAAAATTAAGGTTGGATTTTGCAAAAGCTCACGCACTTAAAAAAGTATGACAGTTACTACATGACAGTTGCTTGTGTAGTAATCAGTAGTTGTTATTGTTAACAGTAATTACAGTTGTTTTTCTATAGAAAAATGTAAAACAACTGTTATGACGGATATTTAAGAAAACAACTAACGAAGAGCACTATAATTTTGTAACAGTTGCACTCAAAAAAGTTTGACAGTTACTACATGACATTTGATTGTGTAGTCATCAGTAGTTGTTTTTAACAGTAATTACAGTTGTTTTTCTATAGAACAAAGAAAAACAACTTTTATGGCGGTTATTTAAGAAAACATCTAGATTAGATACGAAGGCACTACGCACCGCGACCAATATAGACGAAGCAAAACAACTTTTATGACGGTTATTTAAGAAAATAACTAACGAAAAGTACTGCAATTTCGTAACAGTTGTTTAAATCAGTTATTTTTAATATCATAATAAACAACTACCAAAACAGTAATTTTACAGTAAACAGTTATAAAAAAATAAAAAAAAAATTCGTTGAATATTTTTGAATTTTAAAAATTCTTGTTTAGTTTATATTTGTTGTTATTGATATATTTCTAGTTTGCAATTAAAAATCAGAAACTTGTATTGTATATCCAATGCATAAAAGCATAATAACAGGAGAACGGTTGGGAATTTTTACTTCAAATTTTAAATAGGCTGAAATTAGCGGAAATTGCTGAAAAATTGTTAAATATTAATTTCAGATTGGGAGATTTTCAATGTATTTTACAAAATCAAGCATATTAAGGGAAAATTCTCCAAAAAAAATTTTTTTAATTAGTTTTTAGTTAAGTTATTCTTAGAAAAAGGGTGCTATTTTATTGCAAATACATATTTGCAAGAAAATAGCATCGAAATGGTAATATGTACAGTATTGTTCGAAACCTAAGCAACTTTTCCTAATAAAGTAATCAAAGTCCTACATATTCTTTTTAAATTGGTTTATACAAAATAACACTTTTAATTTTTATTATGTTATGTGCCTACATTCTAATAATAACAAGAAAAATTTAATTCCATTTCCTTGCCAGTAAAAAAAAAAAAACAAAAATGAAATTGACTCCATATATTGCTGTTCGAAACTTAAGCAACTATTTTGTTTTTGTATTTTTTTGCAACAAATAAACAAAAATTTTGAAACGTTTATTTAATTCCCGTTTAGTTTGACAAAGAAAATTTAATTTTTTTTTGTTTCTGTAGATGTAGAATCAATTACTTAGAAGTGCAGCTATGGCGCGTAAACGTTACGGAATCGATTTTAAGCTTAAAATTTTTGAACTCTTTAATAAGGGCCAATCGCAAGTCTCTATAGCTAACAAATTAAGCATTAACAAATCAATAGTTTCTCTACTAATTAAAAAGTACAAAGCTACTGGAATAGTAGAGAAAGCCAATACTAGAGGGCAACCTCGAAAAATATCACATCGAACAGATTGAAAATTGTCCGATTAATTAAGAAAAAAACCCTTTATTTCTTCCAAAAATGTTGTGAGTGAGCTTAATCTCAATATTAGTTCGAGCAGTGTGAGAAAACGATCATTGGAAAATAATTTTAGAAGCTTCATGCCGTCTAAGAAACCTATACTGACAAAAAAACATTTAAAAAAGAGGTTTGCCTAAATGATTTTGCAACGTATTCGTTAATTTTCATTAGTTTTATGAAAAAAGGTTGGATTTTGCAAAAGCTCACGCAAATTGGACTGTGGGGAAATGGAAAATAGTTTTATTCAGCGACAAGTCTAAATTTAACCTGTTAAATTTAGATGAAGTATGCCACGTTCGAAGACCGAAGGGAAAACGATTACATCCGCGTTATTGTAAAGGAACAATAAAGCATGGGGGCGGAAATGTAATGGTGTGTACCTGCTTTTCGACGAGTGGAGTTGGCCTTTTGTTGAAATACAAATAAAAATGGATCGCTTTGTTTATTTGGATATTTTAGCCAAACACATGCTTCAATATGCCGAATTGGAAATGCCACTTCGATGGGTGTTTCAGCGTAATAATGACCCAAACTCTCGTCAAAGTGGGTCAAAGAATGGTTACCTGTTAATGGGATTCAATTATTGGATTGGCCAGCTCAATCTTCAGAATTGACTCCCATAGAAAACCTATTCGGCATTTTGAAGCGCAGGGTCGGAACTCGCCGTTTTAGTAATAAGCGGTATCTGATAAATTGCTTAAAATCAGAGGGGGAATCAATACCAACCACAACACTATCAAATCTAATAGATTCTATGGCAAAACGATGTGTGGAAATCATTTGCAAGAAAGGGTATCATAGAAAGTCCTGAAAGTTGCTTAAGTTTCGAACAGCAATATATGGAGTCAATTTCATTTTTTTTTTTTACTGGCAAGGAAATGGAATTAAATTTTTCTTGTTATTATTAGAATGTAGGCATATAACATAATAAAAATTAAAAGTGTTCTTTTGTATAAACCAATTTAAAAAGGATATGTAGGACTTTGATTACTTTATTAGGAAAAGTTGCTTAGGTTTCGAACAATACTGTATGTATTTAGCTAGAAGTGCATATTTTTGTATATTTTGCTATAAGTGCATATTTTAATATATAGTAGCTTAACATGTTTTATTGTATATTATGCCAATAAATCAAGGTTGGTTACCGAAACGAATAACGGTAAGGGTAACGGTATCAGATTTCGTTTGTTTAGGTAACGGTAAAGGTAACGGTATTTAAGACTGTTTCGGTAACGGTATACCGTTATCGAAACAGCAATACCGGTACGTATTAAAAATTATGTTAAAAACATATAAAAACATGGAATATTTTAAATTTTAAGTACTGAAGATACAGATTTTAAGCTACAAATTCAATACTGGTAGTTTTAATAAGTAAAATTATTATCTATAAATTTTGTGTAAAAAAAACACTCAAGATTATAAAATAAAAAATAAAAAAATTGTAATTTTTATATAAAATAATAAATACCGGTAAAATACCGGTAACTACCCATAAAAATAACGGTAACGATAACGGTATTTAGAAATTTTTTTAGAGATATCGATGACGGTAACGGTATTCAATTTGAAACGGTATTTTAGCGATAACGGTATTATAACGATAACGGTAACCAACCTTGGAATAAATGCATATTTTCCTAAAAAAAATAGATGTTACAAATCATACTTTTTGGAAAATTTACCTTTAAAATAATTTTGTTTCTTAAATTTATAAACATTTTTTGCATTTTCTAAATCACGGAGACGAAAGTGTTCGATAAATATAGCTACTAACTTTTTGACTACGATATTTAAACTGCTTTTAAGATAATAATACCTATCCTGGTCATTACTGACGATCTACTTTCATAAGAAAGTTGAGTCAGAAATGGATAAGAATTTTTATTTTAAGTGAAAATTAAATGTTAAAAAAAATCTGGGGGGGCTAAACTATTTCTGGGGGTGCTAAGCCCCCCCCCCCCCCCAGATCTACGCCTATGGTAAGGAGAATATCCTGATGAAGAAAAATAGCAGTTTTTGAAAAAAGTACTTATTATGTTAATTCATAATAAGGAAATTGACCTCGAAATAAATTAATAAATTTCTAATTTTAAAGGTAATTACCTTTGTCGCCTTTTTAACTGCATATACCTTTGTTTTAACTGTAATTTTCAGTAGATTCTACCGACAAACTTTTGTGAGTGTGCCCATCATAAGAGTTAATTAATTTAATAATGATTCACATAAAAATGAGTTCAATTATATCGTTTGTTAAACAAAGAAAAAAACTGGTAAAAATGGTAAATCTAGTAAAAAACGAGTAAAAAGGTTAAAGTCGGGCATGCCGACTATACAATACCCTACACCAGTCTGGTTAAACGCCAACTAATGTTTGGATCCGAAATTCGAATGGGTTAAAATGGGACTTGTGTCAAAATTTTCTGTAATGTGAGTCAGCGAACCAAATTTCATTAAAATATCTTAATATTTGCGACCTGCAGTTTGTAACCAAGCCAATTTTGGGGGGACCCTTATATGGGCACTATGTCTAAACATGGACCGGTGTTAACCAAAATCAATAGGCTTCGTCCTTGGGCCAACATAGGTCTGTGTATCAAATTTCATCAAAATATCTTAATATTTGCGACCTGCAGCGTATAAACAATATAATTTTGGGAGGACCCTTATATGGGCACTAGGGCTAAACATGGACCGATGTTAACCAAAATCAATAGGCTTCGTCCTTGGGCCGACATAAGTCGGTGTACCAAGTTTCATCAAAATATCTTAATATTTGCGACCTGTAGAGTGCGCACAAGAATGCATGGACAGACAGACACACGGACGGAGTGACGGACATCGTTAAATCGAAATTAAAAAAAATTCTGAGCCGATCGGTATACTATAACCAATATTATTACTAGGACCAATATTTTTTGGTGTTACAAACATGAGCACAAACTTATAATACCCTGACCACATAGTGGTGTAGGGTATAAATAGCATGTAAACAAACACACCTATTATTTACATATCTCTCTTTTCTCATTGAGACTCATTCATTTTTTTTATGGAGTTAATCGATTTGGCAAGTGAAGCATTCATATGTCGGTGTCCAAATTTCATTAAAATATTTTAATTTTTTATGAATTTAAAAAAAAAAAATTTTAATTTTTAGGCAAAAAAATATTTTTTTTTCTCCACAAATTTATTTTTACCGGCAAAACTGTTGATTATAAAGAAAAATGTTATATGAACGGATTAAAGAAATTGTAATTCTAAATTTTTCTAAATTTGTTTCATCAAAATCGGACAAGTGGTTCTCGAGTTACAACTAAGCGAAAAAACATCAAGATAAGGAAAAAATTTAAAAGGTCATAAAAAAAAATGACACATACGAACGCCAAACCCTTTGAGGGTTTTACTATACTGACCTAGTACCATCACCCTGACTTGGAATTTCTCACCCCCCAGACAATAATCCCAAAAATGTTCCATAGTGTAATTGTTGGTGTTACAAACATCAGCACAAACTTATTATACCCTGTCCACGTAGTCGTGTAGGGTATAATAACCTCAAATTAAAAATATTTCTAGAAACTAGAGTGTCCAAAAAAAGGCCATTTCGGAAAACCGGTTTTCGGTTTGTTCGAAAATTACTATTTTAAAAAACCGGTTTCGGTTACGGTTTTCTTAAAAAAACCGGTTAAAACCGGTTTCGATTTTTTTTTTGCTATGATAATAAATTTGTACAAATAGCAGAAAAAGCTAATAAAAATTAGTTAAAAGCGCCCTGTAGAAACAACTACTAAAATCAGCTGAATCTGTTTTCTAAAGCGGGATTTAAATTATCTGATTTTACGTCTGATAAATCAAACAAAAAATCCTATGAGATGATGTGATTGCAAAACAAATCTTTTCTCAAATCTATTTCCGTTTACATCAACAGATGAAGTGATACCAACCTTTTAAGAACAAAACTCGCAGGCAGGCACAAAAAAGCGCTAAATTATAAAATTATAAATGTGATAAATGTGTAGTTTTCAAGTTGAAAATTTCAACTAATTTATGCGACCAAACATTTAAAAAGCGCTAAAAATCATTATTTTGTTAAAATATAATTTAATAACACATTATTATGAAAATAATAAAAAAAAAACATTTAAATTACATAAAAATGTATCAAAATAAAGGTTTCACCATAAAGCGCTAAATAAAAAATAGAAAAACGTCAAACTAGCACCTTTCTATAAAAAGCGCTGACCGAAAATAATGCGAGTTTTGAGTCATACAAAAGCGCCAAAGATAGCACGATCAGATGTAATAAGACAAAAATTTTAATATTAGTTAATTGCAAAGAACTTTTTACACTGCTGAAATCAGAAAAAATGCCGAATATTAGTGAATTAATAACATCACAGAAAACAATTACATTTCCAAAATTTTATTTACATTTTTTTTTAATGGGAAAACAATCTACTCTTCTAAAAACAGCAATACTTACTATTTATTTTCGCTATTTTAACTTTACTAATATTCAGTAAAAACGTCTACAGGTTTTAGCAGGATAGAATGTTATGTGTATTCAACTAAAATTTATTTAAATATAACTAAAATTTTTGTAGATTTAACAGTTCTTGTTTCATCATCCAATCGTATATTTTTCTTAAATGGAACCAATTAATTACGCAGAAAAAAAGTAATTATGTTTTTGTAGCAACATTCATTAGTCACCCAAAGGACTTTCGTATCTTATTTGTTTGAATACATGTGAAAAGATATTACATATTTTATATAAAGGAGAACAAAACTGCAGTTTCGTTTATTAAAATTAATCTTTAAAAATAAAATGCAGTCAAAATATAGAATTTTCGAATGATTAGCTTAAAAATTGTTTTGATAAAAACATCTTTTAAAAAAACCGGTTAACCGACAAATAATAACCGGTTTTCGGTTTATTCGAATTTAGAAATTATTCGAAACCGATCGGTGTTTTAAAATTAAAAAACCGGTTAACCGGTTTTGGGTTATGGTTTTGGACACTCTACTAAAAACCATTTTATTTATTGGCGGAGTACAATTTACAATATTTCCTGTAAAGATCTAATGCTAAATATGTTAGTAAATTTGTTTTTTTTTTGTAGGGACGACAAGCTAGAAGTCAGATTTTGCAATATTTTGGTGGAAGGAAGACATGAACTTCCCAATGCTTTCTTCATAGTTATGCTTCGCGGGAAGCAAAAATTATAAACACGAAAGACTTCTTACAATCCATTGGGTCTAAAGTTATATTTATAATAATTTTGTATTTCATTATTTTGTGTTTTTTTATGTTATTTTTTTAAGTCAGCTTTTGATCGCCGTTGCCACTTTTTCATGCAAAAACTCTACAAATTAAGCGAAACGCAGCGTTATATTTTATAAAAGTCTCCACATTTGTGAGATTTTCATAAGATTTCTTAGAAATTTCGCAAAATTACGGGATTTATTTTGTATGGGAAATTTCGGGAATTCACATGAAATTTCACTGAAATCTCAATTTTAGTCGAAATCTCGGGATTTGGATGCAGATGTAAATGCAACATAAAAACAGGAATTCATTCAATTTTAGTGAAAATTGAATTCTATTGGTAGTGAATTTCTTTAAAAACGTATTAATTCTTCAAAGCTCTGCATCTAACTTGTAGTGCCACAACAAGAGGTTAATCACAACTGGGTCGATTGTCGACCGACGACAGCAAAAGTCGTCACGATTAATTTAAATTCAGCGACAATCGACCGTCGACATTTGTTGACGTTTAGAAAAAAAGGAAAGCAAAACAATAATATGGTTGTATTTGTTTCACCACAATTCTTCACCAATTCAATTGGTCTGTCACTAATTCTTGTTGTTTTATATTTTATTGTTTTTAATTTTTGCCGTAAATTATGTATTTTAAATTTCAATTATATTTCTTCTGTCAAAAAAATAAATTTTTTGTAAACAAAGTACGAATTTTTGCAGCTCTAATACGAATTTCTAACAACTCTGTTCTAATGGCAATCTTTAATTAGTTAAAAATATGGCAACAATTTGACAAATATTTTAGAGATTAATCAGAACTGAGTCGACAACGACATGTGCTTTTTCATATATTTTGTATGGGAAGCAAAATGTCGTCATGTCGTCCGGCGATTTGTCGTCGTAATACAATCTATTCTATTTTCGTGACGACACACTAACACACACTTAAAATATTTGTCAAAATGTTGCCATATTTTTATCTAATTAACGGAACAGAGTTGCAGAAATTCGTATTAAAGTTGCAAAAATTCGTACTTTGTTTTCAAAAAATTTATTTTTTTGACAGAAGAAATATAATTGAAAATAAAAATACATAATTTACCGCAAAAAAGTAAAATTAAATACAAAAAATGTAAAACAACAAGAATTAATGCAAAAGCAATTGAATTGGTGAAGAATTGTAGCGAAACAAATACAAACATATTCTTGTTTTGATTTCATTTTTTTTCTAAACGTCATCAAATGTCGACGGTCGATTGTCGCTGAATTTAAATTAACCGCGACGACTTTTGCTGTCGTCGGTCGACAATCGACACAGTTGTGATTAACCTCTTAAGTGTGGATTAGTGTGTCGACCCACTTCTGATTAATCTCTAAATTGTCAAACGAAGGGACCGTTCACACCACAGTACACGTTATAAAGCTGCCTACACACTAGGGAACATACTTAGAAAAAGAGACCATTTTTTGTGAATGTGTGAGTGAGTTTGTGTGTGTGTGCGTGTTGAGAGCGTGCATTTCGTGTTTACAAAATTTTTTGATATTTTTTGTTCCCTCAACCATGTTCCCTAGTGTGTAGGCAGCTTAACTTTTGCTGGTGATGCCATACCCCTCGTTTTTTATACCAATAAAAATAGAGTTGTAAAATTTTAATACTTTTTTCACTTAAAGTACTCGATACTGCTAAAGAAATTAATTACAGCTGTGTCGACCGACGATAGCAAAAGTTGTTACGATTAATTTAAATTCAGTAACAATCGATCGTCGACATTTTTTGACGTTTAGAAAAAAAAGAAAGAAAAACAAGAATATGGTTGTATTTGTTTTGCCATAATTCTTTACCAATTCAATTGGTTTTGCATTAATTATTGTTGTTTCTCATTTTATTGCATATATGCTGTGTTTGTGCGGCAAGCTCTCAATGTTAGCTTATGTCATTCCCATGCAAATTTGACATTAGTAACGTTAAGAGTTAACACTAAACGTTGGCTAATGTCAGATTTATATGGGAATGACATAAGCAAACGTTGATAGCTTGCCGCACAAACACAGCTATATTTTTGCCCTTTTGCGGTGAATTCTGAATTTTTATTTTAAATTATATTTCTTCCGCGAAAAAAATAAATTTTTTGTAAAGAAAGTACGAATTTTCGCAGCTCTGATACGAACTTCTACAACTTTGCTCTTATCGGTAACCTTTATTTACATAAAAATAAGGCAACAATTTCACGAATATTTCGTGTGTTAGTGTGTCGTCATGAAAATAGAATAGATTCCATTACGACGACAAATCGCCGGACGACATGGCGACATTTTGCTTCTAATACAAAATATATGATACGACGCAACGATAGCAATTCTTGCTGTCGTTGCTGATCGAGTTATGATTAATCTCAAATATGATCCTTTCCATACATTTTTTTGGGAAAAAAATTCTTCACATATTTGGAAAAATACGACTCTGAAAGTGTTGAGTACTCGGAGAAACTTGCAGAGTTGTATCGTAACCAAATACTCAATAATTTTACAACTCTATTAAATGTCAACAGTGATTAAAATTGTGTAGCTTCAATTTTGTTCAATTTCTTTGTAATTTGTTTTATTTAGGCATTTTGTTAATTATTGTTTAATTTTAACATTTTATTTAACCAGAAAAGTGAAAATCAAGTGTAGTTTGCCAAACACGAAGAATTAAAAAAAGAACAAAGAAAGCCGTTTATAATGGCATTTCGCAACAGTGGCTCAATTGACTCTTCCATTGACCAAATGGATTCTAGTATTGAAATGCGTTCGCCCTCATCGCCTATGTGTGCTATACAGCCAAGAAAACTTCGATTTGCTTCACCCACACGAGATGAAGAAGATGAATCAGTTAAAGAAGAGCAAAATGATATTCTAAGAAATATACTAGGACCTTATATTTTTAAGGCTCATACACCTACAACATTATCAATATCACCACCCTATCGTAAAGTAAGAGCTCTAAGACTGTTCGATACACCTGCCACGCCCAAAACAATATTAGAGAAATCATCGGGAAAGTGTTTAAATCATTTATCTGCTGTGGCTGCCTCCGATGTAACAAAGAAACATGAATCATTATTCTTGAAAACAGCAGAAAGACCACGGTCTTTACCTTTGCATAATAAAGCATTGGACAATGTCATGCAGCAGCAGACAGCTAATGTTAATCCTTTTACGCCTGACAGTAAGTCACAGATTAAACTACGTCTCTACCATTATTAACTGTGTAATATTTGCTTCTAGGTCTTATGGCCCACAATAAAAAACGTTGTCGCACACAATTTGGACGGGAGAATCTTAGTAATCGATCATTACAATTGTTTCTTAATAGCGATGAAGATTTAGCCAACGATTTTGAACAAGCTCCAGAAATGCATCAGGCACCCAAAAGACTCGCTTTACAAGACACAAATATTAGTCGCTTTAAACAAGAGTTTGTTGAATTATCTGTCATTGGTATTGGAGAATTCGGTATGGTATACCAGTGCCTTAATCGTCTTGATGGCTGTATTTATGCTATTAAGAAAAGTATTAAACCAGTGGCAGGAAGTTCTTTTGAGTAAGTGCTTTTTTTAATTTGAGTTTATTGCGATTTACGCTATAAACACTTAAATGCTTATGCATAATAATTTGAAAATCTTACAACACGTTTACGAAATGAATTTTGTATGAAAAATTTGTCCCTTAATATAATATAAATGTTTTTTGTTTGATTTGAGATCATGCAAGTAAACTATAGAGAAGAAAAAATTTAAAAAATTCGATAACGCCAGCAGGATAGAATACGTATTTTCGGGTCCCGCTATATACCCATTCTCAGTATCCTATGCCTTTATGGGTTAATATTTAATGATCTATTTATAGTATGGGAGTGTGTAAGCCAAACTGGTTAAAGCGTGTTGTTAACTTTATTTTAAAATCGCTAAAAACAAAGTAAAATCTGGTCATGTTTAAGGCACTATCATTTTAAGTCTGGAGACCATTTGTGGATTAAGATAATGCAAGATTTAAAGAAATTTTATAGAATTTCTAAAAATATACAGTTTGTATAGTTCCGATCAGTGCTCGCTAAATTTTACTATGTAATTTGAAAAAAGTCGATATCGCTTATTTTTCATTAAAAGCCACGCCTACTTAAAACAAGTAAAAAAAATAAAAAAACCGACGTCACCTTAAAATTCTACATAATTTTCTGAACTATCTCCTCGCATTTTTGGGCGAATCTATCCACTATTTTGATCTTTAAAAATAAAGGCAACGAGAATAAAATTAGAAAAAAACTTGAATGGCTCTATTATATTGCACATCGCTGTATGTCCTCAAAATTAGCCTAAAAAAGGTTCATGGATTTATGCATCTATAACTCTTAAACAAGAAGCTTTTGGTGATTAAGTTACATAGCTGTTATTTACACAATTAAAAGGCAAACATTTTTTTTATACAAACTTTTAACCCTCTCATGACCGTTAGTGGTGTTTTAAGCAGTAAACTTCAAAGATTGTGTCAAAACTAAACTTTGAATGTCTCATTTAATTTTATAAATCTGTAAATACGTATACTCCTCATCATATAATAGGAAATTTAGCGTAGCTTAAAAGCAAAATAATTTTGGGTATAGGATGTGTTCAGCAAACTTATGTAGAACACTACGAGGTACAGTTTTGTGGAACATAGTGTTTTACATGAAATGGAAGATTCACATGGTTTGAGCGCCAATTCTGAATAAGTACGAAATTAAGGGGGTTATTTTGTAAAATTGTTGTTTTCCATACAAATTGTTTTTGTAACAATAAAAATTTATACACAAATCAACGCAACGCAAGGTATTCAGTTTTACAAAATAACCCACTAACCCTTAAACACATTTTAAGTTTTGACTTATTTCTGGCATTGAACTTAAATTTGCAACTTTGATGTCTTCAGAGACTTATAGTAGAATTTCATGAAAAGTATTTTTGTGGAACCCTCTAACTCTTCAATTAAACGGACTTTTTGCCCCTTTTCAAAAAGGTTCAGAAAGACCCGAAGGTTGAAGAGTTAGATCATTAAAAAATATATTTCATGAATTTCTAATATAAGTCTCTGAAGACATCAAAGTTTAAAATTGAGGTTCAGTGCCAGAAATAAGTAAGAACCTAAAATGTGTTTATGAGTTAATTCAATGACCTTGCAATTCTCTCAATAATTTTTATTTGAAAAAATATTAGGCGGCTTGGAACAGGAACGAACTCCGACTGGTTAATCAGGGATGGAAAAGGCTCACTTAATCGGGCTCTTATACCAAAAAATGTTAGATCGCTCATACATATTTAAAAATGTAAGTAACTAAAAAATAGCTTTCCTTTGGCTCGTTAAAAAACATAAAAATTAAATATTTATATATTAGCAAATATTAGCACAAATTGCGAAAAGAAACATTTGCAAAAAGCGAAATTTTTGCAACAATATATTCGCTTGCACAATGTCGATCGCTGATTACCTCTTTTAATTCCTTTTCTGTACCATAAAGCCTTTTACGAATTCCGCCGTTCTTTTGCAATTTTTAAGTGCGGTTTTTTTAAATATATAACCTAGAGATTAAATTTTTGTACCATAAAGTTTTTTTTCAAATTCCGCTATTATTTTGCAATTCTTTACGTGCGTTTTTATACCCTCCATCCCACTGTGCAGGAGGGTATATATCATTTTGTCATTCCGTTTGTAACTTATCGAAAAAAAAATCTGGGACATAAAAAAAATATATATTCCTGATCGTTATCAATAGCGAAACCGATATAGCCGTGTCCGTCTGTCTGTCTGTTGAAATCACGATCACGCTCAAAATAGTTGTGCTAGGATGTTAATTTTTAGTCAAAATTTTGGTCCAATTTCTTAAGCAGTTTGCTATTAGAAATGGGCATATTTGGTCCAGACGTTTAAAAGTTATGAAAGAAAATGTAGAAGCACCTCTAGAATTTTCCATATTAACATGAAAAATATATTTACTGTGTGTTGTTGTTGTTACTGAATAAGAAAAAAATACAAACATACACACCCAGACCTTGAAAGAGTTAATTCTTTTTTTGAATTTATATGCATAAAATTGGATTCATTTTATAAATTACTGAATAATTCATAATGCCTTTAAATCAATGATTGGACATTGAATAAAGTGAGATAAGATTTGTTCCTATTTGTGTTGATTCAATTTTGATTCTATTGAATAATTTGGACGTATGTTGGCTTTAGAGGCACTTCACTGATTGATTCTAAATTTTTACTACTGATATAACTCTCTTTTGGGGGCCCGAAGAAATTTTTTTTTTCAGCGAAAAGCCTGTACTTCGGTTTAAAGTTTAAAAATGAACTTAACTATATTTTCTTCATTTATGATAGGGTTGGAACAATATGTACACCATTGGAAAGGTAATAAAAATATCTTTAGGATAGCATTTTTTTGTTGACCCATTATGATTCGGCGTAGGAATTTTAATTTTTTTGTTTTTTTAATGTTTTTATTCCATAAAAATCCTATATAAGAACAAAAATTGTGCTTATTAGAATGTTATCAAGACGAAAGGCTTTTATTTGATATATAGATCAAGTTTTGATCACTTCAAACACCGAAGATATTAGAGGTCAAAATCGTGAGATTTTTTTTCTTTCAAAGTATGGCTAACTTTTGACAAATGAAAAATCTCAATACCGACAATAGGTTTAAAATGTGTTTACTCCCAAAATATGTTCGATTCCCGATGAGTTAATTCAGTATAATTGTTGGTTAGAGTCAAAGTTGTATCTTTTGTACCATCTGCAAAAAAATTAGGCTTGACTTCTAATATCTTCGGTGTTTGAAGTGATAAAATTTGAACTACATCTTAAAAGTTTTTAATCTTGAGAATAAGTAAAAAATTGTGTGGTAGTATACGGTGGTTTTTATAAAAACGGTTTATTTTAAAAAATCTTAAAAATAAATCTCATTCGCCGGTAATGGGTAAACAAACAAAAAAAATGTCGTTCATAAGATATTTTTACTATCTTTCAATGATATATATATATTGTTCCAATCTGACTGTAAATGATTTAGATATATGTAGCTAATTCCATTTCCAAACTTTTCACAGAAATAAACTCCCTACAGAGGTCTTTCCGCGGATTTTTTTTTTAACAGCTTGAAAAGTACTACATCGGGGTAAAAAAAAAATTCACTGAGATCAACTTACTGCAAAATTGAGATTTAAAATACGAATTAAGGAATTATATTTTTAAAGGTCTGCACACATCTATATGAATAACATAAGCAGTGTTGCCACTTTATGGGTAGGGCATGGATGACAGCAATTATTAAATTGTTTAGTTTTTCACTTAAATTTCAATTCAAATGAATGAATTGAGAAAGTTATCAAATTTGTAAATAAAAAAATATATTATACATAAAAAAAAGAATTTAATTCATAAACTAGCCAATAGATAGTGGGTCTATGAATACAACTTAGCAATTACTTCAAAGCATTGTTGGTAGCAGAAACGGTGCGATTATCGGTGAGGGTAAGTAACGCTATCATAGATTATTTCGGTTACAGTATTTTAAGGATAATTGTATTTCGATAACGGTATTTTAAGGTTAACTGTATTGCAATTATTTCGATAATGGTATTTTAAGATAAGCGGTATTCAGTTATTTCGGTGCATTCCGCAAATTTTTTTTTATGAAAAAGCAAAGTAAAGTAAATTAAAGTTTAGACTAAAAAATAATGGTGTTGTAAGGATAATGGGATAATGGTATTTGATTAATTTCGGTACTGGTATTTTAAATGTATCGATATTTGAATCTTTAACAGTATTTTAGCGATAGAGCCTACCAACCCTGAGTCAATGTATGTAATTACTTTTGGCTTATGAATGACTTAACATCTAATTGTTAAGTTTGCATAAAAATTCCAATATCTATTTTTTATTCATACGAGTTAATGAATTGATTCACAGCGACTGATCATCCACGAATTAAACCGATACATCAGGAAAGTGTATTAATCTATACATGCTTTGAAATTCTTTCGTTATACAAGTAAGCTATTAACGTACACAAAAAAATCGTTACCAAGTAATTAAGCAAATTTCAACTAATAAAGTTTTATCGAATAATTTATTATATTGTGTATGCCACAAAAACATTATTTTAGTTGAAGTGCTCCCAATTGCTTGCCAAAGATTTTTTTGTGTGTATTTAAAAACGCAAATAAAATTTGATTTTTGAAAGACTCTAAAATAAGATTATTTTTAAATAGTTCACAACTGACTCTTATTTACAAGCTTTTTAAGTGTTTTGTTCTCAAATTAATTTTTTCTCTAAATTTTATGAAGATTCATATAAGACTCAAAAGTTCATCATAAATGCTGCATATTTAAGGAACTTTTCTTTGTAATAATATAACGCCCAGAACGATGGGACAATTGAAATGGCCAAATCACTTTTTTTAAGTTTACTGATGAGGTTATTACCTTTTTTTGGAGTTCAAATTGTAATAATATGTTAATTGAAGTCATTTATAATTTCATATTTTTTGGGTAATTTTGTCTACACTTTTGGGAATTTTGAATCTTGCTTGTGGCAGCACTGAGATTAAACAAGATTAAACTGAAATATTTACTTGTGTGGTGGAAAAAATCATACACATTTGTTGCACAGTGGATTGACCGAATACAAAATGGGTAATAATTCATACTTGTTTGTACTTAGTAGAATCCCCGAATAAAAACACCAGGATGGAGGGTATCTAAAGACTCGGCACAGCCGAATTTAATCTTTGGTTTGTATAAGTTCCCAGCCCGCTTGTTTTTTTTAATTTATAATCTAGGGGCTATAATACACATTTCATACAACCAGAGCTTTGAAGAATTAATTCCTTAATTCAATTTTTCAATTCTGAATTAAAAATTCGATGAATTAATTCACTAAGCAATATATATTGAATGGAATTAATTCATATTTGCTTTCGTTCGATTTATTTTGTTACGAATTAATTCAATTGCAATAGTTCTTTTTATTAAATCAAAAGAATTAATTCACTGGTGAATTAATTCCTTATTGAATTAATTCACTACTGAATTCGTTCAATTTCATTTTCGTTCAGTGAATTAAAAAAAATAAAATTACGTTCAGTGAATTAAAAAAAAAATAATAAGTTCACTGAATTGAAAAAAAAATAAAATAAGTTCACTGAATTGAAAAAAAATAAAATAAGTTCACTGAATTCAAAGCCTGTTTTCTGCCGTTCAGTAGAAGAAAACAATAATCTACAAATAAATTTTTTAAATAAGCAATTTTACAGCGTGTGCTAGTAAAAATAAACAAAATAGAAACCGGATGCTGTTTATCAACCTACATGATTCAAAAATAAATCCTTTTACTATTAAATATAAAAACTTTACAGATATAGATAAATTTGGAAAAAAAATATAACTATTAATTTTTCAAACTAGTTATATAGTTATATTTTTTTTCCAAATTTATCTATATCTGTAAAGTTTTTATTTTTAATAGTAAAACGCTTTATTTTTGAATCATGTAGGTTGGTAAACAGCATCCGGTTTCTAATTTGTTAATTTTTACTAGCACACGCTGTAAAATTGCTTATTTAAAAATTTTATTTGTAGATTATTGTTTTCTTCTACTGAACGGCAGAAAACAGGCTTTCAATTCAGTGAACTTATTTTATTTTTTTTCAAAATCGGTCCATGTTTAGATCTAGTGCCCATATAAGGGTCCCCCCAAAATTATATTGTTTATACGCTGCAGGTCGCAAATATTAAGATATTTTGATGAAATTTGGTACACAGAGCTAAGTTGGCCAAAGGACGAAGTCTATTGATTTTGGTGAACATCGGTCCATGTTTAGACCTAGTGCCCATATAAGGCTCCTACCAAAATTATATTGTTTATACGCTGCACTCGCAAATATTAAGATATTTTGATGAAATTTTGTACACCGACCTATATCAGCCCAAGGACGAAGCTTATTGATTTTGGTTAACACCGGTCCATGTTTAGACCTAGTGCCCATATAAGGGTCCCCCCAAAATTATATTGTTTATACGCTGCAGGTCGCAAATATTAAGATATTTTGATGAAATTTGGTACACAGACCTATGTTGGCCCAAGGACGAAGCCTATTGATTTTGGTGAACATCGGTCTATGTTTAGACCTAGTGCCCATATAAGCGTCCCCCCAAAATTATATTGTTTATACGCTGCAGGTCGCAATTATTAAGATATTTTGATGAAATTTGGTACACAGACCTATGTTGGCCCAAGGACGAAGCCTATTGATTTTGGTGAACATCGGTCCATGTTTAGACCTAGTGTCCATATAAGGGTCCCCCCAAAATTGGTTTGGTTACAAACTGCAGATCGCAAATATTAAGATATTTTAAAGAAATTGGCGCGCTGACCAGTGTTGCCACTTTTTGAATAATTATTCAAAAACGGGACTGTTTACACATTCCTTGGATAATTTTTGAATAATGATATTATTGTGTAATTTCACTTTTTAGAGAAATTTTCGTAAATTTTATAAAAATCAGTTGATATTTAATGTAGGCTAAATGAGTTTGTCTGTGAAACATTTTCAAGATCATTTGCAAATATAGCGTAAGATTAAATTTGGGTTTGTTATGATTATGACTTTTTAATGACTGAATAGAAACTACCCAATAAGCACACAGGTTTTAAAAATTCAAGTGCTTTAAATTTAGCTTGAAGTAAAGTATATTTCAAATTCTAGCATTTGTATATTAAAAAAAACTAGATCAAACTTGAATTTCTGTTTCCCTTTTGCTGGAGTATGCTATTGAAATAAAATGTATTTAAAGTTTTATTCAAGCCTTGAAACTGGAAAACAGGGCTGGAATTGGACTTGTTTTCAACTTGAATTCCAGTGAAATTGTTTATAGGGTAGTAATAATAGTAGACAAAAATTTTGTAAATATTAAACAGTGTGGCAGAATAAAAATAAATTGAGATAATTCAGCAACTCACTACTTTAGCTCCGACAGAGTGAAATGTCATAGTAATCCAACCAGATGGTAAGAAATGACCAAAGGACCTAATATTTTTATATTCCTGTTAAATAACCATTAATGCCCACATATATTTAAAAAGTTGAATTAAGGGAAAGATTGATAACATGAAAATACACTAAAGCACCCATATCTAGCTTAAGTCAACTTTAGAACAGTTCCATCTCTATTGATTTGGTTAATTTTTAATCGAAACTCATCGTAACCAACTTAATCGATTTAAAAACATTTTAAACAAATAAAATAAATTTAAAAATAACAATAAACCAATTAAAAAATATAAAATAAATTCGCAAATTTGGCGAAAATTTACAAATTTAAGTAAGTCAAATATGGACGCTCTTTAATTTGGTGAAAAATAAAGCTAATTTTCGAACAAACTTAAAAAGCTGTAAAGCCCCAATAGGTGCCCAACTATATTTAGCCAAGGCACAACAATATTTAGCGAAGTTGAATTAAGGAAAGTAGCTTAAGCTTAATTTAGCTTAAGCGAACTTTCGTAAAGTTTCATCTCTATAAATTTGGTTAATTTTCAATCGAAACTCATTGTACCCAACTTAATTAAATTAAAAACATTTCAAATAAACAAAAGAAGTTAAAACATTACATTTCGCAACTAGCGAAAATTTAAAAATTTCGGTAGGCCTAATATCGGCGCTCTTTCATTTGAGTAAAAATTCAGGCAAATTTTTAGCAAACTTAATTGTGATTTCAGCTTAAGTTAATTATGGTTACTTCTTTATTTTGAAGTAATATTAAAAAATTATAATTTTTTTGTGTAATTTCATTCGGTTTTGGATAATTTTTTACCTTCAACTGTGTAATTTTTGGTTTTACTGGTGGCAATACTGGCGCTGACTCGCATTATAGAAAAATTTGACGCAAGCCCCATTTTAATCCATTCGAATTTCGGATCCAAACATTAGTTGGCTTTTACCCAGACTGGTGTAGGGTATTGTATAGTCGGCATGCCCGACTTTAACCTTTTTACTCGTTTAATTCTAAAACAGTAATTAATAAATTTTTTCACTCCTTTTCAGAAAACAAGCCCTTAATGAAGTATGGGCACATGCTGTTTTAGGCAAACATGATAATGTTGTGCGTTATTATTCAGCATGGGCGGAAGATAATCATATGCTAATACAAAATGAATATTGTAATGGTGGCAGCCTTCAGTCTCTCCTACAAAAACGTTCTCTTGTAGAATCAGAATTGAGAATTCTCTTACTGCATGTTGCCGAAGGCTTACGTTATATACACTCAAATGATTTAGTACATATGGATCTTAAAGCAGGCAACATCTTTTTAACCAAAGTACCATCGGTACATAAGCAATCTATGCCACCATTAACAAAAGAATGTTATGAAACTGGTATGGACGGTATTTATGAGGAGTTAAGCAATTCCGAATGGTTGATAACTTATAAAATTGGTGATTTGGGTCATGTGACATCGGCCAATGAACCCTGTGTGGAAGAGGGTGATTGTCGTTATTTACCTAAAGAAATATTAGATGAGGATTTTTCGAATCTCTTCAAAGCTGATATATTTGCATTGGGTTTAACGCTTTATGAAGCAGCTGGTGGTGGGCCTTTGCCTAAGAATGGTCCAGAATGGCATGATTTAAGAGATGGTAAAGTACCAGATTTACCAACATTAAGTCGAGAGTTTAATGATATAATTAAAATAATGACACATCCGGATCCACAAAAGCGACCGTCATCTACTTCAATTTTTAATCATTCGTAAGTATTAAATAAAATTTTTTATATCTTTAACCAATAAATAATATTGAGAGAATTAGTTTAAATTCCAGTCATATTCTATTTTTTAAGGCCTTGAATAATACTTGAACTACACCGTAATTTACAGCTGACTACAACCCAAAAGTAGTAGTTTTTAAAAACTTAATGTCTGATTCAAACAGGGTAACGCGTAGTTTTAATCAATTAACTAAGGCCGCCATGACATATTTTTGACAAATTTGGGCACTAAAATTTATGAATATCCAAAAGAAAATAAATTAGTTTTTTTTTAATTTATGCAATAAATTAGTTTTAATGCACTAAATTAGTTGTATTCGGTATTTACGATTTAAGTTCACACTATATTATTTTTGTTTGGAAATTTTTACAATTTTTTAATATTCTTTAGTAGTATTGCAAAAACGTAATAGGAATTTCATTTTGAAAACCAATTACTGAATTTACCTGGTAATCTTAAAGACTTGTAAAGCGTTTGAAAAGTCGACTTGTGTTGAATATGCCGATGCTATTAGCAACTGACAAGATTGATTATATGCCCATTTACGTCGCATATAAACTATCCGCATACCCTGAATTTAAAATTTATATGGAATTTAACAAGTAAATACAAACAGTTTTCAGAAACTACTAGTTTTGAGTTAATGTAAGTGTAATATACTTTGGGTGACCATTCGTACTGATTTGATCAGTACATGTACTGATTTTTGGTCACGTGTACTGATGAAAATGTCCTGTACTGATTTGCATTGATTTTTTAAAAATTGTACTGATTGTACCGCCAAAATGCAAGTACAATGTAGTTTTTTTTTTATAGGATACATTTTTTTTTTTTTTTTTTTTTTGTGTTCTCATATCCTGTACATAAGATTAAATCTTATAACTAAAGTACGGGAAAGCAGTTTGTGAAAAACAGATATTGCAAAATATTGAAAGAAAAACTTAAAATTACACTAAATATTCTTTAGAAACGTAAACTATCTAAAAATCACAAATTGTTGCAAAAATAAATATATTAATTAGACTAACAAATTGTCAATATTGTAGAAAACAAAATTAATTCTGTTTAAAAAATTCAAATAGAAATTGTTTGCAGTTGCTTGCGTTGCTGTTGAGTTGTTGATTGTATGGAAGATCTCATCAAAGACGTGCGGCATTTATGAAGAAGTGCCATTCAGACACATGATAACTAGTCTTTCTACCCCTTGGGGATAATGCAAATTGAATAATTTCAAAAAGATATGAAGGATTTTTTGTATAAATGATTTTGTGATAAAACAAAAGTACTCGAATTTTTAGAAGACTTTCAAAAGATACTCCATAGAGTTTTATGGCAAATGATGAAATTCGCTGAAATCTCGTTAGTCCATAAACATATCTGACAATATTATTGTACAAAACGGTTAATTTGCGTTTTCAAGTCGTGTCACAATTCCCAAAAAGCTCACAACCATAGATTAAACCGGGAATTAGGTATGTTTTAACAAGTAGAATTCTTACTTTTAAAGGAGTAAAAAATTGTGTTGACCAAAGAGACCTTAACTTGGCGTAAGTTTGACAAACAAGTGAATTGATATGGTCTGTCCAAGTTAAATGTTTGTTGAAAACGATGCCAAGGTTTTTAGCTGCTTCAACGAACTCAATTATTCCTCCATTTATCACAATATCATGTTCAATTACTGGCACGCTTCGTTGCATGTGAATTACTACACATTTAGATTTCCGCGGATTAAGGCAGAGCCCATTTGCCGAAGCCTATAAAAAAATTTTATTCAAATCAGAGTTAATCCTACTAATATTTTCCGTAATTAATTGCATTGGACTGCTCAAATACAATTGCACATCATCCGCATATATATGTATTTTGCAATACGAAAGCTAATTTGGCAAATAATTTGCATACAATGAAAAAAGGAAGGGGCCAAGAATCGACCCTTGAGGCACACCTCTAGTAAGAGAAAGGGGATTAGACATTATTTACATATACAGATTGTATACGATCAGTTAGATATGAAGTTATCAATCGAGTAGCAGTCGAAGAGAATTTAAAAAATTTTCTGAGTTTCATACATAGTGTAAAATGGTCTACTGTATCAAAGGCCTTGGAGTGGTCAAGGAGTACCAAGAAATTAACTTTACAATCATCCAGTTCACGTCGTATATATACAGACACATCTGTCAAGGCTGTAACGCAGCTATGCTTTGGACGAAATCCAGATTGCTTTTCATAAATTAGTCCTTTTTCCTTAATATATTTACCGATTTGTAGATGTAGAATCTTTTCTAAAACTTTTGAAAGGAAACATAGAATCGCGATTGGTCGAAATTCAGTAGTTGTTTTCGGAAGCAGTATGATTTTAGCATGCTTCCATTTCAGCGGAAAAGTGCTTGATGTGATAATTGCATTAAACAGATGAGTAATGTAAGGCAGAATTAATTTTAAAAATTTCGGATGCATATTATCGTATCCCACAGATTCAGATTTTACTAACGAAAAAGTTGACATGACATCAAATTGGGAGACGCATGAAAATTCAAACCCATTTTCATCAAGAGAAGAACTATTAATAGTTGTTGGAAAATTATGAAAGTTTTTGTCGATTTGGACCATTGGTAAGTTAGTAAAGGTTTTGTTTAGGTCATTAGCATCAACCTGGCAGTTTACTGTTAAATCTGCTTTGCCAATACCAATTTCACGGATTGTTTTCCATGTTTTTTTTTTTACTCAAGCGCAGATCCAAAACGTTTGGAATAATAATCTCTTTTTGCAATTTTAATTTCATTATTTACGTTACTTCTGGTAGTACGATATTCAAGTTTTAGTTCAGGAGTTTTAAATCTTTTCCATCTTGAGTAGACAACATCTCTTTTCTCAATTAATTGTTTAACATCTGCAGAAAACCACGGTTTAGTTCGTGCCGTGATAATTTTAGATTTTAATGGAACAGTATCATTATAAAGTCGCAGAATGTTATTTTCGAAAAATGATAATTTTTCATCAATATTAGGCGTAAAATATATACTACTCCAGTCAGTTTGAAAAAAATTCTCACGTAACAGATTGTAGTTCATACACTTAAAATCTCGGTAGTAACTAATTTGGTCTGCATGCTAAAATTGAAAATTATATTTTAAAAATATCAAATCATGCCTTGAGAAACATGATGCTGAAACCTGGTCAAACAATAATACATTAGATACATTAGCAACAAAGAATACATCAAGCAATGAATTATTCGTGCTTGTATAGTGGGTTGGTATAGTCCGATTTACAGGCATGAGTCCGAGCGATGACATTTCATTAGTAAAGATTGATTCAGTCAGAATATTGGAATTTAAATCACCAGATATTACAATATCGTTATACGCAACGGTCAGGGTTTCCAGTTTTAAAATAAAATCACTAAAAGATACTCTCTTGTTTAGCCTGTAAACGCAACCAATAAGCATTTTCTTTCCAAAAGATAAGATTTCGACAAAAATAAACTCAACTTTTTCTTCCTTAAGCGACTTGAGGCAAAATTTACAGGAAATGTTGTTCTTTACAAAAATGGCAACACCACCAGCGTGTCCGTCTCTATCAGTTCTAAAAGTTTTGTAGCCACTTAGACAAATTAAACTGCTGGGCGTCTTATCTGAAAGTCAGGTCTCATTTTTGTGAATGTAAGAGGTTTTCTCTACCAAAAAGCATTCAAAATGATTTTTCTACATGTAAATTTCTTAATCTAATATGTAGTTTCATACACAGAGAAGATTCGTGGTGACAACCGAATTTATCAAATTGTTCCATTGCGATAATAGAAATCAGTTGATACAACAGTTATTGGACTGTAATAAAAATATTTTAATTATCCGGTTGCGAGAATGATTCGGTTTTCTGAGTGTAGAAAACGACATCAAAAGCAGATTTTTCCGTACAAAAATCCCTAAAATCTGAAGAAATATATGTGGGTATTTCCATGGAAAAATTTTTGAATCTGTGGGATTTTCAATAGAAAAAAGTACACAAAACATTTCAATTTCAATTTTTAAAAACGTTACGTGTTTTTGTAAAAAAACTTAGCCAAAATGTGAAGTTTTTCTATTTAAGAAATCATGCAGAAATTAGCAAAGAGAAAAAAGATTTGTTCTGACAGCTAAATTTGTAGCCAATCGATTGGTTAGTTTGTATCTACAGAAAATTACTTTAGACAATGCAATTTGCTCGTGTAAACAGAAACTCGTTGGCCTGAATTTATTAAATGTGTTTCTATTGTACAAAATCTGATACTGTAAACCCCTTTCTTTATTGTTATGAAATTATTTTTCTTTTATTTGGTTTCAGCCATGAATAAACTCATACGCGTTCATTTTTATTTTTTCTGATTTATTCTACATCAAAATAATCGTCGTTGATCCGAACGAATATGAATGGAATGAATGGTATGAAAACGACCAATGATTAAATCAAATATGCAACAAAAATCACTTGGTTTGATTGATTTAAAATCAGCAACGAATATGTGTATTTGAGTATATTCATCGTTTGAACGCAAACGAATGTTTATTTATGATGGTTTTGCAATCAGCAGTTGCAGTTCTCTGGTGTATGTGTATAACAAAAAGCAAATACACAGGTTTGGTTTTGGTGCTACATTTAGCGATTTACAGCACTTAACCCTCTAACCGGCAAGCCCGCCTCCAGACGGGGTATATTAAATTGACCAGAAATTCGCCAAAGGAGTATTTAATAATAAGAAATTATCCTTTTTCAACAGAAAACAAAATTTATTAAATTTTAATGAAGATTTTTTTTGTATACAATGCACGGTTTGGAAGCGAGAAAGTGTCAAAGATAAAATTTCGTAAAATTTCAAAAATTAAATATTTTAAAACAACCAAAATTTTCAAAAATCTTAAAAACATATTTAAATTGACTTAAACAATTGATAGTGACCATGAAGTAAGATTGGAGCTTAGTCTATGCAAAAAGTTCCTTACTTTGGTCCAAGGACGCACAGGATTCCATAAGGATACCTTTAAAGGACATCGCCTTAACTTCAAAACGAATGGACGGATTTTTCTGAAATTTGGCAAAAAGATAATATTTGGTATAGGTAGCAAAGTTTAAAAGTTTGAATAATATATATAGAAGTTTTGGTGCATTATCGCTCAATTTCGCGTTTTTCGAAAAACGAAAATCTCTACATCCTCTTAAGTAACAGCACAAAAAATGTAATTTTTTTATTGCAATTACATCTTGGTAAGAGGAGTAATTTGTGCCTAAATCTAGTAATTTTTATTTGCTAGTTTTCGAGATTCACCCTTAAACTATTTTGGCCCATATCGCCTAAAGTAGGCAACGAAAAAAAAATTTGTAAAAGAACATATTGTTTATTTTTCGTGAGGAACACATGGTATAAATTTCATTACAAAAAAGCTTAGGCCGGTTAGAGGGTTAACGTTTTATACCAGTGTTACACTAAAGCGTTTTAAAAATGCATCTTTAAAATATCGCCACAAATAGATTTGAAATTATTAACCTTAAATTTTTTTATTGTGAATTGAATTGAGGTGTAAATCAACTGGTACAGTACTGGTGCCAAAGAGTCAATCCAGAACTAGTTTAGTAAATTTATTATAAGTACCAGTACAGCTTCTTGTTTTTCTTCCTAAAACAATAATCTTTAATAATTTGTGTACCTAATATTTTCATGGAAACTATGCAAAAAACTCGTATTTAAAGAGTTTTGAAATACTAGTTTTGGTTACACTTGTTTTTAATAATACATTCTGAGTTTGCAAATAATTACTAAAATGTTTTATTGTGATTAGGAATCATAAACACAAAATATTTTAAATTTCATTTGGTAAATGGATATAATTATATCAACAAGAGGAAACTATCGGTCTAATCTGCGTTTTATCAAAGGAAAAAAACTGTTTTGTATCTATATATCGTAATTCAGATAGCAACCAACTGGTACAGTACTATTTCCAAAGAGTCACTTCGGAACTGGTTCCGCGAGTGTCATATTTGTACCAGTTTCGGTCCCTATTTTTCGTCCATAAATTGTAATTTCCAAACTAGTTCTGCAACTAGTACCAAAGTGGGAGTTTGGCGACAATTGCCCCCATCCCTATGACATCTCCATGTTAAATTCTACAGTTGTTTGTATGGAGAGGCGGTAGAACTCGTACTAGTTGTCTGGTTTAAGTAGACTAGTACATAACTGGTTCTAAACTAGTATTTTTTGCTACTGGGATGTTACTTTATGTACTTATATATAGCATATGCAATTATATGTATGCCAGTATGTAATAATATAAAATCACATATGTCTACATATTAAAACCTGTGAGGAAAAAATATCTAACATATGACCATATAAAAGTATATCTGCTTGAATTTAAAAGCATATGTGGCCATATGTAACCATAAGTTACTATAAGCAATTACATAAAATAATATATAATTATATCAAAACTTTTTTACTCGGGTAGAGTTGCTTTTTTTAATTATCATTTTCGTTATCTGTACTACATCCAGACACGCTGGGACATCTACATCTTGTCTAACTGGTTGTCGTCCACACTATAAATGCGGTTATCAGCACAATTTTTGTAGCAAAATAAATTATTAAAACTTTAGTTCAAAATTAATTTAGTGCTAAAAAAATATAACTAAAACTTCAGCTGAAAACGGAATTTGCTGAAAACTAGTACACTTGATATACAATTCGTAATTCAGCTGTTTCGATTTACTACTTTTGATATAATTTTCTTGCATTCCATATAAAAAGGAATTAATTTTTGGCAATTCTTTAGTACCCCAGCAAAATATTTCATTACCAAATAAGTGGTTATATAATAGAAATTCATAGCTCCGCACAACTTATTTTTTGGCGTCTAAACTCATTATTTTTGTTTGGCGTGGTCGTTTTTATAAGTAGTCACGCTTACCCGCTCGCTTACGAAAAAATGAGAAGTAAGTAGTTATGAGATTCTGAATAATAAGTGGTTACAAACATGCTTACAAAAAGTTGAATTATAAGTGGTTATCCAACTGCTTACTTGATTCTTAAAAATAAGGAGTTACACAAATACTATAAGCTTCAGGAAATACATTCAGAGAAATTAAAGTTTTTGCTAGTGCGTAATTTTAGTACTCGTCATAAAAATTTTAACACAAAACATATTTACATGTAATAAATATACATAAATGTATAAAATTCAAAGGTTTAAAAGGCTTAATTCTTTCATTCACTTTAAAAAATTAATGAAATTTGGGTTAAATTTCATTCCCTAATAGCATTCTTATGGAATTAATTCGATAGCTTAATTCCCTATAGCTTAAAATTATATGAATTCATTCTATTTTGATTGAATTCTAACTGAATGAAACCCAATTTACCTGAATTCATTTAATAAAAAAGTGAATGAAAAATTATTTGTTTTCATTCACTTAATCAAATGAAAAATTTTAATTTGTATGTAATTGCTGAAATATTAGCATAATACAATGAAAAACGTCTAAAATTCATCTAACAGAAATAAATAGTATCGTATGCTTTGTTACAGCTTGTATGCTTTGGTTTTGATTATATGTTAGTTTCAAACTACACTGCACTAAGTGAATGGTAACAAAATTTCTTCATTCAATTAGTAAAATGGTGAATGAACATGCGATTTGAATGATTCAAGTTAGGAATTCATTCAATTCATATTAAAGCTTTGGGAATGAAGCTTATGAATGAATTCTTTACGAATGGTTTAAGGGAATGGTACATGAATCTTTTTAAAATCTGAATTTAATTTTTAGTGAATTAAGCTTAAATTGAATTAAGTTTTTCGAAGCCTGATAAAATTTAACTTTGTAAAAAGTACTTATTTAAACTATTGCGAGTAAGTCATTATTTTATATTCAAAAGCAATGACTACAATAGGCCGTTATTAGGAAGTCATTATTTTATATTACAAAATAATGCAAAAGGTAATGATATATCATTATTGGTAATGCAGACAGCAATGAGGTGTCATTACAAATATTTTGCTGGGACATTTCAAGTTTACTATTTTTTACTAGAAATGTAAACAGGCACTATGTAATGAAAATAGAATCTATCCAAAAAAAAAATTGTATTTAAACTTGTAAAATTATAAAAAAAAACACTGACGCAAATTAGGTAAAAACAGTACTGGCAAAGCACATTCCGAAATTCGAATGGGTTAAAATGGGACTTGTGTCAAAATTTTATATAAAATGATAAAAGAAGAGAAAATCGTAAATATACCCCATATGAGCGATGGTTCCAAATATGGACCGATCCTATTTAGAATTTATAGGCCTTGTCCTTGGGACCATGTGAGTCAGCGAACCAAATTTCATTGAAGTATCTTCGTATTTCCGATCTGCAGCGTGTAAAAAAGCCAATTTTGGGGGGACACTTATATGGGCACTAGGTCTAAACATGGACCGATTATAGCCAAAATCAATAGGCTTCGTCCTTGCGCCGACATAGGTCGGTGTACCAAATTTCATCAAAATATCTTAATATTTGCGACCTGCAGCGTGTAACCAAACCAATTTTGGAGGGGACCCTTATATGGGCACTAGGTCTAAACATGGACCGATTATAACCAAAATCAATAGGCTTCGCCCTTGGGCCGACATAGGTCGGTGTTAGGGTTGCCATCCGTCCTCTTTTCCCCGGCCACCGTCCTCATTTTTAGGGCGTCCGGGGCAGTCCTACTTCTCTTTCAGTAAGTGTCCGGGGTTGTCCTACTTTTTGCACTTTTACTCCATAACTTTTTTTATTGCTTCTAAACTTTTGAATTGTTAGCATCGCTGTTTTGTGGCTGTTACTACAATTAACTTGGCATCACTTACTTTGATTGCCTAATTTGAAGCTTATCAGCAGTGAGCCAACTGCTGAATTTAAAAAAAAATTAACAGTGCTTTTAATGATGAAAATTTGTTTAATGAATTCCTTATCCTGAGAAATTATGTGAACAACTTAAATTCAATTAACACGACTGATAACAAGTTTTGGCGCGATTTTTTTTTTTTTTTATTAAAAGTGATGTTTGCTATGAAATTAGAAAATTTGTTTAGTTCTATTTTTTCTTACCAGCACATAATGCCAACGTAGAACGTATATTTTCTTTAATCGAGAAAAAATTTAATTCAAAAACAATTTCTGATATTATTAGTCAAAGATAATTTTGATATGAATTGTCAAGAGTTTTATAAATATTTGAAGAAATGTGACAGTAATATATATTAGCTGGAAATTGCATCTTAAAGACAATGTCATCAGTGACTTATTATATACCAGTTATCAGCAAAAGACATATTACTTAAGACGTCTTAACGACATGTCAGCAATTTGTATTCTGCTTTTAAAAACTCTGACTAACTGCAGACTTGTCAGCACCGGACAACCAAAGTATCTATAACATTAATTTATTTCAAGAAATTATAAAAAATTATACATTTTTTTTACTAAAGAATACTTTTGGGATTTTTGTATTTTTTACGACAAAATGCTGCCATGTCAAACAGACTTTTATAGGAAATATCTTAAAGACGTCTTAGTGAGGTATTATGAATAAGTCCCTACTTGTGACGGACTGCTGAATAGTCACGAGGTGTCATCCGCTTTTTGTGGAAACAATTCTTTAAGGCGTCTTAAGGATAGGTAATCATTTAATCCGCGTTAAGACCACTTGATGATTTGTCGTGATGACATTTTTACATTTGTATGAAAATGTCATCAGGTGTCTTAAGGTTTTTGTATGGACCGGATCAGAAAGTCAGCAGTGACAGTAAAATTTCATTAAACCGTCTTGAAGTCGTCTTGATGATATCTCCAACTGGGATATTGATTCAAATTGGAAGCGTTGAAAAATATTCATGAAACTCTTAATAATTCTTCATATGTGACAGCGCATAGAGAAAGGGACCTAAGGGTAAAAAAATCAATTTTTATTTATTTATTTTTTGATGTGGACAACATCTGAGCATCGAATGAGACCGATATCCCATGCCCCAAAAGTGTTCCCTCCCAGAGATATGCGCGTTTTATGAAAGTGAAGTCGCCGATTCTAAAAAAATGTTCGTACTAACAGAGTGATATTCACGATTTAAAAGAATTATAAATGAGTATTTATTATAATTCACAATTAATACACCATGATACACGTATTTAAATCTTTAAAATGGCTCTCCTGAACAAAACCGGTTTTTACCCTTAGGTCCCTTTCTATTTTGCGCGTCACATATCAAGAAATTATACAAATGTGCATTCCTGAAAATGTATGCAATGAATTGGTTATGTTTTTTTTTTTTTGTTTATTTATGTACCACTAATTTAAAGTTCAGAATGATTTTTTTGTTAATTTTTTTTTATAGTGGGAATAAAAACTGTTTTATTTATAAAATAAATTTTTATTTGTATATTTTATCGCGTTGTTGATTTTTGTAAAATAAATTTATTAAAAAAATTGTCCTCTTTTTTTAAGACAAATGTCCTCATTTTCTGAGGTTGACGTCCTCTTTTTCTCAAAATCGAAATGGCAACCCTAGTCGGTGTACAAAATTTCATAAAAATATCGTAATATTTGCGACCTGTAGAGTGCGCACAAGAATGCATGGACAGACGGACATCGTTAAATCGAAATAAAATGTGATTCTGAGTCGATCGGTATACTATAAGGTGGGTCTAGGTCCAATATTTTTTGGTGTTACAAACATCGGCACAAACTTATTATACCCTGACCACGTACTGGTGTAGGGTATAAAACTCCAACCGCAATACTGCACAAATAACTGGCATGTAGTATTTGCAGAACTTATCTGATTGTATCTCCAATTAATGTTTCGAATGCATGGATGGTAACCGAAACCATGCGGTTATCGGTAAGGGTAACGCTATTTGAGATTATTTCGGTAATGGTATTTTAAGGGTAATGCTATTCCATTTATTTCGGTACCGGTATTTTAAGGTTAGCGGTATTTCATTTATTTCCGTAACGGTATTTTGAGGACAACGGTGATTTGGTTATTTCGGTAACGGTATCTTACGGTTAATGGTATTTCAGTTATTTCGGTAACTGTATTTTAAGCCTAACGGTATTTCATTTATTTCGATAACGGTATTTCAAGGATATCGATATTTGATCTATTTCGGTAACGGTATTTTAAGGATAACGTTGTTGCCGTTATTTCGGTAACGGTATTTCAAGGGTAACGTTATTTCCGTCATTTTGGTAACGGTATTTTAGGGTAACGGTGGTTAATTGAAAGGGTTCTGAATTGATAACGGTATTTTAGCGATATTGCCTGCAAAACATGTTCGAATATGAATATTTCTTGTAGCATCGATACATTTCCTTGAAACAAGGAGATGGAACTCACGTACTGATTATAAACTATGGAAGCAATTGGAATTGTGATACAAATATTTACAGGAACATTTTAATTTTAGTTATTTAAAGATTTTTGTATTTGTATTTAAAAGCAGGTTGAATTCAAGCGTTATTTAAAGTACTTAAACTATTAGGGTCATATGCATAACAACTATGTAAATGGCTTATAAAACAATTTTTTCTTACAAAATTCATTTTATATACGTGTTATAAGGTTTTCAAATTATTATGCGTGAGCATTTTAGAGTTTTAAATGCTTATGCATAATAACTTAAAAACATTATAACACGTTTATAAAATGAATTTTGTATGAAAAATTTGTTTTATAGGCCATTTATAAATTTAAAAATGATTAGGCATATTACCTTTAATGTTCAATAACATTTTTATTTGAAATTAAATTTGTCTTCTTTTTTTTATAGTGTTTTAAACTCCTTGGAATCTAAGAGCAAAGCTCAGCTGAGCCAGGAATTAACTATTGAAAAACGTAAAAATGAATTATTATTGCGTAAATTGAGAGAAGCTCGAAAAACTATTAAAGCTTATGAACAAAACGCAAAAGGTAAAAAATTTTTTTAATTCTTTAAATAATAATCCAGATAATTAAAATTTAATTAATCTTTTAGTTAATTCCAATTTCAACTCTCCTCAAATGATGTCAGATCAACGTTGCCTACGTTCTTATACACGCAAAAAGCGTACACCATGTATAAATTCAAAATTAGAGAGCCTCCGTGATCGTAACAAAAATTTTATTAACAATTTTAAATATTAATTTATTACTTATTTTTAAATTATAGTTTTTTTTGCTTTATTGAAATGTTTTAAAAATCTTTTAGTTTCAATCATTACTATGAATGTGAAATTTTGTCAAACAAGTGTTATACCTCAGACCATAATTACCCCTACTATATTTAGCAAACCTATTCGCTGTGAATTTGCGAATTCGATTTTTAATTATGTTTTTTTATTATTATCTTTTTTATTATAAAAGTAATGTTTATTTTTTTTAATGTTTATTATAAATTATTTACAACAATGAAAGAAAATGTAAAATTATATGAAAAAATGCCTGTAAATAAGAAAATATATAATATTTTTTTTTAACATAGTACATACCATAACATTTATATTTATTTCGTTTATTCTTCTGTTTGTTTTAATATAACAGCAACACATAATTATTATTCACAACGAATCATTTTTGTCTTCTCGATAATCTCTCCCAACTTATTCCATATGTTATATTTGAATTTATTTGTGTCTGCTATATTAAATTTATTAATAATTAATTATTAAGAAAATTTTTTTTTATATTATAAAATAAATGATTAAAAGAACAAAAAAAATATTCTATTTCATTAAGAGTATTCATTAGGGTTGCGATTTCCACCAACTTTTTCTTTACGGACCCCTTGAGATATATTTACTTGCTCACGGACTCCGAACTTTTTAAAAAAATTTATTTAAAAAAAATACTCAAAGCTGATGATATTTAGAAAATAGTTTTAAGACTATATAGATAGAGAAATCAATAGAATTTGAGATATTTACTAGAGAAAAAATTCGTGGAAATTTTAAGGGGATCCTAAAAATCTTAAAAAAGCTGAGAATTTAAGTGTTGTTCTATAAAAAAAGCTTGAGAAATATTTTATTTTTGTATCGGAAAAGTTAATTCTACACCTTTTGCAATTGCAGTTCAGAAAATATCAGTTTGAATACAGAAGATAACAAATATAATTCAGAAAATCTCAACTGAAATTCAGAATTTCCAATTTAATATAATCCATTTCAAATTCAGAAAATATCATTTGAAATTAGGAATGAATATACGAGTATCATTTGAAAATCAAAAAATATCAACTAAAATTCAAAAAATATCAATTGAAATTCAGAAAAACCTCAACATAGAACCTCAATTCGAATTTAGAAAATATCAATTAATATTCAATAACACATCAATTGTAATTCAGAAAATATCAATTGAACAATTATCCTAATTTTTGCATTAAAAATACAAAAATTGTTTTTTTGGACTTTCTATATTTTCATATATTTAGTTAGAATATTCTTCTACCTTAAGTCCAAATTCTAATATGATATTGTCATATTAGATTTTATTTGTTGTTTCAAAAAGGGGTTGATCATTTTCATAATAGACAATACAATTGTTTCGTAGGCATCACCCTACTCTTCAGTTGTCCGCAATAAATTTAGAAATTATCAACTCAAAGTAAGAAAATATCAATTAAAATTCAAAAGTCATTAATTGAAATTCGAAGATAAAAATATTAACACGTGAAATATTAATTGAAATTAGGAAAACATTGATTGTAATTGTAATTCAGGAAACATGTAAACATCGAATAAAAATCAAATCAGAAAACTCCATAGGAATTACATTAAATCAATCATCAATTAATATTTAAGTGTTGGCATTTTTTTGATTATAATGCTTTTGGGTTCCCATTGATATTTTTTGAATTACAGTTGAAATGAATGAAATTATAATCTTAGCATCAATAGAGTTTAGACAAACCTTCTTACTTGGATCATTTTCCTATAGGAGCAAGAAAAAACAAGAATGTTTAATCATTTTAAGAAAAACATCGTCAGAGCCTGAACTTCAAAGTTATTTTTTTGTTATAAACTGACGAGCAAATGTTCAACAGGGCCAGTGTTGCCAAAACTTATTTAGGAAAAAATGCTAGATTTTTTTCATAAAAATGCTAAAAACTAAAAAAATATGCTAAAAAAATTTTATAAAAAATGTTTAAATTTGTTAAAAAAAAAATAAAAAAAAAAAAGTATTTTAGTGACTTTTTACATTTAAACTGAAAATAAGTCATCTATAATTGTGAATTCATTTCTTTTTATTAACTAAAATTATATAAAAGATAAATTAAAAACAACTCAAAAGTTGATTCCTGTAAAAAAAGTTCAAAAGTCCTTTATACTACATTTATACCTGAGCAAAAGCTACCTGGTTTTTGGCTCTTGTAGTTTTTAACTTGTCAAAACACATACAAAAAAATAATCAAAAACTAGTTGTGTACAAAAACTGGGTGGGTTTTGCACAAGTATAAATGTAGTATAAAAATAAATTTATTATTATTTGGTGTAATGGTTAGCGCGTTGGGCTGTTACACGCGAGGTTGCGGGTTCGAGCCCCAACCAAGGCAACATCAATTTATGAAAAATAGTCATATGTATGAGTTTTTTTCTATCCCTCATAAAAAGCTTCAACAAAGTTCGCCAACTCACCATCAGATGGCGCGCAACAACTGTTCTAAAATTCAACATTTTGCGCAATTACAGTGTTGCCATATTTAAAGCTCTTCATCTTTCACAACCTTACACTTCTTCACTATCCCCTTTCCAAAGGAAGCAACACGTTAATTAATAGGAAGAATTTCGTGTGTTGCTTCTCTTTAAAAAAAAAAAAAAATTAAAAAAAAAATTTGTTTTTCTAAAATAGGTGGTAATGTGGAATACTTTGGTGGGTAAAATGAATTTCCCATTCTGCCTTAATTTATCTACTCCAAATTAATTTAATGGTTTTTATTGCACGCTCTGTTTCCCGTTTTCAAATTTCTGCGTCTTTGCAAAAAATTCTTTAAAAAAAATAATTTTCGCGGTCAGGTTTGATACTTTTTGTGGTGTTGGTTTACATTGTAACCCCCAAATTCATAAGCGATTTACAAAGTTACAGGAGGTTTATTGAACAAACTTTGTATGAAAAATTTGTTTTGTAAACCTCCTATATCTTTACAAAGTGATTATGAATTGAGGGGTAAGATTTTTGGTATAATTAAATGATAAATTGTACAGGTGTTACAGTAAAAAAAGTAAAATCCATTGAAATTTTTAAATTTCATGACCCAAAAAATGACAAAAAATTTATGACCCAAACCTAAAAAAAAACATTAAAAATTGCTAAGATTAAAAACGAACCTTATGAACATTTTGCAATTCTATTAATTCTATTTTAAACTCCATTCTTTGAATTATTATTAGCTGTATTTTGTCTCATGCCTATCAACGTTAAGTATTTAAAGCAAATCTACGTTAAACCGATTGTAGTGCAAAAAAATTTAAAACACGTTATGTTTATAATTGTTTCGTTATAATCGAACGTACGTCATCAAAAGTTTTTAGGAAGTAACGCGAATAAGTTACTTTAGATGCGAAAATGTATAAACGTTCAGTTTTCAACGTTGATAATTATCCGTGTTGAAAGTTAACGTGCATACGAAAAGTCATATGTTAGTTTTCCTCTTAAACGAGTTTTTACGCACTTTAAAATTTTTTTATGAGTTAACGGATATAGTTAAGTTGAAAACACGGCTATTATTTTCTTTTTTTACCGAAATTGGAGTATTTTTGTTCAAAATCACTCCTTCACAACAAAAAAAGTAAAACGAGTAAAAAAGTTAAAGTCGGGCATGCCGATTTAAAATTTTAATATTAAAGTACCATAAAAGAATACTTTTTATACTTTTGGGATCATTTTTAAATTTCAATCAATCCAACTCTGTTAAATACAATTTTTGATATTTTTTTTCGCAGAAACATTTTTTTCGCGATTTTTGTTTTTGTTCGAAAGAAATTTTTTTTTTAACTCTATTAAATATTTTTCTAAATCCTATTGAATATACACAAAATAAATAACATTGTACTTTTTATTTGCAGAAAAAATGTTTTTTCTAAAAAAATTACTGCTTCCTTAATGCTGTTCATATTTAATCAAATTTGATAAATTAAAAAAAAAATGATCTTCGAAGGATAAAAATAAAAATTTTTGGTACCTTGGCGTCAAAACTTTTAATTGCGAATATCGAATACGAGCGCTAACTTTGAAAAACTGCTATCACCATTGAATTCAGCGTACTCGAATTAGCTTTACCCAACTTGTTAAATTTTGCGACTAGCACAGTGTAATTAATGTGTACGTATAAAAATAGTTCCTAGTACCAAAGAGTATACATATAGAGAGAGACGATCCTTCCTATGACTCTCTTATATTTTTAGCGAACTCGGGCGAGCAAATAAAAACCGGGTGAAAATAGTTTGCGCACACAAAAGATGCTGTGAGTACTGTGAGGGGAAAAATGTGATGACGTAAAATTTCCTTTTTCATTGTTCTTCTTTGAAATGAGTGTTGTCAACTTCTAACACAACATCATGAAGTACACAATTTATACAAAACTTGATAAAATCCACGAATTTTAATGAACAAATTTTTAATAAGTATGCTTTCATCATTTTCCCTACAGGCATTTTTTGTGTATGAATTATATAATCTCCACGTAAAATAATTTTCTCTGCGATTGATTTTGATGTTAATTGATAAAAAAAATATTAAACCTAATGTGTGGTGTAATAATAAGTATGCTTTCATCATTTTCCCTACAGGCATTTTTTGTGTATGAATTATATAATCTCCACGTAAAATAATTTTCTCTGCGATTGATTTTGATGTTAATTGATAAAAAAAATATTAAACCTAATGTGTGGTGGAGACACCAAATTATTTTAAAATTTTATTGCGTATTTTATTTCATTTGTAGACACTACATTACGTTTTTTTTCGATTCCTAGCACTTTTCGTTTTAAATTTTGTGTTTTTCGGCAAAAAATGCTAACAGTGAACACATTAGCTGTGTTCGGGTACTCAACATTGGGATCCCGCGGGATCCCAATTTTACCAAAAAGCGTTTTCTTACTACACAATTGGGTAAATGAGAGCTGTCATGAGAGAGTAATATTCTTGTTCTTCTTGCACGAAAAAGCCCAGACTTTTTTTTCGTGTAAATTTGGGTAAATTGTTTTTATCAGCTGTTATATCATCAGTTGGGTGCAACTAGTTCAATTGAACTCTTCACTAATTTCAACCAAAGACCTAGTTCACAACTAATAACTCTTAGTTCAATCGATCATTTCATTCATTCAGAAAATATGTTTATCATTTACAAAAATTAGTATAATAGTTGCAAAAGCCTATCGGTGATTTTACAACTCCATAAAATTACCGACAATTTTTTGAAGACGCTTGTTTAAATGTGTTAAAGTTAAATATGTAAATAAATCGAAGCTTTTGTTTAATATTAAAATCTTTTCCAAATTTAATAAACTAAGTATTCCTTTTAGTAAATAAAAATGCCTAAAAAGGAAATTTTTATTAAATTTTTGATTTAAAAAGGGGTTTAACTAGAAAAGCTATCTAGATTTTTACAACAAATTGAACAAGAACTAGAAAGAGCGCTCACCAAAACGAACTATAATGCACAAATCTATTGACATTTGTTTTTTGGGATATACATACCATTCTCTGGTATGTATATCCCAACGGTGGGCAAATGCGGCCCATTGCTGATTTTTGTGTGTTGAAATTTAAATTTAGATTTTTTTATTTCAAAAACTTTTTTAATATCTTATTTCGCAATGTTTTAAAATTTTTTATTTCGAAAATTTTTAGATAAAAAATTAGGGCCAGTTTTATTGCCAGGGCTATGATCGATTTGAAAATTTCTTATTTAAAATTGATATTATTCTTAGGGCCAGTTTAGTTTGAAATTTCTTACTTAAAAATTATTTAAGACAAAAATCGATCTTAGTTCTGACTATGAAACTGGCAATTAATTATTTACAAAATAAATTCAACATCTTTTACGCTACTGTCAACATTCACAACTACTTTGTCACAAATTTAAAAAACATGTAATTTTGTATTTAAAAAAAATGTCACATTTAATTTTTGTTTTTCATCACATTTATGAAGCTTTTTATAAATATGATTGAGGTTTTTCTCCGAGTAGCCATTTCATTTAAATTTTCAGTAGCCCTTTCAGACTTTTGTTGGGTGGACGAGTTTTATAGTCAGCACAAAGCACGATTTTAAACTCATATTTTACTTTAGTAAAAAACTTTGTTTGAAAATTTCTTACCAAAGTGTTATTAAAATTCGTACTTTGTGCTGACTATAATACTGCACCGCATTGGTCTTAAATTTAGAACTGTGTGAAAAAGTTGGCGTTTTAATTCATCAAAAAGAACTCAAGTTACGGACTAAATCTTTAAGTTTGTAATCGTCGTTTAAATTTACCCTTTAGTGCATAGTGTTCCTTTAAAGGGGAAAGTTTTTTTTGCTGTGCGCAACCAAATTATTAAATTAAGGATATAATTCTTTATACATGTTTCTGTTGTCGGAATAATATTCAGTCTTTTATAACTCATTGAGTTTTAAATTTTCGTTGGCCGATTCCTCGACACCGCAGTTTAATGCAAAAACTATGAAAAGAAGTGTTCCAAAAATGTTTAATTCTACTTATGTAATTAAAAAATATCAAAACAGAATTTGAAAAAAGTTGAGTTTGCAATGAGTTCTTGTGGAACCAGTTTTGGAATGGATTTGAGAACAGATTTTTTTCTTACATAAAAAATAAAATAAAACAGTTCCGTCCGCTTTCATTTAAGGTAAAGATTTGTAGTTTTACTTTTTTTAATGTATAGTGCGGGCCGTTTTTAATTTATGAAAAACCACAATATGGCCCTCGGTGAAAAATCCGTGTCCACCCTTGGTATATATCCATCGACTACCTACACTTGTAGTTATTGAATTTACGCTTCGGGTGAATATGTTGTGTATGTGTATGGTTTGATTTTTAACATCACTCACTCATACTTGCTTCACCACTAATACTTTAAAAGTACCCAAAATGATAATTTTGCCATTTTCTGATCAGCACATCAAAGTGAATAAAAAAAATAATCGCTGTGTATGATTTTGTATCTTTTTGTAATTGCGAGTCAAATCCTCACATACTTTTAAAATATTTAAAACATGATTGGTTCACATTTCGTAAATTCGAGAGTGATTTCTATGCGCTTTTTTATATTTAAGAATTAAACTCAGTAGTCTTGTACTTCATTCAGTAGTCTTGAGCTTTGATACATGATTAATTTTGAATTTGATACGCTGATTCCAAATTCTTAAATGTAAGTTACCCAAAATTGATGGAATAATTGTTTTTCTGAGAGTGCCTAGGTGGAAATTATGTGTGGTAACAAAAAAGAAGCACTGGCAAAGCGCAAGTAGACCGCGGCCTTACAAAAAGAAGTACTGGCAAAGCACTAAATTTGGACGCCTTCCCAACGCTTTAAAAGGGTGAATTCCCAGCGCTTGTTTTTCTATAACATTATTTTGTTTTTGAAAAAGAAACTCCAAAAGAGTGAATATTTAAATAATTTTTGACTCCACAATACAATAACTCCAAGAATCGTCTATTTTTAGAATAATTTAAAATTCTTCAGTGATGAGGGCTCATAATTTGGTGGCAGGGAAAACACTTGATTTTTATGTTTCTTGGTGCTATCTCAATACTTTGCAAAGCATTAAATAGATCGGTGTTATCATTTGGGTATCAGGAAAGCACTTTAATTTTTTTATTTGCGCGTTGGCAAAGCATTTGCTTTTTATGTTTATGGCTGCTTTCCCAGGGCTTGGTAAAGCATTGGCACCACCGAGGAACGGTGTTATCATTTGGGCGTTGGGAAAGCGCTGTTAACAAGCACTCATACCACCCATTTCGGTGCTTTGCCAGTGCTGGCCCCTTTGTAATTTTCTACCTGGGTCGTGTCAAATTGTTCTAATATTGGTCACCATTTTTGGTTTTAATTATTCAAGACAGATTTTGGCTCCTTGAACCAATAAAAAAATAAATTTTTCCTATTTCCTTATATGAGGCCAATTTCTGTAAGCTATCACAGAAACCTAAATCCTAAATAGCAAAAATTGGTGTACGATTTTAAGTACTGATGCAATTTTTGTAAGTTTTGGTAAAGTGGGGAAATGCGCATCGAAAATACTTATACAGTAGTTTTGATTTAACTGCCTTTTTCTTAAGTGCACATTTGCTATAACTGCATAAAATTTTGATTTCGTTTCTATTTCACAAAATTATGTACGCAATTGTCTTCTTTAAGTGCACTTTTTGTACCTGCGCATTTAAGATAACTGCCTCATATTTTTGGCAGTTTTACATTATTTTCATAAGAAAGATCACCGTTAGCTGCCTCTTGTGGTTTGCTTCGTTTTTCAATTCTAGGAAAAAAGAACACACATAAAATAAATGTGTTGTCAACTTTTTTTGTAAAAAAAATATCTTACTTTAGTCGTTTTTTAACCATAAAAATCGCAAGATCTGGTGCAAACCACAAAGTTGTCATCATTAGCTTCATTTGTTTTCAGTCTGTATTGGTATACCCAGAGCTTTGAAGAATTAATTCCTTTTTGAATGAATTCACTACCAATCGAATTCAATTTTCTCTACAATCCTTTTCTTAAGTAATTCACTGAATTCGTTCAACTGAATGCGTTCATCAAACAACAAATTCAAAGAATTAATTCAATTGCAATAGTTCTTTTTATTAAATCAAATGAATTAATTCACCGGTGAACGCGTTCAATTTTATAAATCGAACGGAAAAAAGTGAATTAATTCTTTACTGAATTAATTCACTACTGAATTCGTTCAATTTCATTTTCGTTCAGTGAATTAAAAAAAATAAAATTACGTTCAGTGAATTAAAAAAAAAAATAATAAGTTCACTGAATTGAAAAAAAATAAAATAAGTTCACTGAATTGAAAAAAAATAAAATAAGTTCACTGAATTCAAAGCCTGTTTTCTGCCGTTCAGTAGAAGAAAACAATAATGTACAAATAAAATTTTTAAATAAGCAATTTTACAGCGTGTGCTAGTAAAAATTAACAAATTAGAAACCGGATGCTGTTTACCAACCTACATGATTCAAAAATAAAGCCTTTTACTATTAAAAATAAAAACTTTACAGATATAGATAAATTTGGAAAAAAAATATAACTATATAACTAGTTTGAAAAATTAATAGTTATATTTTTTCCAAATTTATCTATATCTGTAAAGTTTTTATTTTTAATAGTAAAAGGATTTATTTTTGAATCATGTAGGTTGATAAACAGCATCCGGTTTCTATTTTGTTTATTTTTACTAGCACACGCTGTAAAATTGCTTATTTAAAAAATTTATTTGTAGATTATTGTTTTCTTCTACTGAACGGCAGAAAACAGGCTTTGAATTCAGTGAACTTATTTTATTTTTTTTCAATTCAGTGAACTTATTTTATTTTTTTTTCAATTCAGTGAACTTATTATTTTTTTTTTTAATTCACTGAACGTAATTTTATTTTTTTTTAATTCACTGAACGTAATTTTATTTTTTTTAATTCACTGAACGAAAATGAAATTGAACGAATTCAGTAGTGAATTAATTCAATAAGGAATTAATTCACCAGTGAATTAATTCATTTGATTTAATAAAAAGAACTATTGCAATTGAATTAATTCGTAACAAAATAAATCGAACGAAAGCAAATATGAATTAATTCCATTCAATATATATTGCTTAGTGAATTAATTCATCGAATTTTTAATTCAGAATTGAAAAATTGAATTAAGGAATTAATTCTTCAAAGCTCTGGGTATACCTGCACATTAAGGCAGGTAAACAATTTGACTTAGCTGCGGGGTTTTGGATTACCTGCACAAAAATTCTTGCAAAAGTTGGTTGTGCAGCTAAGTCAAAATTACTGTATGTATCAACATACGATTTTGAGTATTAATTTTCACAATTATTTATAACTAATTTTTAAGAACCTATTCGTTAAATTTTACACAATTTATTATTAAAATACAATTTTATGTTTCTGTTATTACCCGGTAGATTGCGCCACCAGTGTATCTGAAGTTTTAAAGATGACGCTATTTCTTTCCCTCCCGATTTTTTAAATGGCCCATATATCAAAAACTAAGAGAGATAGAGCAAATTTGACGAAAATTTCGGCTACTCCTTGCTACGTAATAGCCCCGTGAAAATTTAATTTTTATCCATTTTCGGGCCTTAGAAATTAAAATAATTCCATTTAGTAAAATGGCGCATTTCTCGAAAACTAATCGAGATAGAGAAAAACGGACAAAATGTTTGCTCCTTTGGAGTATCCTTACGTAGCCTTAGATGATATGGACCAGGTCCGGAGGGTCCCGAGACCCTATAATTTGAACAAATTTTGCGATCAGTATAATTACAAATAAAACTGTAGTTTCACTAATTTCTTACTTAAATTTAGATTTGTTAAATTTAACAAAAAATATGTTAAAATCAACAAATTTGATATTAAGCCAAAAAACAGGAATAAATTTTTTGAAAGTAACAAAATTTTTCTGTTCAGCCAAGAGACATATTATTTTGACAGATATTTTGACATATTATTATTTCATAAAAAAATGACGATTATAATCTATTTTGGTATAAAAAGGGTTTTGAATTTTTTCGCAAAACTGGTATCAAAAGTTGTGTAACAACAATCTTGCTGAAACAGAAGCATTTAAGTACGTCATTTTTACCAAAATAGGCCTGAAAAATGTATCCTTAATGGGCCTATTAATATTGTATGCTCTATGGAATAATATCCCACCAAAATCTTTCATTACCCAATAAGTGGTTAAATAATGACACTAACATTTTTTATTACTTATAATTCGGCCTCAGTACTAGTAAATTTTTGTTAAACGAAGTCGTTTTTACAAGCAGCCTAGCTTACGCGCGACTTAGTATTTAATTTCAAAATAATGTGATATTGATAATTACTTACCTAGGAAAGTTTTTTGTTCCAAAGAATCGGTTGAAGAATAGCTACTTTTCCTTTACAACCCCTTCTACTGTTAATTCTAACACCGATGATTTTTGTTTGAAACTGTCCCAAAAGCAACCGCTTCTATAATTGCAAAGTGGAACCGGTTGCCCTAGAATAAGTTCTGGAACTAGTTATAGAACTGACTCTCCATCAGTCATACCTTCGATATAACATCCGTGGAACTGCTTCCGGAACCAGTCCCATGGAATAGGTTGTAGAATCGGTGTGGTTGCCAACGATTGTAAATAATTTTCCTGGGTACCTTTTCTTTACAACCCCTTCTACTGCCAATTCTAACACCGATGATTTTTGTTTCAAATTGTCACAAAAGCAACCACTTCCGGAACCGGCTGCAATAGTATCAGTTGTGGAACTAGTTCTAGAACTGATTTTACATTAGTCTACGTCATCATAGTTCCGGAACCAGTTCCATGGAATCGGTTGCAGTGGAACCAGTTGTAGAACTAGTGTGGTTTGAAAACGATGTAAAAAATTTTCCAGGGCATTTACAACTCCCGCCCGGGAATTTCCGAAACTCAAACCTTATACAGGGCGCAAGTTCGGATTTAATTTCCCAATAAACAATTTTGCTGGAATTCAAGTTGAAATCAAGCGTAATTCCAGTCACATTTTCCAATTTCAAGCCTTGATTTACACTGTAATTCAATAGCATACTCCAGCAAAAGGGGCACTGGAATTCCAGTCGAGCATAACAGTGTAAATATGCTTCAATTCAAGCCTTGAATTACAGTCCAATTCAAGATCAAACAACACACTAAAAACCCTTGTATTCAAGCCCTATTTTCAAGCATAAATCAAGCCAATCAGTGATTGTGCGTGATTAGAATTTTTTTCTCGTGAGCGTGAGTGAGTGTGAGTGAAAATTCACTCACGTGCCCATCTCTATCTAGAAGACATTCGTTCTCACACGAATGAGTGACTACATGTATTTTGTTTTTATATTGCATGTATTTTGTTTTTATATTGCATGTATTTTGTTATTGTATTTTCGTTCGTGTAAAGCAAAACGTCATCTAGAAACACCACCTAAATATTTAAGCTTTATTTAGTAGTATTTTTTAGTGAGTTGTTTGTGAGCCATATTTGGCCCTAAGGGATTAGCTTTAAATTGTTAGGGGTGTTCTGAAAACGAAATCAACCAATTTTTGTACAACAACAACATATACTTTTATGTGAAAACGAAGCATTTTATGCGGTTTCGTTTTTCAGAACACCACCGTGTATATATAAAAAAACAACTTTCAAAGTTGTTCGAAACTTTCTTGTTTGAAAACTTTTTAATATTTTTAGTACATTATTTAAGTAATAGATATTTAATCAGCTCGCTGATTTTCAGCAAACAATTTTGCTGAGCAAAAGCACCCTGCTGACTAAAAATTTGCTAAGACCCCAAACTTGTTTGCTGACTTTACGACTTTTTTTGAAGGTATGTACTATTATACTTAAGGGCGGAATATGGGACCGTAAACGTAACTGGGATGTAACTGTAAAAAATACATTTAGAGAATACCGTAAACGACATTACTATTTAGCATATATTTTATGTGGTTTTTTTATTCTAAATTTTTCCAATTATTTGTTAATTTTTATTTTTTATTTGTTGTTTGAATCTATTTTCTTTATTCATTTTATATTTTTTCCGACTAAAATCATTCAGTTGTTTCGATGACGTATAGAAAATTCTGATTTCAACAGAATGATCCGGCAAGTACGTTTACATTTACGCGTTAGTAACCATTTGTATACACTTCTTCTTTTGGTTTCGAAACAGCTGATTCGTTACAGTTACGTTTACGGTTGGGTAACTCACCCTTTAAGCATGTTTTTTTCCCGTAACCAAATTGATCCGCAGTTCTTTAAGTTAAGGGTGAGTTACCCAACCGTAAACGTAACTGCAACGACTCAGCTGTATTGAAAGCACAAGAAGAAGTGTGTACAAGTGGTTACTAACACGTAAATGTAAACGTACTTGCCGGATCATTCTGTTGAAATCAGAATTTTCTATACGTCATTGAAACAGCTGAATGATTTTAGTCGGAAAAAATATAAAATGAATAAAGAAAATAGATTCAAACAACAAACAAGAAATCAAAATTAAAAATAAATGGAAAAATTTAGAATAAAATAAAAAACCATATGAAATAGATGCTAAATAGTAATGTCGTTTACGGTATTTTATAAGTGTAATTTTTAGCTACGGCACGTTACAGTTACATCACATTTACATTTACGGGACCATAATCCGCCCTTTACTCGTATACAAAGGCACAAACAAAAAGTACAAACTGACTGTGAGCAAAAGCTGTTTGTAAACACTATCTTGAGAACAAATGTTCGCAAGTTGACTAGTAATTACGAAGGTTGCGAGGACCTCTTTCATTGTGTTCACACTTTTGCGTAGCGTTCGCGTAATAGTTTTTCCAAATAACGTTTGCGGGCTGCGAAAAAGCCACCTCACTGTCAGTTTATGTTTATACTAGCGGGCGCAGCCCGCTACGTTGTTAGCGTGCCTTAAAGGTCAAGGGGGGGGGGGCTGCGCCCTCCCCCCCGGGGGGCTGCGCCCCCCAAATTTTTATTAAATTCGTTTTTTATTTAAAGTTTTTTTATTTAAAGCCTTCACCCAGCCACCACAAATAAATAATTCTGCACAACAATGGGTTTAAAATAAATAAATATTTGATCACTTTTTCTCATGAAAGTGGATTGTTAGTAATGAATCCATAATAAATTGCAATATACGTAGGTAGATAGACCCGTAAGTAGTTTTGTTCATTTGTGTTTTGAATGAAAATAAATAACGTAAAGCAGGGTTGGAAAGCATTTTATAATATTAAAAATAGCGGGTCTTAAAGTTTTTTTTTTTTAATTCCAGTTTATGTAAAGGTAGACCTGGCAATTCAAGTAAATTCACAAATTCAGTTGGAAAATTTACTGCGTCGGTTTCTTCCACCGGTGCTTCGTTACATGAAGTTTAAATATCGGAATATATAAGTTCCATTCCTTTTCTAAGGTTTTTTCTCTTTTAGAAAATTTGTTTAACTTTTTGGAGAGTAAGTTTCAATGCTACATAAGTTTCATATTCCGTGGATAGTGTTTGAACAGGTAATTCCCTCTTCCAATCCATTTGCATTCTCTATAATTTCAATTCTACTCGTTCAACGTTTATATCCATTTCATTCCACTTGTGTAGTGTTTCATTCCACTCGTTTCCTATTTAGTTTCTTAATTTTAGTGTTTCATATACACTTGTTCTTTAAGTTTTAGGTTTCTAGCTAAAGACGCAGACGTTAAGCGGGGGGGGGGGGGGTAATTTTCCCCTTTTGAACCACGATTTTTACCACGTTCCTGTCCAAAGTCCTAGAAATGCCTTGTCGATAAGTTAGCCCATACTCCAAGGAAAACATATTATATATTACAGGTTTCTAGCCGAAGGGTTCGGTTAGGCCATCAAGGGGGAGAATTATTCCGTTTTTACCCCTCCCGGTAGGAATTTCCAAAAATTCCGTATTAGAGGACGTCTGCGTTGGAGGAGGAACCTACTACATACATAATTTTAGGTCTCTATATCCAGCAGTTTGGCCAGGCCGTCAAGGGGGAAGTTTTTTCCCTTTTTACCCCTCCCGGTATGAATTTCCAAAAATACCATCTTAGGGGACGTCAACGTTGGAGAAGGAACCCAAATACCGAATTTAAGATCCCTTGTTCCAGCAGTTTGGCCAGGCCGTTAAGGGGGAGACTTTTCCTGTTTTTGACCCTACCTGTAGAAATTTCCAAAAATCTCATCTTAGCGGATGTCTACAATAGAGGGGGAACTTTAATACCAAATTTCAACTTCCTACCTCCAGCGGTTTGGGCAGGCCTTTAAGCGGCACTTTTCGCTTCATTAATCCCCATTTTTGCAATGTCCCTGTCCAAAAAGCACCTTCCCGGTAAGTGAGCCCATACTCCAAGTAACATATGTTTTACATTTCAGGTTTCTAGCCAACTTTTACTATTTGTGCCCCTCTCGGTAGGAATTTCCGAAAATCCATCGACAGGGAATTTCAGCTTCCTAGTTCCAGCAGTTTGAGCAGGCTGTCAGGGGGGACACTTTTTCTTTTTTTGTCCCTACCGGTTGGAATTAGGCTGGAAGAGGAACCTAAGTACCGAATTTCAGCTTCCTAGTTGCAGCAGTTTGGACAGGTCGTTAAGGGTACGGCACGTTACAGTTACATCACATTTACATTTACGGGACCATAATCCGCCCTTTACTCGTATACAAAGGCACAAACAAAAAGTACAAACTGACTGTGAGCAAAAGCTGTTTGTAAACACTATCTTGAGAACAAATGTTCGCAAGTTGACTAGTAATTACGAAGGTTGCGAGGACCTCTTTCATTGTGTTCACACTTTTGCGTAGCGTTCGCGTAATAGTTTTTCCAAATAACGTTTGCGGGCTGCGAAAAAGCCACCTCACTGTCAGTTTATGTTTATACTAGCGGGCGCAGCCCGCTACGTTGTTAGCGTGCCTTAAAGGTCAAGGGGGGGGGGGCTGCGCCCCCCAAATTTTTATTAAATTCGTTTTTTATTTAAAGTTTTTTTATTTAAAGCCTTCACCCAGCCACCACAAATAAATAATTCTGCACAACAATGGGTTTAAAATAAATAAATATTTGATCACTTTTTCTCATGAAAGTGGATTGTTAGTAATGAATCCATAATAAATTGCAATATACGTAGGTAGATAGACCCGTAAGTAGTTTTGTTCATTTGTGTTTTGAATGAAAATAAATAACGTAAAGCAGGGTTGGAAAGCATTTTATAATATTAAAAATAGCGGGTCTTAAAGTTTTTTTTTTTTAATTCCAGTTTATGTAAAGGTAGACCTGGCAATTCAAGTAAATTCACAAATTCAGTTGGAAAATTTACTGCGTCGGTTTCTTCCACCGGTGCTTCGTTACATGAAGTTTAAATATCGGAATATATAAGTTCCATTCCTTTTCTAAGGTTTTTTCTCTTTTAGAAAATTTGTTTAACTTTTTGGAGAGTAAGTTTCAATGCTACATAAGTTTCATATTCCGTGGATAGTGTTTGAACAGGTAATTCCCTCTTCCAATCCATTTGCATTCTCTATAATTTCAATTCTACTCGTTCAACGTTTATATCCATTTCATTCCACTTGTGTAGTGTTTCATTCCACTCGTTTCCTATTTAGTTTCTTAATTTTAGTGTTTCATATACACTTGTTCTTTAAGTTTTAGGTTTCTAGCTAAAGACGCAGACGTTAAGCGGGGGGGGGGGGTAATTTTCCCCTTTTGAACCACGATTTTTACCACGTTCCTGTCCAAAGTCCTAGAAATGCCTTGTCGATAAGTTAGCCCATACTCCAAGGAAAACATATTATATATTACAGGTTTCTAGCCGAAGGGTTCGGTTAGGCCATCAAGGGGGAGAATTATTCCGTTTTTACCCCTCCCGGTAGGAATTTCCAAAAATTCCGTATTAGAGGACGTCTGCGTTGGAGGAGGAACCTACTACATACATAATTTTAGGTCTCTATATCCAGCAGTTTGGCCAGGCCGTCAAGGGGGAAGTTTTTTCCCTTTTTACCCCTCCCGGTATGAATTTCCAAAAATACCATCTTAGGGGACGTCAACGTTGGAGAAGGAACCCAAATACCGAATTTAAGATCCCTTGTTCCAGCAGTTTGGCCAGGCCGTTAAGGGGGAGACTTTTCCTGTTTTTGACCCTACCTGTAGAAATTTCCAAAAATCTCATCTTAGCGGATGTCTACAATAGAGGGGGAACTTTAATACCAAATTTCAACTTCCTACCTCCAGCGGTTTGGGCAGGCCTTTAAGCGGCACTTTTCGCTTCATTAATCCCCATTTTTGCAATGTCCCTGTCCAAAAAGCACCTTCCCGGTAAGTGAGCCCATACTCCAAGTAACATATGTTTTACATTTCAGGTTTCTAGCCAACTTTTACTATTTGTGCCCCTCTCGGTAGGAATTTCCGAAAATCCATCGACAGGGAATTTCAGCTTCCTAGTTCCAGCAGTTTGAGCAGGCTGTCAGGGGGGACACTTTTTCTTTTTTTGTCCCTACCGGTTGGAATTAGGCTGGAAGAGGAACCTAAGTACCGAATTTCAGCTTCCTAGTTGCAGCAGTTTGGACAGGTCGTTAAGGGTACGGCACGTTACAGTTACATCACATTTACATTTACGGGACCATAATCCGCCCTTTACTCGTATACAAAGGCACAAACAAAAAGTACAAACTGACTGTGAGCAAAAGCTGTTTGTAAACACTATCTTGAGAACAAATGTTCGCAAGTTGACTAGTAATTACGAAGGTTGCGAGGACCTCTTTCATTGTGTTCACACTTTTGCGTAGCGTTCGCGTAATAGTTTTTCCAAATAACGTTTGCGGGCTGCGAAAAAGCCACCTCACTGTCAGTTTATGTTTATACTAGCGGGCGCAGCCCGCTACGTTGTTAGCGTGCCTTAAAGGTCAAGGGGGGGGGGGGGCTGCGCCCCCCAAATTTTTATTAAATTCGTTTTTTATTTAAAGTTTTTTTATTTAAAGCCTTCACCCAGCCACCACAAATAAATAATTCTGCACAACAATGGGTTTAAAATAAATAAATATTTGATCACTTTTTCTCATGAAAGTGGATTGTTAGTAATGAATCCATAATAAATTGCAATATACGTAGGTAGATAGACCCGTAAGTAGTTTTGTTCATTTGTGTTTTGAATGAAAATAAATAACGTAAAGCAGGGTTGGAAAGCATTTTATAATATTAAAAATAGCGGGTCTTAAAGTTTTTTTTTTTTAATTCCAGTTTATGTAAAGGTAGACCTGGCAATTCAAGTAAATTCACAAATTCAGTTGGAAAATTTACTGCGTCGGTTTCTTCCACCGGTGCTTCGTTACATGAAGTTTAAATATCGGAATATATAAGTTCCATTCCTTTTCTAAGGTTTTTTCTCTTTTAGAAAATTTGTTTAACTTTTTGGAGAGTAAGTTTCAATGCTACATAAGTTTCATATTCCGTGGATAGTGTTTGAACAGGTAATTCCCTCTTCCAATCCATTTGCATTCTCTATAATTTCAATTCTACTCGTTCAACGTTTATATCCATTTCATTCCACTTGTGTAGTGTTTCATTCCACTCGTTTCCTATTTAGTTTCTTAATTTTAGTGTTTCATATACACTTGTTCTTTAAGTTTTAGGTTTCTAGCTAAAGACGCAGACGTTAAGCGGGGGGGGGGGGGGGGGGGGGTAATTTTCCCCTTTTGAACCACGATTTTTACCACGTTCCTGTCCAAAGTCCTAGAAATGCCTTGTCGATAAGTTAGCCCATACTCCAAGGAAAACATATTATATATTACAGGTTTCTAGCCGAAGGGTTCAGTTAGGCCATCAAGGGGGAGAATTATTCCGTTTTTACCCCTCCCGGTAGGAATTTCCAAAAATTCCGTATTAGAGGACGTCTGCGTTGGAGGAGGAACCTACTACATACATAATTTTAGGTCTCTATATCCAGCAGTTTGGCCAGGCCGTCAAGGGGGAAGTTTTTTCCCTTTTTACCCCTCCCGGTATGAATTTCCAAAAATACCATCTTAGGGGACGTCAACGTTGGAGAAGGAACCCAAATACCGAATTTAAGATCCCTTGTTCCAGCAGTTTGGCCAGGCCGTTAAGGGGGAGACTTTTCCTGTTTTTGACCCTACCTGTAGAAATTTCCAAAAATCTCATCTTAGCGGATGTCTACAATAGAGGGGGAACTTTAATACCAAATTTCAACTTCCTACCTCCAGCGGTTTGGGCAGGCCTTTAAGCGGCACTTTTCGCTTCATTAATCCCCATTTTTGCAATGTCCCTGTCCAAAAAGCACCTTCCCGGTAAGTGAGCCCATACTCCAAGTAACATATGTTTTACATTTCAGGTTTCTAGCCAACTTTTACTATTTGTGCCCCTCTCGGTAGGAATTTCCGAAAATCCATCGACAGGGAATTTCAGCTTCCTAGTTCCAGCAGTTTGAGCAGGCTGTCAAGGGGGACACTTTTTCTTTTTTTGTCCCTACCGGTTGGAATTAGGCTGGAAGAGGAACCTAAGTACCGAATTTCAGCTTCCTAGTTGCAGCAGTTTGGACAGGTCGTTAAGGGGCAACTTTCCCTTTTTGAGCCCCCATTTTATAACGACCCTGTCCAAAATTCAAAAAAGTATCTTTCTAATAAGTTAGCCCTTACTCCAGGGACCCACATTTTAATCTTCAGGTTTCTAGCCGAAGGGGTTTTTACCGGCCCCCAAGGTGAGGCTTTTCTTCTTTTTGCCCCTCCCTTTAGAAATTTACAAAAATTCCATCTTCGCGGCTATCTGCGATGGATGAGGAACATTCATACCAAATTTCAACTGCATTGCCTAAGCGGTTTGGGCAGGCCGTAATTGGGGACATTTTTCCCTTTCAACCACCATTTTTACTATGTTGCTGTTCCAAAATAGAAAAATTACGTTGCCGGTGAGTTAGTCCTACTCCAAGGAATACATATTAAAAATTTTAGGTTGGCCAAAAGGGATTGGGCAAGCCGCCAGGAGGAGACTTTTACCTTATTTCCCCTCCCTATAGGAATTTCAAAAATTCCGTCTAAGCGGACGCCTACACAGAAGGAGGAACTCACATACCGAGTTTCCTTTTGGGATATCCTGTAGGGAATTCCAAAAATACAAACTTAGTCGATGTCTACTACAGTGGAGGAACCTTTATACCAAATTTCAACTTCTTACCTCCAGTGGTTTGGGCAGGCACTTTTCCAATTTGTGAGACTGTTTATGTGGAGACTTTTCCCCTTTTTGCCCGTTCCGGTAGGAATTTCCAAAAATCCCGTCTTAGCGCACGTCTATGCCGAATATCAAGAAACCTTGTTTTAGTGGAGATATCCGTGGGGGAGGGAAAAAAGTAGTTTTTTTGAAATTATATATTATTTTAAATGGTACTTTTTGGAAAAACGAAATTTTTTGGAAAAAGATACTTTGTTTTTACAAAGTACTTTATTTGTACTTTTTTTGGAAAAGGTATTTTTTTTTAATAAGGTGTTTTTTTTGGAAAAATGTATGTGTTTTGGAAAAAGGTACTTTTTTTGGAAAAGGTACTTCTTTTGGAAAAGGAACATTTTTTTAGAAAATTCGGGAAAAGGTACTTTTTTTGGAAAAGGTATTTTTTTTAATAAGGTGTTTTTTTTGGAAAAATGTATGTTTTTTGGAAAAAGGTACTTTTTTTGGAAAAGGTTCTTCTTTTGGAAAAGGATCATTTTTTAGAAAAAGGTACTTTTTTTTGGGAAAAGGTACTTTTTTTGGAAAAGGTACTTTTTTGGAAAAAGGTACTTTTTTTGAAAAAGGTATTTTTTTGAAAAAATGTATGTTTTTTGGGAAAAGGAAAATTTTTTTAGAAAAAGGTACTTTTTTTGGGAAAAGGTACTTTTTTTTGGAAAAGGTACTTTTTTTTGAAAAAGGTACTTTTTTTAGAAAAAGGTATTTTTTTTTAGAAAAAGGTACTTTTTTTGGAAAAAGGTACTTTTTTTGGAAAAGGGTATTTTTTTTTGGAAAAAGGTACTTTTTTTGGAAAAAGGTACTTTTTTTAGAAAAAGGTACTTTTTTTGGGAAAAGGTACTCTTTTTTGGAAAAGGTACTTTTTTTGGAAAAAGGAATTTTTTTTGGAAAAAAAGGTCCTTTTTTTGGAAAAAGGTACTTTTTTCGGAAAAAGGTACTTTTTTTGGAAAAAGGTACTTTTTTGGAAAAAGGTACTTTTTTCGGGAAAAGGTACTTTTTTTAGGAAAAAGGTACTATTTTTGGAAAAAGGTACTTCTTTTGAAAAAAGGTACTTTTTTTGGAAAAAGGTACTTTTTTTGGAAAAAGGCACTTTTTTTGGAAAAAGGTACTTTTTTTGGAAAAAGGTACTTTTTTTGGAAAAAGGTACTTTTTTTGGAAAAAGGTACTTTTTTTTGGAAAAGGGTACTTTTTTTTGGAAAAAGGTACTTTTTGTTGGAAAAAGGTACTTTTTTTGGAAAAAGGTACTTTTTTTGGAAAAAGGTACTTTTTTTGGAAAAAGGTACTTTTTTTGGAAAAAGGTACTTTTTTTGGAAAAAGGTACTTTTTTTGGAAAAAGGTACTTTTTTTTTGGAAAAAGGTACTTTTTTTTGGAAAAAGGTACTTTTTTTGGAAAAAGGTACTTTTTTTGGAAAAAGGTACTTTTTTTGGAAAAAGGTACTTTTTTTGGAAAAAGGTACTTTTTTTGGAAAAAGGTACTTTTTTTGGAAAAAGGTACTTTTTTTGGAAAAAGGTACTTTTTTTGGGAAAAGGTACTTTTTTTGGGAAAAGGTACTTTTTTTGAAAAAGGTACTTTTTTTGTCCCCTTTTTGCCCCTCCCGATAAGAATTTCCAAAAATGCTGTCTCAACGGACGTCTACACCGGTCGAGGAACCTACATACCAAATTTCAACTTCATAGCTCCAGCAGTTTGAGCAGGCCGTCAAGGGGGAGACTTTTTCCCCGTTTTGCCCGTCCCTGTAAAAATTTCCAAAACTCCCGTCTTGGTGGATGTCTACGATAGTGGAGGAACCTTTATACCAAATTTCAACTTCTTACCTCCAGCGGTTTGGGCAGGCCGTCAAGGGGGGCCTTTTTCCCCTTTTTAACCCCCATTTTTACAACGTCCCTGTCCAAAATTCTAGAAAGTACTTTCCAGAAAAGTTAGCCCCTACTCCAAGGAACACATATCTTAAATTTCAGCTTTCTAGCCAAAGGGGTTTTGGCAGGCCGTCAAGGGGGACACTTTCCCCCTTTTTGCCCGTTCCGGTAGGAATTTCCAAAAATCCCGTCTTAGTGGACGTCTACCCCGAAAGAGGAACCTACATAACAAATTTCAACTTCCTAGCTTCAGCGGTTTGGGCTGGGCGATGTTGAGTCAGTCAGTCAGTCAGTCAGTCACGTTATTCTTTTATATATAGAGATGTTCGTTGGTTATACGACCATAATACTTTTATACACCCGAAATAACAACCATAATTTTTAATATTTTCTGGTTCAGAACCACTCGCTCCTTGGGGTAAAAGAATTATAAAAGTAGAATTTGATTTGGCCTAATCACAACCTGTTACAAATGACAAAAAGGAATTCGGACCATGCTTTATATATTAAGTGCGTTCCTTTACTTTTTGGCTAAAGTTCGGTAAAATGAGAGTAAGCAAAAAATCCTCTTACAAAATGACAAAATTACCCAAAAGTAAAGGAACGGCCAAAACCACTTTTCGAGCCCAAAAATGCATTTCATAGAAAAATGTGAAAATGCGTATAATTTTAGTTTGAAAAATTGAATAAACACACATATTTATTTACATTTAAAAGTTCTTATTGATTTTGTTCACTTAATTACTATAAATAAGACATTTCTTTTGCGTATTGGTTTGTTTAATTTAATTTTTCAATTTATTTTCACAATTGTTTTTGGTTATCATTGCATCAGCTGTTAGTTTTACAATTTACCAAAGTTACCCGAAGAAAAAGTCTGGGTAACTTTGGTAAAAAAAGAAACACAAATTCACTCTCTTGAACGCTCTCATTTACCCAATTTTCGAGTACGGGAACGCCTTTTGGGTAAGATTGGAATACCGCCGGTTCCCGTGGTAACGTAAGGGAACGGACCTATTATAACAAAGTCCGGTAAATTAAAATTCGTAGTTTTTGTAGGTATTTTGTAAGTTTCTTTATTATTAATTTGATGATATAAACATTTATAAGGTAAAATGTTTGTGAATGAATCTATTATGGATTTAAAATATTTATTTATATTTTCAATTGATGTTTGTTTTCAAAATCATTTAATATCGACCATTGAACGTTTGTTTGTCTTTCAATGTTTCATAGAAAGTGAATAATTTCAGTACTTGACTTTGTGTTAACGATTAACGACCAATCTTTCATAACCAAATTAAAAACTTTTAAAGAACACTCAGTGTGTCGTTGATGATATATAATTTCTTCTGCTGCTACTGCTGCTGATGTTGTTGAGTTGGATAAATCGTCCAGCATTATCTAGGCAACATACGTTGTGACGAACGTGGCTGTTAGAGTAAGATAAGGTTGGCAGATCGGGTTATTCGGATAATTATATGTAGGATGCTAGAAAGTTCTTAAGATCAAATTTTTTATAATAAAAGAAAAACAAACAAAAAATATTAAAAAACAAAACACATTTGTAAATAAATGTATAAAAATGAAGAAAATATACAACTATTAATTTGTGGGAAAAAGATAATTCTTTTTGAAAAAGAAGAAAACTAAGATTTGTTATACAAAAACAATGAGAATATATTTATTGATATATTTTTATCAAAAAAAAAAAAAAAATGTTTGCGGAAGATATTAGAAAAACATTTGGTGAAACGCGTTTAAAGGCATTTGTAAAAATGTTTTTTTTAGTAAAAAACATCAACAAAATACAACTCATTGTTAAGTATAAACAAAATATATAATGAACGTCTAAACAACATTCTCGAATGTTTTAGAAAAATAATAATTGTTTTTTTTGCCAATTATTATTAAGACGTTTGAACTATGAATGCTTTTTTTTTCTGAGGATGAACAAAACGACGTTACTGTATGTGCATCGGCCTAAAAACCACTTGATTATTATATTGTATATATAACATCAAGATATTGATGATACAAGATGTGATCTGCAATAAAAATGTATACCGCCACCTTAATAGCGACGTCGATCACGGCTTCGTGAACGTCGTCGATCACTGGATCTATTGCTACTGCGACGATGATCTCTATCTCTGTCACGATCCCCTTGTCGGGAGCGCTCTCTTTCACGTTCTTTTTCACGTTCTAATTCTCGTTGCTTAAGACGTTGCCTTTGTTCTTCCAAACGTTTTTGACGTAATGCTTCCTTTTCAGCAATCTTTAATTAGAAATAACACAATAAATTATTATTGGCTTGTATGGAGTAAAAAACAAATGATGTATAATAGTGTTTCATATTTATAAGAACATTTTTATTTTCGTATACTATTGGCGGCATCGCTTTGGTGTCTTTTGAAGATTTGCTCACCTTTGCATTCTCTGTTACTTGGTGAGGGGTACAATGTTGTAGATGTATTTTTTAAGGTTTACTGTTTCTCAGTGTTTGAAAATTATAAGAACACTTTACGTAAATTGAATGACAAAGTTCAGTAAAGAACAAAGTCTAGAAAATTTGGGTCTATCTTAAAGAAAACGTTTTTTATTTTCACATATCAGCAAGTTTTGGTAATTGTTGTTTTGGGCCTTAACTGTTGCTGATAGTACAAGGTATGGAAAGAAGTTATAACACAAAATTAAAACTGAGTCCACAATAGGGCGCTTCAAATTGCAAGATGTTCGAATTTTCCAGCTCCTCAAGGCCCCATCAATATTGTTACCTTTTAGAAGAATATGCAATCAAAACAATTTTAAAAAGTTTTCATCTTAAGGTCCCTCAATGCTGATAAATTTTTCGGCTATAGGCGAACAAAAATGTAAAATTTTTAAATACAAAAACATCAAATTTAATACCATAGAACGCGACACATCAAATCTATTAAATATTCTGGCGATACCCAGCAAAATATTGGTAATGACACCTCATTACTATCTGCATTACCAAAAATGATATAACATTACCTTTTACATTATTTTATAATATAAAATAATGACTTACTCGTAATAGTTTAAATAAGTACTTTTTACACAGTTAAATTTTATACATTTTTATTTATTATATGTGACGCGCAAAATAGAAAGGGAACTAAGGTCCCCTTAGGTCCCTTTCTCAGGAGGGCATGGGATCAGTCTCATTCGATGCTCAGATGTTGTCCACATCAAAAAAAAATTGATTTTTTTACCCTTAGGTCCCTTTCTCTATGCGCTGTCACATATGTAAATATGTTTTGTTTAAATTTTTATGACGAGTCCTAAAATTACACACTAGAGAAAACATAAAATGTTCTGAATGTATTTCCTTAAGCTAATAGTATTTGCTTAAATCCTTATTTTTAAGAATCAAGTAAGCAATCGGATAACCACTTATAATTCAACTTTTTGTAAGCATGTGTGTAACCACTTATTATTCAAAATCTCACAACTACTTATTTCTCATTTTTTCGTAATAATGAGTTTAGACGCCAAAAAATAAGTTGTGCGGAGCTATGAATTTCTATTATATAACCACTTATTTGGTAATGAAATATTTTGCTGGGTAATTACGAATACAAAGTCTAAATGACAAATAGAGGAACGGTTTTCGCGATATTGCTTTAAATATTTTCCAATAGAAATATTTTTTCAAAAATTTTTTCAGTTTAGCTTCTAATATTATAAAACTTTTTCACTGCGGAATTTTCATTCTCCCTAAACCCGTTATCTATGTGAAGTCTAGCTTTTAATAAAATATTACATAAATTAAAAAATTTTACCAATATCATAAAAGTTATTAAACAAAAGGCAAGAAAGTCATATTTTATGAAAAACTGCTAGGTTAACGTTATCCTTCATGTAACGGTGTTATAATTAATTCTGAACTATAGGTTTAAGAAAGACAATTAAATTTATATATAAATCTTTTTTTTTTCTGTGCAGATGGCTCAAAAAATTAAAAATTATAATCCAGTGGTGGAAAATATAATCCCCCTGATTATGTAAAGCGTTGGCGTATTTAGTAAAAACGCCTCCATACAAATCGAATTTTTCAAAATCTAAATTAACAAAAAGTGAAATTTTCCTGGCGAAGATAATTCAATTTTAGAAAAATATAAGCCTTACTTGACTACAGTGTTGCCATATAGCCAGTTTTAACTGTTTTTAACAGTTTTTTGGGATGCCTAACCAGTTCCAGTTTTTTCATGTAAAAAACAGTTTTTTTTTAATTTATGGATTTTTTACAGTTTTTTTCATATTAAATCGGCACATTTGTTTCATTTACCATTTTTTATTTTTTATTTTTTTAACTAAACTTTAAGAATTAAAATATAAAAGTGCTTATGCATAATTATTTATTTGAAAACCTTATAACGCGTTTATAAAATGAATTTTGTATAAAATATTTGTTTTGTAAGCCATTTATAAACTTAGAAAGTGAAAAATTACAATAAAAAGTTCATATTGTAAAAAATTAGGTACAAATCGAATCATAAATAAATTTAAAAAATGCCAATATAATACTGCAAAATATCTTACTGGAAAAACGAAATATTTTTATAACAAATTTCATCAAAAATTAGCACGGAATAAAATTGGCTAAACCATATCACGACATAGATCCGATGAAAATCCAAAAAACGTAATTTTTTACGGGGTTTTTTTACACACCGTCAATACTTAATCCCATTAAAGCTAATGTGGAATGCAAATCCATAAATAATATTTTGAAGTAATAAAAAAAGGTTCACATCTCAGAAGGGTGATTCGATGAACTTTTTTAACTTCAGATTCGGGCCTAGGAGACCAAAATTCTTTAAAAAACGTTTTATTATAAGGATGTGCATAAAGTCGACTACTATACTATATATGCCAAAAGCAATTAAATCATTCAAATCTCGATATTTTGAAAATTGAGACCCTGGGATAATATTTTAGTCCCAGAATACTTCGGGATCCCAGAATTTCTTCTGATTTTTAAATTTTTTCGGAAAACAGTTTTTCTATAAAGAAACAGTTTTTTTTACAGTTTTTCTAAAAAAAAATATATGGTAACACTGCTTGACTGTTAAATATTGCAAAAATATTTGTTACATCGACTTTACTGTAAAACCGCCTATAAACGTCTACGCCTTACATAATCAGGGGGAATAGAAACGATTCAAGTTTCTTCTAATTTTATTCTTGTTGCCTTTATTTTTAAAGATCAAAAAAATGGTTCAGAAAATTGTACAGAATTTTAACGCAACGTTTGTTTTTTTTTTATTTTGATACCTTTTATCAAATTACATAGTAGAGATGGGCGCGTGAGTGAATTTTGACTCACGCTCACGCTAATCACGCTCACTCACGCCCACGTGATTAATTTTAATTTGAATCACGATCACAAAGTACTCACGCTCACGAAAAATATGAAATTTATTTTTATCCATGGATGGTAACCGAAACGATGCAGTTATCGGTAAGGGTAACGCTATTTTAGATTATTCCGGTAACGGTATTTTAAGGTTAGCGGTGTTTCGGTTATTTCGGTAACGGTATTTTAAGGATATCGGTAGTAAACAAACGAGATTAAAAACAACCAATTTACCAACTTAATGTACGAAAAATACTCAATAATCCAGTGCAATTGCCAAAAACAGAAAATTAGAAATATCGGTAATGGTATTTTAGGGGTAACGGTATTTCATTTATATCGGTAAGGGTATTTTAAGGGTATCGATATTTAATTTATTTCGGTATCGGTATTTTAAGGGTAATGGTATTTCCGTTATTTCGGTAACGGTATTTTAAAGATATCGGTATTTCGGTTATTTCGGTAACGGTATTTTAGGGGTAATGGTAGTCAGTTGAAAGGGTTTTGAATCGATAACGGTATTTTAGCGGTATTGCCTGCCAACCCTGTTTTTATCTTAATTATTTAAGGAAACTTTCTTTATTGAATATAAGTTTTATTTATTTAGGGCCATTAACAATAAACAAATTAACCTAAAGTTTGAGCTAACTTAGAGTTAAAGATGTCAAATTCCATACAAATTTGAATTTTTTAACTTTCAGTTTGTGCTAACTTCAGGTTATTTGTTTATTGTTAATGGTGGTTAGAATTAAAATTAGTTTAACTATAAAAACATTTTGTTAAACATTTAACTAATATGCAAGTGCTTGTGCAAATATAAATATTACTGACACTTAAGAAAAACTTTTATTTTCTATAGTTGATTATACTTGAATGGATGTCTCTACACTAGATCTGTCAAAACAACAGAGTAGTATATTGGAAGATGACCAAGCAAATTGTGGTATTTTGTTTTTTGTTTTTTCTTTGATATTTTAAATGTTTAGAAACGCTCCCAGACGAGAAGAAGAAATTCTCGCACTTTAACCTGACAAATATTTCTAGAAATACTAAAAACGTCGCCCCCTGAATAAAATTTGGATAGGGGCATGCTTTTAACAGATTATTTTTCATAATTTGTTAATTAGGTTTGGGATTTTAGCGCATTTAATTCCTTTAATTTAATTTTATATTTAAAATTTTTAAATAACTTAAAAATTCACTGTAAATCTTTAATGTTATGTTATTTTATAGTTATCAATGTAGTCTTTTAAACTTTATGTTTATCAAAAACGTTTTGTTATAATGTTCAAACTTTATATATTTTTAAATACTTAGTAGTTACATTAAATAAATAGAGAAAAGAGGTTATGGGCACAGGAAGCTCTGTTTTAAAATAAAAATAAAAAAGAAGAAAATTTTTAGAAACATCATGAATAAGGAAGAATTCGCAAATATTTTCAAGATATTTAATCAAGCAAATTCAAGATATTTAAGATCAACAAAATCCCGGCGAAATTTTTAAAGAAATAATAGATTTTTCAAAACACATCAAGCCACTCCAGAATGAAACGGATTATCCAGTCTGGAAACGTAAGCTGTGTGATTTATTAGATTATCACGAAGGGGTAGGGGGTAGCTTACAGAAACCCGTTCCACTACCAGCTACTGCAAATGCAGATCAGAAGAAATTCTTTAAAGAGGAAGCAGATTTATTCAGGAAGGCGAATAGTTACGCCAAGTCAATGATAACCAGCGCAGTAAGTGATGATGTGTACCAAAAGATAATGGACAAAGAAACTGCTACTGATGCTTGGGAATCATTAAAGATTCAATTTGAGGCAAGATCTAAGGATCAACTTTAAAATCTGCATAGATTTCTTCTCCTTCACATGAAACAGTAACGAAGATGTTTCCATTCATATTGCAAAACTAAAGAACTTGTGGATAGAGCTGAATAATGGTTTGAAAGCAAGGAATGAAAACCAATTGCCAGATGTATTGCTGGTTTGTAAAATTTTACAAATTTTGCCGTCACAATTCGACACATTTAAGTCAAGCTGGATGCTTTTATCAAAAAAGAAAAGAATTTTGAAGAAGCTATGCATGTACCAAAGAAATTTCAAGATCTCAGAAAATAAAAATAATGAAGAAGCTCTATTGGTAAGAAATTTAAAGAAGATGCTCGTGTCAAAACAAAATGCAAAATGTAAAAACAAGTCTGATGTGTGCAATTATTGCAACAAAATGGCCACTGGGTACGTGAGTGTAGAAAATGGATAAATGATGGTAAGCCCAAACAAGAAAAGAATTCTGAAGTTAAAAGCGCATCCCACCAAATTTTACCTTTAATTTGCGATGAAGTTAACGCAATTAAAGAAGATTTTTCAGACAATTGGTGGATAGATAACGGTGCAACACGCCATGTTACCAATAACAAAAGATTATTTAAAGAATTTAAAAATTTTAATGAACCATGCAAAATTAAGGCAGAAATTTTCGATGTTATTGGTAAGGGTACCATAGAAATCCAGTCGTAGGTAAACAATAAAGTAAACACTTTGGATCTTTCGGATGTTTGGTATGTTCCAAAGATTTCTCGAAACCTGTACTCTAGACCACCCATGAAATATATGGGATTTTCAAGTGTTTTTTTTTTGTTTGCTCCACCGGCTGTTTCCGGTAGATTGGGTGCAAAAAATAATATATGTGTAAAAATTGGATTTCTCCGTGGCATACAGGCCAGGCAGTTTGAACTTTTGACCCTAAAAATGAACTAAAAACACTTCAAAGGTTTTTTGCAAAAATACTATATAAGTGTTGTTATGCAGAATAAAAGGACAAACACTTTCTTCATACTAATTTTTGGCCTAAGTGTTACTTATCGTGGTGTTTTAAGCGGATAAAGTAAAAATTTGTGTTAAGGATTCATTTTAAACGGCCCTCGTTAAAATTTGGACAGAGCCAATGAGGATCGGTTTTATTTTTTTTGTAGAACAAGTTATGTTGTTTTTATAAACCAATTACATTTGAAACATATATCTGTTATTCCACGAAAGAGAGACCTAAATCGGGAAGTTGAAATTTCACTTTTTCACGATTTCGTTAATAATTAATCTGCGATGAAAGGAATATAAATTTTTTTTAATTTATACTATTAGTAAACATCTCATGTTACTTAATTTATCAAAAAAATTTGGCACTTTATGTTTTAATTTTAAGTAAAAATTGACTAAAACTGAAAAAGATTGATTTTTTTAACACCTAAAAATTAAGCAGTCTGTGATTAATCTTAAATTGAAAACTCAGATAAAACCATTGAAATATGTAACACATATATTTTCTAATCAATTTCGACAAAGTTTTAGATAATTGAATTGCAAATTCCTGAAAAAGACGATTTTAAAATATGTATGTTCAAAAAAGTACTATAAAAGAGCATTTTAAATTTAATTGATTTTATTTCTAAACTTACGGTTTTATTCATTTTGTGTATGAAAACCCTACAAATATATTTATATTTTCAAACATTTTGAGTGGTTGAAAATAAATTAACCAATCAGAATGCTCCAAAAATAAACCAAGTCAAAGCATACTGCCATCCAAAATTTTAAATGAACAAAAATATACATTTTTAATAATTAGATAATAAGGGCGATAAATTTGTGTTTCAGATTGAATTTTCGGAAAATGTTGATGTAAAAGTTGTGATTTTTTTGATAAAATGAATTAAGTGGAATTTGAGTTTACGTCATGTGTTAAAAGTTTGCAAATCCGATTAAGGGATTTTGCTATATTTTCAAAATAAGAAAATAAGTGAAGTTTTCACTTGAATTGCAATTAGATCCTAGATCCTTTACCTAATCAAAATAAGTTGGTATGTGTGCAAAAGCCCAAAGTCTATACTTTTAAACCATATTTAGAATTATTCGTGGTTTAGTCAGATATATGAATTAATAAGAAATTTTAACGAAAAAAACTGACTTTTTGCCAAAAATTAATTTTGCGAATATTTCAAAAACAAGATCTAATTTTAAAATTTGGTGTTCACATTCGTGATATTCATAATAAAGTCTATCAGAATTGATAAGTCGCATGCCCGATGCATTTTTAGTGTTGTGCTGTGTAATAAACCTACAAAAGATTTCATAAAATTTTTTTATTGAATTGGGGTACCTCAAAATATTTATCAAAATTTGGTCCAGAGCACCGTGAAAAATGTACTAAATTTGCAAAATTCTAAACTATATTCACTCATCGATGAATTGAAATTCAATATTGTTTCCACCATATTGAATTTCTGATAAAACGCGGAAAATCGCGAATTAAAAAAAAATCTGAAACACGTGTTCACTTAAATCGTCTATAGATTATGATATGTAAGTTTGACATTTCAGTCACAAATATCTCCGTACAAAAGAGTCAAAAATTAGTTTTTTTATAGAATATCCTTGAAAATAGGACATATCAGGATATGCTTGAATATGTTATATATACCGCTGGACGCGCCTATAAAAAACCTTTCATATTGATACCCATATTGAGTATGGGTGAGTTCCAAAACGTCATTTGCAATGCAACTGAACAAAGTCATGCATTCCTAAACGCAATTGATGCGCATAGAAAAAGCAAACTGTGCATCACAAATTTTGTTGATGCTTTGTTGACATGTTTTTATTACAAAGTAAACAAAACACTTGTTTGCTTTGTATCGAAACAGTAGTAAAACCGCATCACTGCAATGTATTTTGACGTTTAGGAACTCACCCTATGTTGTCTTCAGCTAAGATGCAAATTTCTTACAAAAACTAAAAAAAAAATACCTTTTTTAAAAATGGTCCAGCTCGTGAGATCTCATTGCTAGACCCTAAATGTTTTGGGAATCATCTTATAACAAACCAAGGTTTATTTTGAGAGGGAATTGTGTTTTTTACTTTTTTTCGTGAGTCGGTCTAGTGTACAACATATAATAAATCGGTACTTCAGCCCGATTTTGGTCTCTCTTTCGTGGAATAACAGATATATGTTCCAAATGTAATTGGTTTATAAAAACAACATATCTTGCTCTACAAAAAAATTAAAACCGATCCTCACTGGCTCTGTCCAAATTTTAACGGGGGCTGTTTAAAATGAATTCTTAACACAAATTTTTACTTTATCCGCTTAAAACACCACGATAAGTAACACTTAGGCCAAAAAGTAGTATGAAGAAAGTGTTTGTTCTTTTATTCTGCATAACAACACTTATATAGTAATTTTGCGAAAAACGTCAAATTTACAAGTTATAGCGCAAAAAATCTTTGAAGTGTTTTTAGTTCAATTTTAGGGTCAAAAGTTCAAACTGACTGGCCTGTATGAGCCCGAGAGATCCAATTTTTGTACACGTATTATTTTTTATGCCCAAACTATCGGAAACTGCCGGTGGAGCAAACAAAAAAATTTTGAAATTTGGGTGGTCTACTGTACTCTGTATTAGCTGCACAAGACAAACGAAGAAATAGTGAGTTCAGGTCGACAGCAACAAGATGCAAACTTGTAATCGAAAATGAAGTTTTGATGGGTTGGTGGTTCGTTATATCAAGCCGATATTAAGGCAGTGATTCCTAGTACATCAAACGAAGTTAACGCTACTGATGCGGATAATACACTGCAACTATATCATGAACGTTGGGGCCGTCAAGATAAACGACACGTACAACAAAAATTAAAGTCAGAACTTGGTATAAATGTAAAACTAGATAGAAATTTGTGTGAATCCTGTGTTTATGGAAATTCTCTATACTATATAACTAGTTTGAAAAATTAATAGTTATATTTTTTTCCAAATTTATCTATATCTGTAAAGTTTTTATTTTTAATAGTAAAAGGCTTTATTTTTGAATCATGTAGGTTGATAAACAGCATCCGGTTTCTAATTTGTTACTAGCACACGCTGTAAAATTGTTTATTTAAAACTTTTATTTGTACATTATTGTTTTCTTCTACTGAACGGCAGAAAACAGGCTTTGAATTCAGTGAACTTATTTTTTTTTTTAATTCAGTGAACTTATTTTATTTTTTTCAATTCAGTGAACTTATTATTTTTTTTTTAATTCACTGAATGTAATTTTATTTTTTTTAATTCACTGAATGAAAATGAAATTGAATGAATTCAGTGGTGAATTAATTCAGTAAGGAATTAATTCACTTTTTTTTCCGTTCGATTTATAAAATTGAACGCGTTCACCGGTGAATTAATTCATTTGATTTAATAAAAAGAACTATTGCAATTGAATTAATTCGTAACAAAATAAATCGAACGAAAGCAAATATGAATTAATTCCATTCAATATATGGGGCTTAGTGAATTAATTCATCGAATTTTTAATTCAGAATTGAAAAATTGAATTAAGGAATTAATTCTTCAAAGCTCTGACTTGAATAAAACATTTATATAAAACAAACAGAAGGGTTTGTTGAAGGTAGAGATGAGCGATATTTTCATACCGGTGATTTAATCACAGTTATTGATAAATCACTGGTAACGGCAGTGATCAAATATTTCAAGTCGCAGTTATTTAGAATGTCGTTCTTTTAAAATTTTTGTACTATTCTTTCTTGCAAACTTCATTGTGCACAGTAATACATGTTTTTTTCAATAACAGTGACTTGCTTTCACACTCTTCTTTATAAAATGTCTCCTTCTATCATGTCTTTGTTACCGGTCGCAACTATTTTTCTTTTAAGGCCGAGTTTTTAGAAGTGGATTATCTTTAAATTTAGTTTAACGCAGTTTGTAACTGGAATACTGCTTTTAAAATGTGATTTATTTTGTTCTATTTCAATAAAGAAATAAATTATATTCGAGAAAAAGTTTTTCCGGCAAATTTTTGTTAATAAACTTTGAAATGGCTGACAAAATTCGTTTTCGGTTTAACTAAACCAACATCTTAAAAATCGCCATAAATATTATTTCGTTTATTTATCAGAAAATCGAAGTCTTTTCCATAGAAAAACCGTGATCACGATCACAGTTTAAAAGAACAACGATTTGCAAATCACATTCACTGAGAACAATGTTACTGAAAAATCGCCGGATCGCCCATCTCTATTACAAACCCGTGATCACCGTCACTGTTTAAAAGAACGGTGATTTGAAAATCACGATCACTGGTAGCAGCGTTATTCAAAAATCACCGGATCGCTCATCTCTAGTTGAAGGTACTAAAAAGCAGTGTTGCCAACAAATTTTCAAAATAAATGGCTAGATCAGACCCAAAAATCGCTAGAAAATCACTAGATTTATTAACAGAGCAAGAATTTGCGATTTATCGCTAGATTATCGAAAAAATGGTACTTAAAGGAGTTTTTTACTCATGAATTTTTTTAATATGTTCATAAGAAGTGTTATAAACTTGTAAATAATAAAAAAATTTACAATTAAGCTGCAAATAATGAATACCGATTTTCATTGAATTAATATTAGTATTGCAAATATTCAAAGGTTTAAAAGGCTTAATTCTTTCATTCACTTTTTAAAAATTAATGAAATTTGGGTTAAATTTCATTCCCTAATAGCATTCTTATGGAATTAATTCGATAGCTTAATTCCCTATAGCTTAAAATTATATGAATTCATTCTATTTTGATTGAATTCTAACTGAATGAAACCCAGTTTACCTGAATTCATTTAATAAAAAAGTGAATGAAAAATTATTTGTTTTCATTCACTTAATCAAATGAAAAATTTTAATTTGTATGTAATTGCTGATATATTAGCATGATACAATGAAAAACGTTTAAAATTCATCTAACAGAAATAAATAGTATCGTATGCTTTGTTACAGCTTATATGCTTTGGTTTTGATTATATGTTAGTTTCAAACTACACTGCACTAAGTGAATGGTAATAAAATTTCTTCATTCAATTAGTAAAATGGTGAATGAACATCCGATTTGAATGATTCAAGTTAGGAATTCATTCAATTCATATTAAAGCTTTGGGAATGAAGCTTATGAATGAATTCTTTACGAATGGTTTAAGGGAATGGTACATGAATCTTTTTAAAATCTGAATTTAATTTTTAGTGAATTAAGCTTAAATTGAATTAAGTTTTTCGAAGCTCTGCTATATACCCATATTTTATCGAAATGTATATTTTTTAGAAAGTTTTTTTACTAAAATCGTTTAAGAAGTTGTTTTTTTATAATAAAAGAATATCAATATGCAAATTTTACATTATTTTTCAACATAAAACAGATTTTAATAAATTATATTACGGCTGCTAAAAAATCGCCAGGTTTTTGGCTAATAGTTACAGGACAATTTTTACCGCTAAGGGCGAAATAAAACAGCTAGATCTGACGAAAAAATCGCCGTTATGGCAACACTGCTAAAAAGGTATGCAAGCTAAAAAGAAGTCTCTACGGTTTAAAACAAGCTCCAAGATGTTGGAACCGCAGATTTGGTAATTTCTTATTGAAACTTGGTTTAAAGGCCAGTAAAGCAGACCCTTGTTTGTATGTGAGAGATAATAAAGGTAAGAAGTTAGTACTTGCCTTATATGTAGATGATGGCCTGGTAGCTGCTTCAGATCCCAAGGATTTGTAACAATTTTTAAGTGATTTAAAAACAGAATTTAAAATTAAAACAAAAGAAGCTAGCTACTTTTTAGGTCTAGAAATAAAAAGAAACTACAATGGTATAACGATAAGCCAAGAAACTTATGCAAGAAAAATTCTAAAAGGACGATTTAGATTCTCAGATTGTAGGTCTGTTTCAACACCAATGCTAAAAGGGAATGAAATTTTTGAACCAGGGAAAGAAAATGTTAAAGGTTGGGAACCAGACCCTATTTAGCCTACAGCATTGGTTTTCTATCCAGAACATTAGAAAATCCTTCAGATCATGATGTAGTGCGTGTAAAGAGAGTTTTTTCGTTACATCGTAGGAACAACTTATGGTATATTTCATGACAAAAATGCCGAACAAAAGCTACAATGCTATAGTGATGCAGACTTTGGTGGTTGCGTAAAAACTGGAAAATCTACATTTGCTAATGGTGCAATTTCATGGTTAAGTCAGAGGCAGACTATCGTAACTACATCAACAACCGAAGCTGAAATTGTTGCAGCAAGAGACAATTTGGTTGTGTCGTTTAAAGTGAGGAGCAAAATGTAACAGGGTGTACATCAGAGATACAAGCCAGCCGACTTTAGCCGGTCAGCCGCCGCCAGCCGACACCTTTCCCAAGCCGATTCAGCCGCCGACAATAATCGGCTAAGCCAATTTTCGGCTAAAGCCGATAGAAAAATGAAAAAATATTATTTTTTTTTTTTAATTTATAAAATTTGTTTAAATATACATAATTATTAGAAAAGTAAAATTTTCTTGTTTTGAGATATCTTTGATTTTTAAAATGTTTTGCATCAAACTGGCGGTAGAACAACCAGGCGATTTTGTTCATACTACAATTCTACAGGTTTTCGCATTATAAGGACTGCGTTTGAAAAAATGTCCATTATAAAATCAAAAAAAAATGATGAAACAGTCATTCAATTTTAAAAATAAAAGCTATTTTATAACCGTATTTTTTAAGATTAAGATAATTAGAAAACTATATACAAATTTTTATTATTTTTATTTTACAAAATTTTTTTAATTTTCTGATTCCATTCCTTGGAAGAAACCAAGAATAGACTTATTTAAACCCTTATGACACTTGCTTAATTTTGTATTGAATGATATAGGATTGATGAAATGAAGAAACAAATATTAGAGAGAGTAAAAAATATATGGTCTAATTCATAAACTTTTACAACAGTCTTATTGCAGGATTTTAAGCTTAATTGTGAAAAACAGTATTCATATTTGCTTAATAACGAAAAAAAATAATATAGGTTTATAGTCGATACTCATTAACTTTAAACCTTTTATGAAGTTTGGAGTGAGGAAGCCAACATTTAAATGTTAATTATTTAATTTTCAGGCATGAAATGATTTATTAAAGCCATCCCATCCCTAGAATGTGTGGTTTCCAACAACTTGCATCCATCAAACTGCAAAAAGCTACAACAATTGCGTAGCCAATGACCTTTTTCGAAAAAATTTCAAAAAAAATTTAAAAATAAAATTAAAAAGAAAACCAACAATAGTGATGCACAGACTGTCAAAACATTATTCGAAATTCGATTACTTTCGTATGCTTCGAATAATATGTTCTAAAATATTATTTTTTTACACACATTTCCATTGATTTGCTTTATAAATAAAAAAAAAATATTTTTAATGACTTTTAAATTTATCTTAGCACATCATTAGTTCTCTAATTTAAGAAAATACATTTTCACTTCCGATCACCGAGTCAATCGTTTACTAAATTTGTACATCACTGACGACTTATTTGGGAGAAGAGAGAAAATAAACAATAGTGTTGCCAGTATCAAATCGAAAAATTAATTTATAGTTAAAATACGATTATGAACCAAGATTTCTAATAACTCTTTATTAAGCGAAATATGTACTTTAACTATAGCAAGCTTCAAATACCAAATAATTTTTTTTATGAATTAGCACAATAATAATTTGTAAACAAAGTTTGTTCGAACGGAAAATAATTTTGATCGAAAATCGATAAAAATTATTAACGGTGGGTCTCATACTGCAGGTTTAAACTTAGGTTAATAGTTAACCCAAAAATTTGTTGTGTTTTGTGTACATTTTTTTGGCATTTTATTTTGTTTTTAGTTAAGTTAAAATTAAACCTACAGTATGAGACCCACCGTAAATTAATAAAAATCGTTACAAACACAGAAAAAACTCTAGAAACAGAGAAAAACTTAGGAAATTTTCAATATTCTCGACATTCAATTACTGATCCCCTGTTTTTATAAAGCGAAAGGAAATATTCTTCCCGAGGAATATGTGTTTTTTTTTTGTTACAATAACAAAATACACACATTCCTCTGGCTTTATAAAAACAGGGGGTAAATGTCATTTTATGTTGCATTTACATCTGCACCCGAGATTTCGACTAAAATTGAGATTTCAATTAAAATCTCATGTGAAATCCCGAGATTCCCCATACAAATGAAATCGCGTAAATTCGCGAGATATGTGGGAAATCTCATGAAAATGTCACAAATGTATAGACTTTCATATAATACAATACTGCGTGCATGTCTTTCTTCCAACAAAATATTGGAAAATCTGGCTTCTAGCTTGTCGCCCTTAGTTTAGTTTTTGAGATATGGGGCATTTTATGAAGTGGAAAATTTTTATTAAACATTTCCAAGGGTCCAAGGCCCGCCAAGGTCCATCTTTGGATAGAGATAGCCCCTTTTGAATATTTAGAGGCAGTTAAAATGTTCATCAATTTTGCTCGATCTCTTATTTTTCGAGATATGGGCCATTTTAAAAAATCGGGAGGGAAAGAAATAGCGCCATCTTTAAAACTTCGGATACATTGGTGGCGCCATCTAACGGGTAATAATAATGAAAATATTATATTTTAACAATAAATTTTGTAAAATTTACCGAATGGGTTCTTAAAAATTAGTTTTAAATAATTTTGAAAAGTACTGCGGATTTTTAGTATAGTGTTAAATGAAGATAACTAAAATCTTTGTACCTATAAAAAAATTTCAAAGTTGACTTCGATATTTTTGTAGTTGCTTTCTTCGCGTGTATGCATCTGTTGAAAATTCTTGGAAAATTTACCTTTTAGCCGACGTTAGCCGGTTATCCGCCGCCAGTCGACACTATTTTTTTAAGCCAGCCGATGCGTTTGCGGCTCAACTCTAAAAATCAATCGCCGCCGACCATTTTAGTCATTAGCCGCCGCCAGCCGACAGAATGGACCGGCTTGTATCTCTGGTGCACATTGTTCAGATATATTGCTTTATATTTTGAACTACGAAACCAAATCAAATAATTTTTTATAAATTTATTTGTTTATTAACCTGTTCTAATTAGAAATCAATAACAATATTTAAAGTATTTTAATTAACGAAGAAGATGAAGACATTTTTCTATATTATGACAAATGTTACACTTTTGCACCCTGTTAAGTTTTGATAAATTTCTTAAGAAATTTTTAATATTAACTTAAAAAATCATAACAGTTTTGCGGTTTTTATATGTAGTTGGGAAAATATTCCATTTATCTGGTTAAAAAGTGAGTATTAAGTAATATTTCCCTATTGTTTAGCTCGCAAGCCCTTTTTAAGGGCTGGCTATGTTTATCACGCTGAAAATTTTCTTAAATCCAAAAGTATTAAAAATATTTAATGTCGGGCAATAGCACGGACTATTTTTCATTGAGAAATGTTCTATTTGGGTTGCTTTTCCTACTAAAAAAATTTTTTAGATGACTTTTGAATTTTTTAATTTGGGCACAGTCAGTTCTACACATTTCGCAAAATAAAGTGATAGTTTTCTATGATAGCTAGCAGAGCTTCGAAAAACTTAATTCAATTTAAGCTTAATTCACCAAAAATTAAATTCAGATTTTAAAAAGATTCATGTACCATTCCCTTAAACCATTCGTAAAGAATTCATTCATAAGCTTCATTCCCAAAGCTTTAAAATGATTGGAATGAATTCCTAACTTGAATCATTCAAATCGCATGTTCATTCACCATATTACTAATTGAATGAAGAAATTTTATTACCATTCACTTAGTGCAGTGTAGTTTGAAACTAACATATAATCAAAACCAAAGCATACAAGCTGTAACAAAGGATACGATACTATTTATTTCTGTTAGATGAATTTTAAACTTTTTTCATTGTATTATGCTAATATTTCAGCAATTACATATAAATTAAAATTTTTCATTTGATTAAGTGAATGAAAACAAATTTTTCATTCACTTTTTTATTAAATGAATTCAGGTAAATTGGGTTTCATTCAGTTAGAATTCAATCAAAATAGAATGAATTCATATAATTTTAAGCTATAGGGAATTAAGCTATCGAATTAATACCATAAGAATGCTATTAGGGAATGAAATTTAACCCAAATTTCATTAATTTTTTAAAAGTGAATGAAAGAATTAAGCCTTTTAAACCTTTGATAGCTAGTAAGTTCGGTTACTAAATTTTATGGCATTAATTTTCCTTTGATATACCGTCAATATAGAACATCAGATGAAAGCCATTTTACTAGGTAGCCCCATATCCTGAAATAGATTCCTACAAGTTTATATGTTTGAATCCCTCTTTTTGGGAGAAACGTCGCACATTGGGGCCAAATGAATGAAAAGTGGCGATTAATTCAAAATATGAACTTTAAAATTCATGATCGTGTTTGGTACCGGGTGAAAGTGGATAAAATTCTGCATCACTAATTGCAAAAATTATACTTTTAAGTTGTTTGCTTTAGTTGAAGTGAGCACTTAAAGTTGAATAATTGTTATTTTTTTTTGTGCATATTGAAAAAAAGTGAAAATTTTGATATTTCAATTGATAATTTTTTCTATTAATACTTCTAAAAGTTAAATTTTTATAATGGAACCGTCAACTTCAGGTAGTTTACTATATAGTACATGTTTTTTTGTTTAAATAAATGTTTTAAAAATATTAAATGTTAATAAAATAAAATTAGCCCAAAAATGGGCTATTTTTGATTTATATATGGAGTTTCAACAACTTTGTTCGTGAGCTTGCGTAAAATCGTCTATATAGTGTTATAATATCAGATCTCAACTAATAAACCCCAAAATATTTTTTTGCGATTTTTGAGTTATGCTTGTTTTTGTGAAATAACTCAAGATGCTAAAAATCCACAAATATGAAAAAAAAAAACAAAACATCAAGTTGTTTTTACTTTGTTTTGTCATTATTTTCGTTATAGTAGTTGTTATTGTAGCTAAAAAAATGTGTTGTTAATTAGAGATGGGGGCGTGAGTAACTTTAATTCACGCATGCTCACGTGATTGCGTATGTTGGGTTTATTTACTATGAATAAAACTAATTAAATTATTTTACATGTGTTTATGATATTTCAATGAATTTTACTTAAACATTTGTTAATTTTAAATTATTAGAAAAGTGTATATGGCACAAGTGCACTATTTTGAAAAATTGAAGGAGGTCACGCTCCCATCCCTATTTATTATTGTCATTTATTTGAGTCCTACATAATAACTGTTGGTCATATACATGCATCATACGAGTAAAGTTTTAATTTTGTTTTAAGCTGGTGATATCAATCTACTAATATAATGATAATACATTTTTAAGAATTTCTATCCATCCGTAGGGTATTATTGATTCGGTACTGACACGTTTATTTATTGTTTTAGCTGTCAATGTTTTGTGATGTGATGTTACATATTTAAAGTGTTGTGAAAGTGTAAATTATTCGGTACAGGGTTAAAGAAATTACTTTTTGCAAATTTTAAACGAATAGAAATCTTATTAATTTTAGGAACATGTCCCAAAACAATTTTCATTCCTCGTCATGAGTTGCATCATTTTATGAGGAGTGCAGAACCTAAATCACTTCAGGATAAATTTAAACTTTTGAGATGGGAAGTAATAAAACGTGTCGACCCTTCGGATATGGTAGATTTTATGACAAGGTTTCATAATTTTTGCTCTAGCTATGAGATTCGGTGGCAAAAATGTCATAGAAAGAATGAAATTTTTGTAAAAAATAATAAGAATTGGCTGGATGCCTCAATCTCATTCAGTCCACCACCAGAACCACAACAAAAATGAGGTCGCAATGATCTCTCATTTGAAGAGTGCAAAGAAAAAACAAAAGTTAAGAAATGTAAAGACATAAGAGATCAAATTTCTTTGCCTGTTTTGGCTTACGCCACACAAATGAGCTTGAGAGCTGCTGGAAAAATAGATGAGTCGAAAATTGTTAAGGAAATAATATCATCTCCAACAAAAGCCAAAAAATACCGAAAAAGTATAGAACAGGTACCACCACAGCAGTTAACTCCGGATGAAGCTCTGTCCGTTTTGGTAGAAGCGAAGCTAAGTCGCCACCAATATAATGTTATTAGAAAGGTTGCACCTGAGAAATTTCCATCATATAAATTGGTCCAAAGAGCTAAGAAAAAATGTTACCCAAAGGGAGAACAAATGAAAATTTCTGAAACATCAGCGCAAGTTAGCCTACAAGGAATATTGGATCATACCACTGAACGCCTTTTGTCGGTTAAAAATGCAGATTTAAATTCGTTAGACAACGAAGAAATCGAAAAAATTACTTTATACACTAAGTGGGGCTTTGACGGAAGTTCAGGGCATAGTTCTTACAAACAAGCCTTTCATGACAGTAATGCATCTGATTCTTCTGTATTTATTACGTCAATTGTACCATTAAAATTAGTTTGTAAAAACAAAATCATTTGGCATAATCCTCGACCGTCTTCAACTAGGTTTTGCAGGCCATTAAAAATTGAATTTATGAAAGAAACGGTCAACAGTATTAAAACAGAAAGAGAAAGAGTGGAGACAGAAAAAAATGCTCTTATCGATACAGTAATATCAGTTGGAGAAAGAAAGATAAAAGTGAACCACAAACTAATTCTCGTTATGATTGACGGTAAAGTGTGTAACGCGATTACAGACACAAAGTCCACACAAAAGTGCTACATATGTGGAGCTACCAGCAAGGAGTTCAACAATATTGAACAAATGATTTCTAGAGATTCCAACGTAGACTTCATGGAGTTCGGTTTGTCTGTCCTACATGGCTGGATAAGATTTTTTGAATGTCTTATTCACTTGGCATATAAACTTCCAATTCAAAAATGGCAAGAAGTGACGAAGAAAAAAAAATTATTGCTGAAACTAAAAGTCGTATTCAACGCGAATTTAAAAAGAGAACGGGATTGATCATTGATCAACCAAAACCTGGTTTTGGTAACTCTAATGACGGGAATACTGCAAGACGTTTTTTTAAGAATGCAGAAGTATCTGCTGAAATTACTAATATTGATTTAGAATTGATCAAAAATATGCACACAATATTAATTGTAGTTTCTAGTGGTATTGAGGTCAACATTGAAAAATTTACAAACTTCGCTAATAACACTGCCAGGCTATTTGTGAAAAAATATCCATGGTACTATATGCCTCCTACTCTTCACAAATATTTTATTCATGGGCCTGAAATTATATCATTATCGCCATTGCCAATTGGTCAGCTAACCGAAGAGTCTCAGGAAGCCAGAAATAAAGATTTTAAAAGTTATAGGGAGAATTTTGCCCGTAAATGCAGTCGAGAAAAAACAATGGAAGATATCTTTAATAGATTTCTCTTAAGTTCAGATCCGTTTATAACAAGCATGAACAATAGTTCTAAAAAGAAAAAAGAGCTAATGCCAAAATCTGCATTGGAGTTGCTTGTACTTCCCAGCAATCAAAATAGCAATGATGAAGATGGAGATGAAGATGGAGATGAAGATGAAGATGGAGATGAAGATTATTGTAACGAATTAATTTATGATTATGAAATTGAATGTGAAGTAAATACTAACATTGAAGGTAATAATGATTATAATAAAATATTGTTGTTTTCAAAAAGAAAAAAAAATAGAATAACCGAATTTAATTAAATTTTTTTTAAATAGTGTGTTTATGGTTATTTATCAATAAAAAAAACAATTAGATTTTCAAATGTTTCATTTTTGAGCAAAATTTTAAAATTTCGAGAAAAAAGGTATGATTTTAATTTAAAATTTTTCTAATAGAAATACGTATAAAATATTTATTCCTTATTATTTTTAAAAATATTACTTATTTTTCTTAGCATGCTTTAATTTGCAATTTAATTGAATAATTTATAGCGCACCGTTCCAAAGTTACAGCAAAAAATGTGAAAAAAGAGGATTTTTTACAGAACACAAAATGGCCCATAAAGGGTTAAAAAATGTGTTTTTTCACTCTGTTTTTTTTTTAAATGTTGGTTTTTTATGTATTTATAAATATCCATTAATAAAAAATATTTTTTTTTTTAAATTACGACTTCTATGAATTAATCGCCACTTTTCATGCATTTGGCCCCACTGTGCAGCGGCTTCGGATGTCTGTTCAATACAGCGGCTTCGGCTGTCTGTTCAACACAGCGGTCTTCGGACTGTCTGTTCAACACAGCGGCTTCGGTTGTCTGTTCCACTTGTGCCGAACACTGCTGCCGAAGATTGCCGATTGGGTTGTGCCGGATACCACCGACCCGAAAACTGCCAATTGGGTTGTGCCGAATCCTGCCGATACGACAACTGCCAATTGTGTTGCGCCAACCTGAAAACTACCGATTGTATTGTGCCGAACATTGCCGATACGATAGCTGCCAATTGCTTTGTGCCGAACGCTGCCGATTGTGTTGTGCCGATCATTGCCGACCCGACAACTGCCGATCGTATTATGCCGAACATTGCCGCCACGACAACCACCGGGTGTGTAGCTCCAAACTGAATACTGCCGATCTCCAACAAACCGACGCCTGCCGAATATACGATACCGATCTTTGCCCCTACTACTATCCGTGTACGAATCCTTCCGAAATCGACAAAGCCGACTCCTGCCGATCCGTTTCCCGTCGAGCGAATGTCACCCGTTTCGTACAGCCAGTTCATCCCATTGAGCGGTAAAGAAAACCCGAGTGGAGAAGAGGACTTATTGCCAAGTGAATTTACAAGAATTTATTGTAGCATATAATTTGAAAATAGAATAAAGATATACTTTGTTGTTCCACCCCGAGAAAGGGCAAAATAACTTTATTTTCATTACTTAAGCTTTTGAGGGTCCTCAAGTATACCCTGGACACGACTGATCTACTTCAGCCATGACAACCCCCGTTACAATATTAGGGTTATGACTCATTTTTAACAAAAATTTTACCTATCACCACGTGATGGACAGTACTAAATTAATAATAAAAATCGTCTTTGCGGGTCATTTTGGCAAAAAAAAAAAACCATCCGCACCAAATGCAATTTCTAATTAAAGGGTTTTTCAACAGGGACGCTACAAAAGTAGAAAGACAGGGACAGCAAACGACGCCATATTTCTTGTCGCTCTTTTGCCATTTCTCTTCAGTAAGGTTTGCCATTTCATGATGGAAAGATATACGAGCCAACAAGTCGAAATTATTAAAATTTACTGCCGAAATTCGGAGTCAGTGGCCTCAACGTTAAGAGCGCTACGTCCAATTTATGGTCGTCATAATCGTCCTAGCAGATCAACAATTGAGCGTCTAGTGGAAAAATTTGAATCCACAGTACAAAATGTTCCCGTGCCAGTGATACAAAGAAGTGCCCGTAGTGTCGAGAATATTGCTGCCGCTGAGGCTTCAGTTGAAGAAACCCCAAATGTGTCTCTCACACGTCGTTCTCAAGCGTTGGGCATCTCTGTGACGTCGTTGTGGCGAATTTTGCGAAAAGATCTTGGCCTACATCCTTACAAGATCAAATTGACGCAAGAACTGAAGCCGCTTGACCACCAGAAGCGTCGTATGTTCGTGAATTGGGCTGAGCAACAACTTGAAAATGATTCGGATTTTCATCGAAAAATCATCTTCAGCGATGAGGCTCATTTCTGGGTGAATGGCTTCGTCAATAAACAAAATATGCGTTATTGGTTAGACAGCAATCCACACGTACTCCATGAGTCATCATTGCATCCCGAAAAAATTACGGTTTGGTGCGGTTTATGGGCCGGCGGCGTCATTGGGCCGTACTTCTTCCGTGATGATCAAGACCGGCACGTTACTGTGAATGGGAATCGCTACCGTTCAATGATAACCGAATATTTATGGCCCCAATTGGATGATATGGACTTGGAGGACATGTGGTTCCAACAGGACGGCGCCACAAGCCACACAGCGAATGTCACAATCAATTTATTGCAAACCAAGTTTGGAGAACGTGTTATCTCACGATATGGTCCAGCCGATTGGGCGCCTCGGTCGTGCGATTTGACGCCGTTGGACTATTTCCTGTGGGGCTACGTCAAATCTATGGTCTATGCCAACAAGCCAGCGACGATTGATGAACTTCGTACGAATATCGAACGTGAAATTGCAGCAGTATCGGCCGATTTATGCTTGAAAACCGTCGAAAATTGGGTTCAGCGTCTGGACTTCTGCAAGCGTGCCCGTGGTGGCCATGCAAAAGAAATCGATTTCCATACATAATGGCATCGAACGTACTTTCACAGGAATAAAGAGTTTCATTGATATCCAAAACCGTTTTTGTTTTATTTAAAAAAACTTTTGTAGCGCTCTTATTGAAAAACCCTTTACATATATGGGTGAAATTAAAAAATGTGATATTTTTGGGACAAATTTGTGAGAAGCAAAAAGTGTTAATATTTCGGTTTTTTCTTAATGGAGTCGGTAAGTTTAGTCATTATAAACCTAATTGCAAAAAATCTCTTCTACAAGTTGTCGCAATTACTTTTTTTTGCACAATTTTAATTTTTTAGTGGTAACGGAGTTTACATTTCCTCAAGCAAAGATATAAAAAAAAAAATTGCGTACGAATTTTCTACAATTTATTAGTTTTTCGTATTTGGGTTTCAACATGCTTTTCGATAATATACAATTTGTGTTTATCAATTGGCAGTTTCGCGAATAAAAATACAAACCATTCCGCGAAAAAAAATTTGTTTAATTTTTTATTTTTGGTCCTTTTAAATGCTTTTTTTAAAAATATAAAATTTTTTAAAATCCAATCAGCGGTTGCGAAGTTACAAAATAATATATTAAAAACATATCATTTCGCGGCCAAAAAATTCTTACACTGTGGAAAACTAATTTAATTTGACGAACTAAGTTCAGTAATGACTCGAAATATCGAATAAGACCAGAGAGATGAAGAATTAATCGTTTTCCGCTCCAGCAGTTTAGAGTAAAAAAACTGATAACGTTCTTTGATTCGACGGGAAGTTGTTAGTTGAATCATCTTTTGACGCATATTTATCAATTAAATAACCTCCGTTTGTGGTTATTTTTAGATATTTCAAACATTTAACTAGATTTTTTTGAATGCAATCTGATGCAAACAATTTAGGTTACGGAGTTTACAGTCACGGAGTTTACTTACATTTGGTTACTTTTTTCGTTTTGTTTCAGAAACGCTTTGTCAGAATTTTCTTTCCGAAATAAAATCGTACACTCAAAAAAAAAGTCAGTAAAGTCAGCAAAAAATGTTGCTGTGTCAGCAAATTTTTAGTCAGGAGCGTGCTTGCAAAAAAGTTGGTAATTTAAGCAAAAGGTTTGCTGAAAATCAGCGAGCTGATTTTTGCCAAAAAATAGTAATCTTCAGCAAAAGTTTTGCTAACACTTAGTCGACTGCAAATGAAAAAAATCCTTGCTTAAATCACTAAACTTTTTGCTAAATATTAGTAGACTGAAAAAAACTCAAAAAACTTGTAGCGAAATTTTACTTTAGTTAATTTGTTTGCTGAGTAGAGTTGTTTTTCTTTTTTTTGTCATTTCCGTTTCCAGACAAGCTGCGACATCTACATCTTGTCAATCTGGTTGTCGTCCACGCTATGCATGCGGTTATCAGCACAATTTTTGTAGCAAAATAAATTAGTAAAACGTTAGTTCAAAATTAGTTTAGTGCTAAAAAAATATAATATAAAATTTTTGCTGAAAACGGAAATTCAGCAAAAAGAATTGCTTGCCATGCAATCTTGTGCGCACTCTACAGGTCGCAACTATTAAGATATTTTGATGAAATTTGGTACGCAGACCTATGTTGGCCCAAGGACGAACAAGTTTGATTTTGGTGAACATCGGTCCATGTTTAGACCTAGTGCCCATATAAGGGTCCTAACAAAATTATATTGTTTATACGCTGCAGGTCGTAAATATTAAGATATTTTGACGAAATTTGGTACACAGGCCTATGTTAGCCCAATAACGCAGCCTATTGATTTTGGTGAACATCGGTCCATGTTTAGACCTAGTGCCCATATAAGGGCCCTACCAAAATTATACTGTTTATACGCTGCAGGTCGTAAATATTAAGATATTTTGATGAAATTTGGTACACAGACCTATATTGGCCCAATAACGCAGCCTATTGATTTTGGTGAACATCGGTCCATGTTTAGACCTAGTGCCCATATAAGGGTCCTACCAAAATTATACTGCAGGTCGTAAATATTAAGATATTTTGATGAAATTTGGTACACAGACCTACATTGGCCCAATAACGCAGCCTGTTGATTGTGGTGAACATCGGTTTATGTTTAGACCTAGTGCCCATATAAGGGTCCTACCAAAATTATAATGTTTATACGCTGCAGGTCGCAAATATTAAGATATTTTGATGAAATTTGGTACACAGACCTATATTGGCCCAATAACGCAGCCTATTGATTTTGGTGAACATCGGTCTATGTTTAGACCTAGTGCCCATATAAGGGTCCTACCAAAATTATACTGTTTATACGCTGCAGGTCGCAAATATTAAGATATTTTGATGAAATTTGGTACATAGACCTATGTTGGCCCAAGGACGAAGCCTATTGATTTTGGTGAACATCGGTACATGTTTAGAACTAGTGCCCATATAAGGGTCCCCCCAAAATTATATTTTTTATACGCTGCAGGTCGCAAATATTAAGATATTTTGATGAAATTTGGTACATAGACCTATGTTGGCCCAAGGAGGAAGCCTATTGATTTTGGTGAACATCGGTCCATGTTTAGAACTAGTGCCCATATAAGGGTCCCCCCAAAATTGACTTGGTTACAAACTGCAGGTCTCAAATATTAAGATATTTTAATGAAATTTGGTGCGCTGACTCACATTATAGAAAATTTTGACATAAGCCCCATTTTAACCCATTCGAATTTCGGATCCAAACAATACACCAGACTGGTGTAGGGTATTGTATAGTCGGCATGCCCGACTTTAACCTTTTTACTCGTTTTTAAGAGAAATTTTAACAAATTTGACAATAACTCTGTTTTTGTGTTTGGTATTCTTTACAAATTTTATATTTTAAAGATGCAAGCATTAATAAATACGAATATATTGCATTTTTACTCAATAAGAACTTTGTACAACGCAAAAACTAAAATTAACCCAGCCAAAAAATGTCTGATTAAGATTACTTATAAATAGTATGAATATTGTAAGGGTTATATCCACGAGTTTTAATTAATTCAAATAAAAAGAATGTTTTTCCTAATAATGTTCTTGATTAAAAGATTAATCTAACAAACATTTGTTCACTTTTGTGTCTACGATTTCCCAGTATTGGAAAATTCTTTCTAAATTTCTAAAAAAAGAATAATAAAAAAAATTATTTTTGATTATGTTGATTTTCTTGATTCTCGCGAATTATAATTTTTTGTTTTTATTCAGGATTTAAAAATGTTTTTTTGATTTGCGAATTAATTTTAGACAATAATGTCTTCGCGAATCAAAAAAATATAACAATAATTCGTGCGAATTATTTTTATATTTTTTGATTCGCGAATTAATCATCTTTGAAAATAATTATTTTGAATCAATTCTTCAAGGGTCTGATCTGATTTATACTTCGCGAATTAAAACAAATTATTCAGTCGAATCAAAATTGAATCGATGTAAATTATACCGAATCATTATATCACTTTGTTCAATATCAAATCAGTGATTTAAAATTATTTTAAAATATTCACTGATTCATAAAATGAATAAATTTTTAATCGTATTAATTCAAAAAAGAATTATTTTTTCAAGCTTTGAATGAAACACAAGAGAGAAGATTAAGCTGCTTGGAATAAATAATTTTCGTACACAATTTTGAAATGTGCTCGCTAAATAAGAACATTTATATGAATACCGAAAATACCGAAAATTCGGTACTGGAAAATTTTCAATACCGAAATACCGATTTCTCAATACCGATTCGGTATTGGAAACCCTAGTTTGGTGTAAAAATTAGGAACGGAGTATACGAAATTTTTTCAAATCTTATTAAAGACATACTTTTTCATCTCGAGAATGTTACATGTTGTAGAAAAACTTCAAATCTGTTATACTAGATGATTATTTAAAGTCCAACGATCATATGAGTATAAATAACATTATACTTTTCGCAATATAATTAATAGATAACTCAAAAATTCTGGTGTATGCATTTTTATCAAAAATTATGACGAAAAATCGTTACAGAGTTGAAGTCGTGTTAACATAAATATACGAAAAAGTTTATAAAATGTATTAATTTTTGTTAAAAGCGTTACTTTTCCTCTTCATATAAATTCTTACAGTTAGTGCTTAGCTTTATTGGTTATTAAAATATAAGCTATTAAAGTTGAAAAACCTTATAAGTTACTGGTTACGGAGTTTACATTTGGCCTATAAAATTGGTCACAAATTTTATGTATTAACCAAAAAATGGTCGGATTGTTATAAATTTTGTAAAACAGGTGACAGTGCGTTGATATACATATATCGAAATATATAACTCAAATGTAATCCGTGCATTAGAAATTAGCTGGTTACATGGTTTTTATCACATTTGTTGATATCACCCATATATATATATATATATATATTCCTCTAAATCCCACTGGAGCAAAGGGCTCCAAAATTTGCGTTGAACAATTCTGTAATAGGAATTATTTATTTATTTACGAGTATTTATTTATTGCAATAGTTTAAGTCGTTATCTATTAACTAAGTGTTTTAGCAGACTCCTGATCTGTTCGCTACTGAAAATGCCGGGAGCAAGCATTATATATCACTGTTGAATTTTTGTATGAATGTATTAGAACAATACGAATATAGTTCTAACATTTTGTAATTGTATGTCATTGTATTTTATGGAAAAAAATAAGCCCCAATAAACTTTTTACTTATTTACTTTACTGGGTTATTGTGATATGCCACATTTTTACGCAAATTTATTTTGTATATGTACTTATTTTTATAAATAGACAAAATTTAATGCTATTGAATAAGACAAAAACTCCGATAAAATTGGATGAAATTATATCAATTCAAATATTTTTTTTTTTATTAAATTAAATTTTGTATAATTTAGTTTGATGCCAAATAAAAAAAATATGATACCGAATAAAGTTTTTTAATTACCTAATTAATTTTTTTTTTCAATTAAATTCGAAATAGAAACTTTGCTGAAAAAGTTTTCATTTAAAATCGTCGAACAGCTCCTCATTTTGGCAAATTACTTTGTAAATTGAGTCTATTTAAACTTTAGTTTATTTCCATGGTTAAAAATGTAGCTAAAAGATAATTCCTTAAGCATTCGATTCGATTTTGGCGCTTATGGCCAAATTGAACGAAATTGTACGGATCTGAAATGATAAAAATTCTTAATTTAACCAAGTTTAATGTTGTTTTTTTTTTAGATCCGGTTATTTATTTTCCGTTTAATTATGAGGTTTTCGTAAAAAATTAGGACACATGATTTTTTATTTTAATTTTGGAGAAGTTTTCCAGAAAATGCTTTTGTTAATTTCACATTTTTCAGTACAATTAGAACCAAGTAAGTGGAAATAAAAACGTTTTTTTATGATAAACCGAATTAAATTTCTTAGGTGTTTTTCTTGAGTTAACTTTGTCATTCAATTTTCGCAAAGTGTAAACTTCCAATAATACAACAACACACGATAACAACAACAACATTGTACATGTCATTAACTAAGAAGGTATCCTAATATTTTCTCTCCAATTAGAGTATTCAAACCCGAAAACCGGTTAAGCGGTTTTTTATTAAAACATATATATATTTTAGATATTTGCCCAAAATTTTCAACTATTTTAATTATATGCATACAAAACATGTCCGAACATATCCAACTGTTTTTGTTATTCAATTATTCTTTTCCCATACCAGATTTGTTGGTTTTAGTTCAAATTTACACATAAATTTTAATTTAAATGAGGAGGTGTCTGAGATCTTTTCGATATTCGTTATTGTTCGGCATTAGGACGAACCTAATTGCCTTTTTCACCAATACATCAAATATTTCAATTAAGTTGCAACCCTGGGTCCACAACACGGACTATATGGAAAAATTTTTGTTTTCTCGAGTAATTTTTTAATGCTGTGTACAAATAAATCTAAATTTCGGACATGTTTTCAAAGAAAAATAGGTTAGTTTTTGATTCCACTTTTTAACATTTAAACGTGATATTGGACCGTGCGTGCCTCTTATTTTGTCACCTATGCGAATTTCATTAAAATCGGAGAGAACCCATTGGGATTCCTTCCTTGTAAGCAACGGTGGGAAAATGTAGCAGTATAAGAACCATTAAGAAAATAAGTATTCTTATAAATATGAAAGACACTATCAGCGGTATTCATAATGAAAATTTAGCAAAGCGTTATCATGAGTTTTATTCATAGTACTGACTCTAGTATTGTTGCTAAATTCCTTCCAAAGTTCTGTCATTAAAATTCAAAAAACAAAACGTCGTTACCGCGGCTACCCGCGGGAACCCATTTTACCCGAATCAACAACAATTTACACACAATTTTGAAAATAGAAACGCGTTTTTCGGTAAAATTGTGTACCCGCGGTAACGTATGTGGAACAGAGCTAATAAAACAGCCTTCGATTTTCGAAAACAGGGTTGCTCTTAATCATTATGAATAAACTCTATTCTAAGAAGCTGCTAGGCCTAAAATACACTAGTTAAGAGGTGTTTGTGTACGATGTATAAGGAGATGCTTACTTTTCATTATGAATAACGAGGTATATCTACTAACCTGTTCGGGAGTTAAAGGTAACCAATAAATACATGGCGTGGATTTAGTTTTACGAAATAGATCATCTAATAATCGTAACGGCGGATCTTCCTTTTTCTTTTGTTTACGAACTAAAAAAATAACATCAGTTTTAAAATTAAATATTAATACTACCTAAAAAATATAAAAATTTTCTTTAAAAAATATCGTTAAATTTACCTGGTGATAAGCTGTCACTTCTAACATCTCTTTCACGTCTTTGCCTTCGGTCCTTGTCACGTTCACCCCTTTCATTGTCACGATTTCTGGAGATATTACGATCCCTGCTGCGATCTCGGGTGCGATCTCGGATGCGATCACGGCTACGGTCACGGCTCCTTTCTCGTCTATCACGTCTATCCGAATCCTTAGTACCCTTGTCACGATCCAAATTCTCCTTTTTACCAACATCCCATTCGCGCACTGGCCGAGAGCCCTGAAATAACAAAAAATATTTAATTGTAAGGGTGGTTTATTCCATAAAATTTTGCCAAAATGAATATTAAACTTGAACAATCTTTATCAAATCAAAATTGTTTTTTTTCTAGAGTATTAACGGTATTAACACCAAAATTACGACACTTTGGAAAGCTTATAACTTACTCAAAAAAATTTATATATTTTGAAATTCAAATACCCTGAGAAGGCCATGACCTAAATTTCATGTATGAGAAATTTCATTCGAATTTGACTTTAAGTTTCGTCAAAAATGACCACCGAGTTAGAAACGTGGCAAATTATTTTGCAAGAATATATAAAAATCCGGTTCTCAGTGCGCGTAAATTTGCGAAAAATGTAAAAGTTCACCACTCGACAGTTTCCAGGGGTTTACATCGCTACAGAGAAGGTCTGACAATTGCTAGAAAGCCTGGTAGCGGAGGTGAGCATGACCAAAGTGATACAAACAGTGCTCGGGAAGTCCTCAGGGCATTTTCGCAACATCCGAAGAATTCGTCACGTTCTGTTGCAAAATCTGTACGTAAATCGCAGTCTTTCGTACAAAAGGTAAAGCGGCAAGCTTCACTGAGAAGTTTTAAAGCTCAAACAGCACCAGATCGAGACGCAAAGCAGAATGTTACGGCGAAATCCCGTAGTTGCAAGTTGTACGAATCCCAAATCACGAAATATGAGTGGATTGTCATGGACAACGAAACCTACTGCTTTCAAAATTTCAAATATATTGCTGGCCAAGATTTTTATACTGATGCAAGTCGTAAAGATGCTCCTGAAAGCTGTAAATTAAAAATGAAGCCCAAGTTTCCAAAAAATACATTTGCTCGTTTGGTCGTAAAAGCAGCCCTTTCATCGCATCTGGAACAATGAACGCTCAAATTTGAGTGCCTCAAAAAGCGTCTTCTGCCATTTATTAAGAGTCACCTCACCAAACCACTGTTCTGGCTGGACCTGGCAAGCTGCCACTATGCCAAAGACACATTGCAGTGTCCAGAGCTACGCCCTATTGAGGAATATTGGTCAATAGTGCAGAGAGTATTGAAGAAGATAGGTGAACTGGTAAAAGATATTGCAGAATTCAAAACCAAGTGGTTGTCGGCGTCGCGAAAAGTCGATGATGCACTCATGCAAAAGATGATGGCGCGTGTGCGACAAAAAGTCCGATCAGTTGTATATGGAACAAATAATAACTAATATTTTATTACCTCTAAACTTCAAAGTATTCGAATAAAAAAAAAATTTATTTCAAAGCCATCTAGTTTTTTCTGATATTAGTTTCTAAGTGTCGCAATTTTGGTGTGTTCACCCTTTAAATACAAAAATTATATTGGAAAAATTTTAGCAAAATCGGAAATTATATTTGAATTGCATTTTTTATTTAAAACCAAAAAATTTTCAAACAGGTTAATTTTCTTAAAAAATATTTTTATGTCTTTTATTGGATAAAAATTTGCAGCCTTTGCAGCACGTGTAAATTCTACATAAGGTTTGTTTTTTTTCGAATTTTATATCTATATCTATAACTACTTGTAAAAAAACGACTATCCATACTTACCTGACTTTTCTTTTATTTTTTGTAAACAAATGAAATTTAAACATTTGGAGTCCCCTTTGTACAAAAGCTGTTTTCGTACAAAGACTTCGCCGGAACGCGAAATGGAGCAATAATCTTGTGTGTCCTGCTCCCCCATTGCTAACAAACGCATAATTGATTTGTTAGCTTTTGTTGTTTTTAATATTTTATGAAATAAAAAATACTAAAATTTCAAATATTTTTATGACAAATATTTCTGTTTACATTTGAAAGAGAAAAGCCAAGAATTTTTAAGACTTGGTAGCATTTTTATAACTACTTAATTTTTAAGAAGCTAAATTTATACCTACTTAAGAATTTTATAAATGCTTAAATTTGTATGGAATATTTATACAAAATTCGAAAAAAAACAAACCTATATTCTAAATTCTATGGGGTAGCTTTTGAGCATAAGTTTTGGACCACAGTAAAATAGTATGCAATTCTCCCAGTTAGTGAAAAATAAAATATATACATATTAGGGATGCCAATCGGGATTGATATTTAAAAATCCCGGGATTCGGAATTTTGAAAATCCCGATCCCGGGATTTTCGGGACTACGAGATTTTTCGGGATCCCGGGATTTTACGGGATTTCGGGATTTAAATATTCTTTTATTTATAAAAATTTTATGTAACTAATTTCTTTAATAGAATAAAGCGTTTTACAATTATTTAATAGCTGTCAATTAATAATTTTGTACATTTTATGAATATTGAAACATACCAGTCAGAAATTGCCATTGGTACAAAAAAATCAAGTACCTGCATACCACTGGGTAACCGCGGTGTTAAAAATAAAAGACTGGCAGGACACTCATTTGGGACGCTTTATCAGTGTTTGCAAAAAGCGTTTTCCCAGTACACTTAAGTCTTTTTTTATGTGGTAACCGCATAAAAAAAAATCCGCATAAAAAAAAATCCGCATAAAAAAGAACTCTACTTCCATACAAAAATGGGAGATGCGTTCCGAATATTTCAAAAACTGCATAACTTTAAAATAAGGTGAGAAAGTTGAACTAAAATCGCATAAAAAATCTATAGAATAAAAAATTTAAAAAAAAATTATTCATTTATTTTTACTTTTAACTCCAAATAACATATGTATTCATACAGTACATACAAAAAAAAAACAAAAAATCAATAAAAAAAATAATACACCGGCTAAAAATCTACATATATGGATTCATACAGGTTTAATGTATGTTCGTGCATGATCATAAACATGAATGCTTCTCCAGTAAAATAGTATGCAATTCTCCCAGTTAGTGAAAAATAAAATATATACATATTAGGGATGCCAATCGGGATTGATATTTAAAAATCCCGGGATTCGGGATGTGAGAAAATTGAACTAAAATCGCATAAAAAATCTATAGAATAAAAAATTTTAAAAAAAATTATTCATTTATTTTTACTTTTAACTGAAAATAACACATGTATTCATACAGTACATACAAAAAAAAAAACAAAAAAAACAATAAAAAATAATACCCCGGCTAAAAATCTACATATATGGATTCATACAGGTTTAATGTATGTTCGTGCATGATCATAAACATGAATGCTTTTCCATACATGGATACATACATAAATCTACATGCATGCATCCATATATTTCCACACTTGTGTATTAATGAGAATACGATCGTATTCCCGAGAATTCGATGAAAATGTTAAACTCAATTGTGAGCCAGAAATATCAGATTTTCTTGTTTGAGACTCATTCATTTTAATTGCGCTTATTGAAGATTCTCCAAGTTTAAAATATTTTCCAATAGGGGCATATTAACATTTTTGTTTCTAACGAAATTACTGGTTTTATCCATTTTTCTTGGTTTTATCCATTTCTTTTAAGAAAACATTTAAAAAATAAGACAAATTTTTTTTATTTTGTTTTAAATTAAATAAAGAGTATTATAAAAGTTATAAAAAACCCAACGTAAGTTGATTTTAAAACTGCATAACTTCAAATCCGCATAAAAAACCGCATAAAAAGAGACTTAAGTGTATTTGTTTTACAAAAATTTCGGTGGTTTATAAAAAAACACTGGCAATGAATGGGCTTAGAGTGTTACTCCAACTTTAGCAAAAAGTGGTTATCCAGTGCTTCCAGTAAAAATTTTGTTTCTCCAGTACTTTTCCGGCGCTTTTTGAACACCCGGTCCTTTTGTCTAATAACTAGGGTTTGGGATTTCCCGGACTTTTTCATTTCCCGGGAAATATTTTTGAACAAAATTGTTAATGAAAACCACCTATATAAGTAATATTTGTTAAAAAACACTATTTCAGTACAAATTCAGTCTGTGTAGTGAGAATTCAAAGTAAAAAATATCAGAATGTTGAACATTCGGTTTCACATAAATTACTCTAAGCACTGCCAAATGAATTGCATGATTCCAGCAGAAAGCACCCACTACTGGATTGTCGGAAACAAACATTCGCATTAGATATGGTGGCCACAATGTTATTTTCCAAATACAAATAAAACTATTCTAGCCTTATTTCTACAATTCTTCTTAATTCAACAGCATTACATCTTTCTGACATATAAACCAACCGCAGGTTATAAAATGAATTATTTCCGTTTATACATATGTTCAAATATCTCTTTTGTAATATTCTTGTCCATTCATCTAAGATTATAGTAAATCTCCTATTGTTAGAAATATTGCTCAATATTTCTTTTATCATGATATCTTTTTTTGTAGTAATTTAATATAATGTTCTTTACATCGGTTTCGTTTTTTGGCAATGCCAGGTTTTTATTATAAAAACTTTCTCGAATAAACGAAGATCTAGTTATGGTGCGGATTGACATTCCGTCGACTGCGGCTAATTTGGATACCATTTTAGGAAATGTTTGCCCGAAAAAAAAGATGGTGGGAAGTATTCTTCAGTTGGACTCGGTTTTCTCGGGATTGGCACTGGCGGAGAATGGGGAAGAGTGGTTTGAGCTGACGGAACACTTTGGTAAATATATCCCATCGCCTTTCTTCTGTTCATACCCACAACATTATTTTTACATACGTAGCACATGTTTTTTTTCCATATGGCATGCTTTCCCGTCGACCTGTTCGCCAATCATACAAACGTGCTACACACGATGAACAAGCTATTTTAGGCACCCAGTCAACATTACGAATCACTGGAATATTGAAGTACTGCTCGTACAATGTTGCAATTTCATCAGTAATTTTTTTCTTAGACGACATAATGGTCCACTTTCCGCACATATAACAGTAATGATTGAAGTTTTTCAGGCATTCATCCATTTTTTACCGTAAAAATTATTCACTTCAAACTGGAAACTTTATTTATACTTTTATTACTTTTTCGTCACTTTAAAAAAATCGTACTCTACGCGTTCGGAGACACTTGTTGAATGACAAAAATCGATCAATGAACATCTATAAATACTACGTAAGTTTCAATATTTTACTGAGAGGTACTTATGAATTGGCGCATCTTTTAAGGGGGGCTATATACCTGATTCGTGTGCGTTTGTGTAAAAAAATCATGCAGGTAGCCAACGGAAAAAACCCAAATAATTAAAAAAGTACACTTTCCTTTTTTCCTTTTAATTGTCCACGCACATTACCGAAAAAGCGTAAAAAACGATGGTTTTTGTATTTAAAAAGTGTGTTGAGTTGCTTGAAATGGCAATAATATTGCATAATATATTGTAAAAAGGAAAAACGGTAAGAATTATGTCGATAAGTTTGCGCAAGAACTACAGCATAAAAACAGCACAAAAATGGGGAAAATCGATGAAAAATGGGCAAAAATCATGAAAATAGGCTAAAAATTTTGATTTTCTCAGTTGAAATGTGCGTTCTAATGGTGGAAATAGTAATTGTGAGCCGTATAAAGATAACACAAGAAATTTCGAATACAGGAAAGCGACTTAAATGGGCTTAAATGGGCTGAAAATGGTCAAAAATTGACGAATTGACCGAAATTCAAAAAAAAAACGCCATAAATTTTTCCCAATGAGCCAAATTGGCACTTTCATCGGTGGAGTAGTAGTCAGGGGGCTCATCCAAACACAACCATATGGTTTTCACGTTAGTACCACAAATTTCGTGTTAAAAACTTGAACAGTGATATTATACATAAGCATTGTAAAATATAACTGTTTTATACGTTTTTTTTTTTACATTTACATACTCCTGTTTATTTCTAAAGAACGAAAGAATTGAAAAAACTCAAGAATTAAGATTTTAACTCTTTCGATATGTTGTGTGCTATTTTTGTTTATAATAATTTTATATTCACTATCTTTATATCATTGTAATTTAAAATTCTCAATTAAATTTTAGAATTTTCAATTAGTTTCAGAATTTTTTAATTGTTTTCCACATATAGTGCAAAAATTCAAATAAAAAATTCTGAAATACAACTTTTTATTCTGAATTTTAATCGATGATTTTCGAAATATTATAAGAAATACAACACAATATAGATTTATATCATACATGGGAATTTTTCATTACCATTGAAATTTCATTACCATTAGTTCATACTAATGACAATGAAAAATATTTCATTACCATTTAATGGTATTGAAATATTTTTCATTAGAAAAATCATTACTAATGGTAATGAAATTACACTAATGTGTAAAATATCTAATTACAATTGATTAAAAACCATTTGTTTACAAACAAATTCAGACAATTGAAAACGAACAACGGGTTTGGCCGGGGAAGTTATAAAACATAATTTTTTAAGGAGGATCCATTCCATTCCGTTAAACTTTACCTGGATACAAATAACAATGGAATGGAAAGTAATATTTAATTTCGAATGAGCATGAGCCTGAATGAACATATTCCATCTTCGATTTTAGCTAGTTTTACTCCATTTTTACGTTTTTCTGTCAATGGCAATTATTTTTTTAATTTATTCATTATCAATGGTAATGAAATTTAAAATCATTGTCATTAATCAATGAAATTAAATTTTAGAATCATTACCATTATTTAAAAAAAATGGTAATGAAAATAATTTCATTACAATTGATATCAATGCAATGGTTATGAAATCATTAATTAATTAGTCAACCTAATTAATTAGTCCCATGTATGATTTATATAAAATTATATTTAACAAAAATGGTTTAAAAATACCAGCAGGGTTACATTTTTGGAAAAAGTACAAGTTTTTGCAATTGTAAAAATCCAGGGATTGGAGCTTAAGAATCCTGGGATTCGGGACTCATTTTTATTGAATAATCCCGGGATTTCGGGACTCGGTAAAATTTGCCTGTTTTGGGTTTAATTATGCAGAGTTTTTATTATAAGTGTTATAAGGCCAATAAGGCATAGGACTAATATCTTTATTTCCAACATAATCAAGGTAAAACATTAACCACAGATATTTCCATATAAATTTGACATGGATAAATATGGGTAAGCATTAAACTTAGTTTATTTTAAAATCAGTTAACAGTAAAAGAAAAGTAAATTTTTGCTAAAGTGCAGTTTACGGGCATATCTCTGATGAGTTCAAAATTTTTATCGTAGGTAGATATTTTTGTGAGTTCAAAAATATAAATATTTTTTGTCGGAAACGCCTACTTTCGAGTGGGCGGGGCTTTAATGTAGAAAATTGAAATTGGAATAAGTCTGAAATAATATATTAATAAGGATGGGTGCAAACTGGCTAAATAAAATCTAAACTAAATTCAGGTTTCCAAATTTCTATAAAATTTAAAAAAACTTAAAAAAGTTTTTTTTAAAGAAATTTTAAACTTTTTGTCAAATTGTATTTAGTTTAAAATTTATTTAATCATCTCGCACAAGGCGTAATTACAAATTATTGGGGTCAAGGGAAATTATTTCCAAATGCCAACCTCACCCACAGTCCACCTTGGACATGGTGTCCCCTGTTAACGCTAACGAGGCTCTGACGACCGAGTATGGGCGGTATAACCCGGTTCCCACGGCAATCGGACTATGTGCCGGAACGATTCGGATGTATTCGAATTTTCGAATTTATCCGAGCAAGGATTGCCACTCCGGCTTTAGATGAGAATTAATAACTACAAATTCACATTTTGAAGCCGTTACAACAACAACAACAACAAATTATATTTTTGAATACACAACCCAGTCAGATAAATACAAACGGGAAAGCGGTGGCAAAGCACTTTAACAGGTGGTACAAGTACTGGCAAAAAGTGCTTTTCCATTCCCAAAATGATAACATCATTAGACAAAAGGACCGGCTGTTCAAAAAGCGCCGGAAAAGCACTAGAGGAACAAAATTTTTAAACGTTGGCAAAACACTGGCAAAACCAATAAATAGGTGGTCTGGAAATATATTTTCCAAAATAAAATTTAAAAAAAGTTCATATGTATGTACGTGACTTGAACCCAGGCCGTCAGATTGGCAGACGATGGCTCTACCCACTGAGCTAACGAGACATATAATATTTAATGGCTAAACACATAAATGAGTGATAATAGCTGGACAACTACTGGCTGTGCCAAAATGCTAGTACTGGCAAACAATTTTTTGTAACTAGAATGCCAGTGTTGGGAGGGCAAAAAAAAGTTGGTCTTGAAGGAGCTTGCCCACAAACAAAGAAATTGATTTTATAAAACAAAAAAAATTTTAAATTAAAAAAACTCCAAAAAAAATTTTTTTGCTTGCAACCGGATTTGAACTCGGAACCTTCCGACTACAAACATTTTTTAACGAAGCTTCAGCATTTTTATAAAATCATTGGTTTTCCAGTGAATTGATTTTTGTACGCCTGGTAGCATTGGCTAGGTAGCACTGGATAACCACTGGTTGCAAACCTTGGCATATCACTCTAAGCCAATTCTTTGCCAGTGGTTTTTTTTATATACCACCGAAATTTTTGTAAAACAAATACTGGTAAAACGCTTTTCGCAAACGCTGGCAAAGCGTCCCAAATGATTGTTCTGCCAGTCGTTTAATTTTAATACCGTGGTTACCCAGTGGTATGCCAGTGCTTGATTTTTTGTACCACTGGCGATTTCTGACTGGGAATCTTCTGAAATAAAACTTTTTTTTCTAAAAAAACTTCTAAAAGTTTAAATTTTTAAATTGAGCCATAATGGGTTAAATAACATAAAAGTCGTTAATGTCACATGAAAGATATTTTAAATACCTTTCCAATAGTATGCGTACTGTCCAAATCCGACCAAAAATCGAGCAGTTATAAGCAAGTCCAACTTCAAACTTTGAACCGAAATAACTCCCGAGATAGGCCCAACCGACAAAAAAAACAAAGTTGCTTTGCAAGCCCAATTAAAAGTTTTACCTGCGGTAAAAATTTTGACCCAATCGGACCAAGTTTTTTTGTATTTATTTTTGGAGATTTTTTCATTTCCGTCTGAACCTGGCATTTTTAACACAAAAAATGGGTCAAATTTACATGGCAGCACATATTTCTGAGATTTCTGCACATTAAACCAATTTTTGTACTTTCAAACCAAATTTCTACAATTTCATAAAAAAATTCCCTTTAATATTTACTGTTTGGATATAGCTCAGATGGTAGAGTTATTGACTGGCAATTTGTAGACCCAGGTTCGATTCCCGCACCAGGAAATTTTATTAAAAAAAAAAAAAATACAATAAAAAATATTTTTTTTTATATAATTTATTTTTTTGAAAATCTATTTTTAGACTCATTATTTTTGTCAGTACTGGTAAGCACATAGGTAACGATATATTTTTTGATTTTTCGTATGCTGGTGTGTAACCATAACTCATTATTTTTCGCGACATCGCCATATAAAGGTAATAAGAAATGTAATAACAAAAGTAACTAGTTACCATTACCAAGTATGTAGTTACATAACCACATATCTGGTAATGATTTTCTACACTGGGATATTTAACAGATAAAAACATAATTGACCTACTGCACACAAGTACGCTTACTCGCCAACAGAAAAAATCAAAAAATATGTAGTTACATATATCCTTATCAGTATTTAAAAAATATTGAGTCTAAAAATAGATTTAAAAAAATTAAAAAAAATATAGAAAAGTATTTTCTATTTGAAATAATGATAAAAATAAGTCATTATCAATAACTCATTACTATATGTTTTAAAATAATGCAGAAGGTAAGTGGGTGTCATTGCTGGTAGTCAAAAAAATAATGATGTCATTACCGTTTCTACACTGGGATTTTTAAAACAGTTATTGTTAGTGCTATTTTTATATTTAATTGTAGTTTTTATGCGAGTTATCTTCATTTTAAGCAAATTACGTAACTTCTACTACCTTTTTCGACATTTTTTCTAGTTGGGGATTTTTTGGGGATATTTTTAGATTTATTTGGGGACAACGAAAAAAAGTATCTGGAAAGCCTGTTTAGAAGCAATACTTAAGTGATTTTTTGGATGTTGTTCAGAAGTAATTCTAAAAAAGCTGTAAAAATATACTGATACTTTGGAAGCAATAAAAGAAGAGATTTTTTGAAGTTGTTCAGAATAACTTCTAAAAAAGCAGTAAAAATACACTATTAGTGTATTTTTACTTGTGAAGAAGTGAAAGAGGTAAGTTTGTAAAGCATTACATCCAATTTTTTGCTAGATTTTTGTAAAAAAAACGCGTGTTTTAGATTTTTCACAAACATACGAAGAAACCAAGATTTCTCTTATAACTGTTTAAAAAATCTGAGCTAAACTATAAGAACACTTTGTACAGAAGGGGACCCAATGCCCAAAACTGAAGTTTTGTGCATCAAGGGGGTTTTTTTATTTAAAAAACTGGTATGTTTCCAAACGGCTACATCTTGTATTTAAGAGTTAAACAGTTTTTCTCTCTCCTGAAAATTTAAGAATCTTGAGTTGTGCCAGTTTTGTAGTTAGGGTGCGTTATAAGAAGTCTTAAAAGATCATAATAAATGAATGAGTTTTTAATGTATTTACCTTTTTATCATCATCATGACGCTCCCTACTCCAGCCCGAACCAACTACCATATTATCTTTATTAGTTTCTTGACCAAATTTAGGTGCATCTTCTTTAGTCGATTCAATGGCTTTAAGCATATCTTTTTTCATACCAAAATCAACATTTAAACATTTTGGATTAGAAGCAGGCCAGCGAACACCATGCAGAGCATGGCGGGTTTCGATAGCTTCACTAAGTAGGAGAGAAAAACAATGAAAAAGCTAAAAATAAACAGATAGTATAACAAATTAAACTTACTCCTCCGTTTCATATTCCACGTAGCATTTAGATTTAATACGATCAATCCAAAAACCATTTTCAACAATTTTACCCGTTCGTACCAATAAACCCTTTAACTGTAAAACAGTAAAAGGACGAACTAAATTTGTTATGTATAAAACACTGCTAGCCTGATTGCGGGCCGGACTAGGGGAACGTTGTATGGAGGCCGGTACAGCACCAACACCTGGAACCACTTGATGGTTTACTTGACGATTATTATCTTTTGAAGATTTTATTGTTAATAATTTGGAGGATTTTTCAAGCTTTTCTATAGAATCACGACGACGGTCTGGTTCCGGTGACGGTGACTGTTCGCCTTCCTCACGTTCTGATGCCAATTCCTCTACTTCCGAAGAAGACTCTAATTGCACATCGCTCAACGGCACTGGATGAACGTCGGCAATAAGACTCTTCAGCGAATCAGTGGAAATGGCCAGAATCTGTTCTCTGTGGCTCTCAGTGGCTTTCTTGGTAATCCAACGACGTTTGCGGGTAGTTGTGTTGTTGGGGCGACCTGTATCAGCTGCTGCAGTAGTATTAGAGGATTCATTAGTTTTACCGTCTTTAGTGTGGTTTACCTCCTCCGACTTGTGATGATTATCCTTAGAGTCATCCTTAGTTAGGCGTCCTTCAAAAGAGTAACGCTTTAGAATGCGTTCCTTAGCTTCAGTTCTGGTGTTATTTTCCTCGTCTGATTTTTCAGCCTTTTCGATAACTTCGCCCTCCTCTGGTTCATCGTCGTCAACTGGAACTTTATTGCCTTCCTTGTTTGGATTTTGTTTTCTGTCACTACTATTGCTACGCGACCGTGATGAATTATCTCGAGTATGCAGTTTAACTTCATCTGGATCTTGGTCTTTATAATCTCTCGCTTCTTCTCTGTCACTCTTAACAGAAGAGCGAGATTCATCGTTTTTGGAATTATCGACTTTTGATTGATTTTCTATATTTTCTTTCATTTCATTTTTCTCTGCACTTGAAGATATTTCCATTTTAGTTTCTTCTTTCTTTAGATTCTTGCCATCATCTTCATTATTTTTATTGACCTTCTTTTGTGGTGATTCTTTGGGTTCATCTTTTTCTCCTTGAACAATTTGTTTATTTGCTGTACTTTCGGCCTTCTCATCAGGCTTTTCTTCATCACTATTGTTGACAGTACCATTTTCCTCCTCTGCTATGGTATTAATTTTACTATCTGGCGTTATATCACGTCTGTGACGACGCTTACTAGGACTCAAACGTTGTAATTCTTTTACGGGTGTTCGCATACGAGAACTACGTCTACTGCTGTGTTTAGCATCAGAACGTTCCTCACTTGAATCTCTTTCACGGTCACCAGCACTTTGTTCAGCTTCATCTAAATGTTTTTCATTTTTCAAGTCATTGCTAGATTCGGCATTTTTGTCATCTTCCGACATAGAGTGTGACTTGTGCCGGCGATTTGTGCGACGTGATGCCGGGGCGGGTGAAGACACATCAGACGACTTTTTTCTTTCACTCCGTCTACGCATTGTTATAAGCAATAATTCCTAACAAGCCAGCAAAACTATAGTTTTCTTTACGTAGAAGCAAAAGTAAACGATTTTTACACGTTTTATTTAACAAATTTGAGGTTTATTTTTTATTTTTGCTTCGGAAAATTCAATTAATGCTTCCACAAGCGCGGAACCATCTTTTCTCGGTTAGTACGTTCAGTGAAGCACAAAGATACAAGTCGAGTTATGTTACCGCCGACTTGTTTTGGTATTTTAACCGCCGCCAATGCAGGCGGAAAGTTTTGGCTTAAGGCTGCGTTTATACTTACATCGAAATCCCGAGATTTCGCTATTCACCACTCTGAAAAAACAATGAAGGAAAGCATATAAATGTGCAATTTTTTAATAAAGCACACATAGTTAGCCCTAATAAATACATTTTCTGAAAATTTAACGTTTATACACGAAAAAAATAAAAAGTGTATAATTATCGAAGTACTTAGGTAAATTACAACTGCAAAAGTATATTTTGTAAGTTAGTAAAAAAATACATGTAGATTTATCAAATTTTGGTTTTTGTCAACTTGCCTTAGGTTGCGTTTACATCTACACCGAAATCTTCAGATTTCGATATTCACCACTCTGAAAAAGCAATGAAGGAAAGCTTATAGATGTTCAATTTTGAGTACAGTAAACACATTTAGTTCTAATAAATACATTTTCCAAAAAAATTAAAGTTAATACGCATATCTTCACTGTTTTTTGAGAGTGTTGAATAGCGAAATCTCGGGATTTCGATGCAAGTGTAAACGCAACCTAAGCTGCCTTTACACTGCACCGAAATCCCGAGATATCGATATTCACCAACCTGAAAAAACAGTGAAGATATGCGTATAAACTTTAATTTTTTGGAAAATATATTTATTAAAACTAAATATGTGTACTTTATTCAAAATTAAACATTATAAGCTTTCCTTCATTGCTTTTTCAGAGTGGTGAATATCGAAATCTCGAGATTTCGGTGCAGCTGTAAACGCAGCCTTAAGGGCTTGTTACCCATACGTAGACGTTACGCTAACGTAACGGGACGGGGCAAAAAATTTGTAGTTCTAGATAAACAAAAACGTATCAGGTTGCGTTTACACCTGCACCGAAATCTCGAGATTTCCACTCTGAAAAAGCAGTGAAGATATGCTTATAAACTTTAAATTTTTGGAAAATGTATTTATTAGAACTAAATATGTGTACTTTATTCAAAATTGAACATCTACAAGCTTTAATTCATTGCTTTTTCACAGTGGTGTATACCGAAATCTCGAGATTTCGATGCAAGTGTAAACGCAACCTAACAAATATTGAATTAGCTACCCCAATAAGCATTTGGAAGAAATATCATCCAAAAGTTATTACGGCAATATCATTCATTTATCCCTTAGGTTGCGTTTGAACTTGCATCGAAATCCCGAGATTTCGCTATTCACCACTCTCAAAAAACAATGAAATATAGGAACGAAAGGAATCAATATATATATATATATATACCCATTACGAAGTCCTTTTTAGAGGACTTCGAAATAATAATGCATACTAATATGGCAATATATTTTTTCCCCAAAATGGGCATCAAATAATAAAGGATAATCTCCCCAGTTCAGTGATAATGTAAATTTTGACAAAAAATTACGAAGAAAATATTTTTGGAAAATTTTCAGTAGAAAAAAAAAGCTTTTATTAAAATGTAGAAATTCTCCTCTTTCATTTGATCCCCATATCAGGATTAAGGAATGTACAAAATATCCTTTAAAAAGGGTTTGCCAAAAATGCGTTGAAAATTTAAAGTCCTTTTATAAGGACTACTGAGGTGATCATGAAAAACTGAGTATGCAGTTTTACTAAACGTAGTTTCTTCCTTCACTTGTTAATCGATTTTTCCAAATGAGCAAAATTATTTTGAAAAAACGTTAGAACACAAGCTTTAAGCACAAAACGCGATATGCAAACTACTTCGCATGATAAGAAAATTAAAAAAAATAATAATCTGCACTCTGTGTAAAAATTTACAACAGCAACAAAACCAAAAATGCAATTATTTCTGCAAAAACTAAAACAAAATACACTATACTCGCTACGAGCAGAGTAAGTTAGTTGTTCACAAATTTTTACCGTTGACGACCAATGGGATATATATGTCCCATGGATTTTTTCGATGAAGGAGTTGAAAAAAAATATTTTTGACGACACTTTTGCTTAGAAATGTTGGGTCGATTATCACGAATCCGCAAAAGAAAATACAAATTTTCCAGCAGTTTATGTTCGGTTGTGAAAGGGTTAAACAGATAGACTTTAAAAATTAGTGTGGAAAAGGTTTGCAGACGACTCCAGGAATTCGGACTTTGTGGCAGTAGACCAGCAAGAAAACCCCTCCTGACACAAAAAATGAGAGCTAAACGGTTGGAGTGGGCCAAAATGCACGGCAATTGGGTTCTCGACCACTGGCGAAACTTTGTATGGTCTGATGAGAACAAGTTTAACTTGCACTGTGCCGACAATCTTCCATACGCGCAACGTTTTCCAGAAGAAAGATTTAAGGACACGTGTATAATTAGAACGGTCAAGCATCCTCAGAGTCAAATGATCTGGGAATGTTTTTCTTATTATGTACGGAGTCATTTGTTGTTTGAGGAACGGAGAAAAATATGGCGAAGTCATTCTAGTGAGGCTATCTTTCAGGATGACTCCACACCATGTCACCGTGCAAAATCGGTAAGTTTTGATTATAAATATGTATACGTATATATATATATATGTTATATATATGTATAATATATTAGAAATGTTTTTTTTTTTTGTGAAGTTAAAAATAAAAAACAGTTCTCCAGTTATTATGCTTTTATGCATTGGAAATACAGTACAAATTTCTGATTTTTATATCAATAATAACAAACATAAACTCAACAAGAAATTTTAAACCTCAAAGAAATTCAACGAAATTTTTTATTTTTTAAATAACTAACAAAAACAACTGTTTACTGTCAAAATTCTGTTTTGCTAGTTTTTTATTATGATATTGAAAATAACTACTTTAAATAACTGTTACGGAATTACAGTACTCTTCGTAAGTTTGTTTTCTTTAATAACTGTCATGACAGTTGTTTTGCATTTTTCCATAGAAAAACAACTGTAATTGCAATTAAAAACAACAAATACTGATTACTACACGAACAACTGTCATGTTGTAACTGTCAAACTATTTTCAGTTTACAGATACGTAATAAATATAATTGGGTACATAATTTAGACAAAACTTGATAAAATTCAAAAAATTTTAATAAAAAAATTTCATCTTTTTTATCGCCTTCCCTATATAAATTTTTGTCTGTGGGCTAAAGTGCAGTAATTTTTTACCAGTTAAATGCACATAATTTTTTTTTGAATTTTGTAGTGAATTAATTAAATTTTTATCCGTTCAATTTATAAAATTGAACGCGTTCTGCAGTAAAGTAATTCATTTGATTTAATAAAAAGATCTATAGCAATTGAATTATATAAAAAAATTTAATTGATTCTTTGACTTTGTTTTTTATTGAAAAAATTCATTGAAAAAATAATTCATTCAATTCTAAAAGAAATCGAATTCTATTGGTGGTGAATTCATTAAAAAACTAATTAATTCTACAAAGCTCTGATGGAAAGTTTGTAAAAAAAAAAACTTTTGATTAAATGCTTTTTTTTAGCTTTTTCCAACGAGTTTTTCATAGTATGACAAAGCTTTTAATCTATAATAAGTTGGCATCACTGAAACATTTCACGGCCGGCGTAAAATGTCAATGGCTTTTAGGCGATGTATTTACCATCATTGGATTAGAACATATTACTCCAATTATACAGGGAAACGGAATCTAGGCACAACAAAAACCCAAATTTTAGAGAATAATGAAACGGCTGAAGATCTTAAGTATTATGCGGATTTTAAGAAACTTGTGAAATCCTCAAACACTGCGTATAGAGATGGTCACACGTGCTTACAAGTGTCATGTAAATTGTGCTTAAACCCTTCCGTTGATAATAATTGGGCTTATGTAAATAAACGGACAGGAAATTTTATTTGTCCCAACTGTGATGTAAAAGTTTCGCTATTGGAAGCTAAAAATGCCTATGAAAAATGTAAATACATTGTGAATCAAAAGAAAGAAATTGCCAAAGTGTATAAAACTAAATGTGACCAACTTATTCAAGTACCGGCAGATGTGTGTGATAGTTTGCAAATAAAAGGTTTAAAATCAGTGGATTTTGAAATGTTGCAAGCTGAATATGACCCCAAGGAGAATGTTTTAAAGTTTCCATTAAAAAATATATCTGGGCGTGAGGTGGGCGAAAAGTGGTTTTATTTAGAATATCGTACGGAGAAAACTTTTCAAAATGAAAATTTATCTGGAATACTGCTATATGGTAAAGCAAATAAACAGAAAGCTGTTATTGTATCAAATTTATTAGACTTTTTGGTGTTAATAGCTCAACGTATTGATTCACGTAAGTTAAACAATTGTACTCATTTTTATGTCTCATAATATTTCCAATTGCAGATTGTATAATTTGTTTACCCTACGGACTCAAGAGTTTACCCCAAGAATGTCTGCCTGCCTTAGAAGAATTTAAAGAATTAGTTTTATGGTTTAAATATGATTCTGCTGGTTGGGATGTAGCTAAAGCATACGCTAATAAAATGGATGAAAAGCGATGTCTCTTGATAAGACCCACCGATACAGAACCATCACCCTTTGATGCCCAAAGAAAACGATTAAATGTACGTTATATTTTACAAAGAGCTACTCCCGTACGGCACAAGTCTATTACAACATTTAACACTTTAAGAAATGATATTCTAAGTGAATTACAAAATATAGAAAAAGTTAATGGTGTTAAGTGGAAACGTTTTCCACAGCTTAATAAATTGCTAAAGGGCCATCGTAAGGGTGAATTAACTATAATAACTGGTCCAACTGGAAGTGGCAAAACTACTTTTATGAGTGAATATTCTTTGGATTTAGCCTTACAAGGTGTTTCAACTCTATGGGGTTCATTTGAGATAAGAAATGCTCGTTTGGCTGCCACTTTGTTAAGACAATTTGTAGGTTATTCATTGGAAAAGAAATTAAATGAATTTGATCACTGGGCTACAGAATTTGAAAAACATCCCATGTATTTTATGACATTTCATGGTCAACAACCATTGAAACTTGTTTTGGAAGCCATAGAACATGCTCACTATGTTCATGATATTAACCATGTAATCATTGATAATTTACAATTTATGATGGGAATGTCAAATACTTATCGTATTGATAAATTTTGGGAACAAGATAACATAATTGCTTCATTTCGTTCGTTGGCCACTAAACTTAATGTACATGTTACATTAGTTATGCACCCACGCAAGGAAAGAGAAGAAGATGATTTAACTACTAGCTCAATCTTTGGTTCAGCCAAAGCTACTCAGGAAGCTGATAATGTTTTAATTATACAAGATAAACGTTTAACTAGTGTGAAAGGTAAAAAGTATTTACAAGTTGTTAAAAATCGTTATAGTGGTGATTTGGGCATTATGCCTTTAGAATTCAATAAAGAAGCATTAAGTTATGCTTTTTCCGGACAAAAGAAAAAGAAGGACAAAGACAAGGAAATACCCAGTGAATCCAAACAGTCTCCAATAGATTAATACTATTTATTATTTGTTAACATTGTACAATTACTGTTATGTTAGTCTTACACTTACACTTAAGTTTAAAAAAATGTACTTTAACTTAGAAAATATTTTTGAAAAAAATATATGCATTTTACGTTGAACTTTGTTTATAGTTTTTGGTACTCATTAACTTTTTACCACACATAGCACAAATGGCCTTTTTGTAAGCGCAGGCTTGACAGTAATGTGATCCAGCCTGATGAACCTTTTGTCGGCAAATTCTGCAATAAAAAGGTAGATAATTAATTATAAACAAATAGAATCACATTTCTTTTACAAATATTTTTAATTTGAGTTATAAATTATTTCCTATCAAAAAATTTTACTCCAAAACGAATATTTTTTTAAATAACAAACAATATGTTATCACTGCTTTTTAAAATAGCTTTTCAGAAAAAAAAAGACCTTACCACTCCTTAATAAATACCCTGCAAAAATATGTGTAAGTCATTCAAAACGAACAACTTAAATTGGTTGCAATGCAGCAATGTTTTTTTTTTCAGTACGTTAACCCAAAATAGCCCAAACAACAATTTACACGGGATTGTTTTTGGGCTATTTTGGTTAACCGCGGTAAAGTAAGGTTTTTTTTTATTTCGGAAGTATGTACTTTATTTTTTATGCGGTAGATGCGTTCCAAAAAAAACGCATAAAAAAGAACTCTACTTCCATAAAAATACTTTGACAGTCTTTAATTAATTCATTTGTATGTACAGGCCATCTGATAAATAGGGCAAGGAATTTCATGCACTTAAAAAACGAAAATATGCGCCTAAAAAATGCAGCTAAAAAAGAAAAATATGCATTAAAAACATTAAATGTGCACTAAAAAATAGTTTTGAAAAAATTAAGCACCTTAAAATATAAAAAGGTATATAATTAAGTTATTTTTCAAGTAAACACCGAGGTGATTGCATTTTCTGTGGTCATTATGATTTTCAAGAAAGCTTTTTTTAGTTTGTTTCGGTAACGGTAAAGGTAACGGTATTTAAGACTGTTTCGGTAACGGTATACCGTTATCGAAACAGCAATACCGGTACGTACCGGTATTAAAAATTACGTTAAAAACATATAAAGACGAGTAAAAACATAGCATATTCTTATTTTTAAGTCTTAAAAATACAGATTATAACCTACAAATTCAATGCTGGCAGTTTTAATAATTAAAATTATTATCTATAAATTTTTTTTGTAAAAATAACTCAGGATTATAAAACAAAAAAGTTAAAAAATTGGAATTTTTACCATAAAAATAACGGTATCGATAACGATAACAGTATTGGATTTTTTTTTAAAGGTATTGGTAACGGTAATGGTATTCAATTTGAAACGGTATTTTAGCGATAACGGTATTATAACGATAACGGTAACCAACCTTGATTTATATTTAATTTATATATTTTTTTTTTGTTTTCTTGTATTTTGATTTTTCTTTTTTGGATAACCACTGTTGCCAACTTTTTGTCTAAACATATCGCAAAATCAAACTAAAAATCACTAGAAAATAGCTAAATTATAAAAAACTTAAAAAATTTAGCGATAAACCGCTAAATTTCACGAACTTTTCGAGTTCTGTTGAAAAATTTCCCAAAAATAGCTATAATTTTCGAACTTTTTAAAACTGTCTAAAATAATTGTCGATACATCGCTAAATTTTTCCAACTTTTTTTAAGTATTCCATTAAAATTTAGCGATAAATCGTTAAATAATAATGATTAAAAAATACTGTCCCGGAAATAAATGTAAAAAAATCTAAGAAAACACCAAGAATATCTTTAAAAACATCGCTAGTTTTCCCGCTAATAGCTAGATCATATTTTATCTCGCTAAACGAGTTGAAATATCGCTAGTTTTGACGAGAAAATAGCTAAATTGGCAACAGTGTGGATAACATAATATGTCTGTTCCCGTACTTTACCGAAGTTACACAAACTAGCCCAAAGGCGTTCCCGTACTCAAAATTGCGTGTAAATTGTTGTTGTTCAGGCTGTTTTGGGTACCCGCGGTAACATACGGGAACTCAAAACATTCCAAACAACAACAATTTACACGCAATTTTGAGTACGGGAACGCCTTTGGGCTAGTTTGTGTAACTTCGGTAAAGTACGGGAACAGACATAATGTGCGTTCCCGGACGTTACCACGGGTACCCGCGGGAACCCAAAACAGCCCAAACAACAACAATTTACAGGCAATTTTGAGTACGGGAAAGCCTTTGGGCTAGTTTGAGTTACTTCGGTAAAGTACGGGAACAGATATATAGTTGTGCTTTAATACTAAAACTTTAATATGTTATCTTTTTACCAGGAACCGAAATTGCAATTTATTCTTGTTATTATATGGTTTCAGGTACACGAATTTGACTATTATGATGTCCAATAATAGGAACTTAGGTCCTGTTATCAGCGATAGTTCGGCCTTAAGGTGTGCTCTATCAAATTCCGGAAATAATCTTAATATTGCACATGTTAATTGTCAAAGTATAAATCCGTCTACTATGTCGGTTAAGCTAGATGAACTGAGAAGCATTTTAATTGGTTCTCGGTTGCATATATTGGGATTAACTGAGACGTGGCTTAAACCCTGTTCGACTGATAGGTCGGCTGAAATACAAGGTTTCACTATTTGTCGTAATGATCGCCCTGATGGTGTAGCTGGTGGTGTTTGCCTTTATATTATGTACCAATGGTCTCAAGTTTAGAAGAGTTTACCATACGGTAACCTATCATTCTTGTGAAGCCTTATTTGTAGAGATTTTCCTCCCCACTTCTGTTGTTTTTGTGGGCGTAATCTATAATCTACCTAACAATGGCTTGGGATCTCTGGGGTGTTATTATGTAATTCGATTCGAAACGGAAATGCTTTCGAACAGAATTTTCACATTGAAAAGTAACAAAAAACAGTTTTTTTTTTGGGGAACATATTGAAAACGTGTATGCTATAGTCTAATAAAAGTGAAATGTCAAAAAAAGTTGGACTTTCGACAACGGATATCTTTTTACAAGAGTTCTAAAATTTCCGAATTCGAACAATATTTTTCGAAACCGCTTACGTAATAACCCCCCTGGAGACACCGATGGGATCTCTTCATGAAATATGATTTTGCGATATGTTTAGACAAAAAGTTGGCAACAGTGGTTATCCAAAAAAGAAAAATCAAAATACAAGAAAACAAAAAAAAAAAAGACAAAATATAAATTAAATATAAATTAATAAAAATAAAAAATTTGAGATACGCACACCGATAAAAATTCTCAGTGGCTCAGTTAAAGAATTTCTCAGTTAAAATAATAATGGGGGATTTTAATTGGAATTTATTTGAACCCTTTAAGGCCAGCTCTTTAAGATCCTTATGTAATAGCCTCAGTTTGTTTTATTTACATAATTCTCTTCCCACTTACTGGGACTCTGGTAGAGATTCTACTTCTTTGATAGACTATTTCATTTTAAGTAACCTTCCTAAAGTCCACTCATCTAGTCAAGCCGCAATTTGCTTAAAATTTGCTTTTTTTAAATATAGTTTTTTATAATAAAAACCTTCACTCACCCAGCCACCACAAATAAATAATTCTGACACAACAATAATTCTTGACAATATACGTGTGTATGTCAAGATAATTTGGTAAAGTGCGCACATAGGTAGATGGACCCGTAAATAGTTTTGTTCATTTGTGTTTTGAATGAAAATAAATAACGTAAAGCAGGGTTGGCAAGCGATTTATAATATTAAAGATAGCGGGCAAAGCTACGTATCTACGTTGTTAGCGTGCATTGAAGTTTTTTTTAATTCCAGTTTATGTAAAGGTAGACCTGGCAATTCAAGTAAATTCACAAATTCAGTTGGAAAATTTTCTGCGTCGGTTTCTTCCACCGGTGCTTCGTTACCTGCAGTTTAAATATCAGAATATATAAGTTCCATTCTTTTTCTAAGGTTTTTTCTCTTTTAGAAAATTTGTTTAACTTTTTGGAGAGTATGTTTAAATGCTACATAAGTTTCATATTCCGTGGATAGTGTTTGAATTAAAAGGGGGTTTTCACCCCTTTTTGTTCCTCCCAGTAAAAATCCCAAATATATATAATCTGCCTCAATCGCATGCGAAATTTCAAGTACCAAACTCCGGCAGTTTGAATCATTCAAATTCCATTCCATTTTGTTTAACAATTTCAGTGTTCCAATGCAACTCCTTCCATTTCGTTCCCATTATCTGTTATTCCAATTCCACTCGTTCCCCGTTTCATTCCATTTCGTTCCTACTGTCTTGTGTATCGATATTGATATCAGTCGCTTCTCTTTCCATTCCTTCCAAGATTCCATTTCGTTCACCATTCCATTGCATTTTGTTCCCATTATCTGTTATTCCAATTCCACTCGTTCCCCGTTTCATTCCATTTCGTTCCTACTGTCTTGTGTATCGATATTGATATCAGTCGCTTCTCTTTCCATTCCATTTCTTTGCACTGGCTCCGTTCCATTCCTCTTTTAACTGCAGTGTTTCAATTCCACTCGTTCCCCATTCTATGCCATCTCGGTCCTCATTCCATTTCGTTCTATAGTCCATTCCTTTTCGTTCCCTCTTCCAATCCATTTCCATTGTCAATAGTTTCAATTCCACTCGTTCAACGTTTATATCCATTTCGTTCCACTTGTGTAGTGTTTCAATTCCACTCCCCAATCAGAATTTGGAAGATATATTACCTAGAAGATATTATTACGGTAATAATATCTTCTAGGTAATCAATTTATCCCTTAGAAGACAATCAAAGTAGTATTTTGAACTTATCTTCTACACTCAGGGAATTATGTAGGTAAAATCAACTGCAAATGACAGTTAAAATAACTGCATTTGCACTTAAAAAGGTGTAGACTACATTTGCAGTTAAATTAACTGCAATATGAAGTAATTTTTAACTGTTAAAAGTCAACTGACAAAGTAGTAAAAACAACTACAAATGCAATTGAAACAACAAACATGCAAATTATTGTAAAACTGTACAAACAACTTGCAAATGTAGTTAAAAAAACATAAATAATTTTTTTTTTTTTAATTATTAATTTAATAAAAAAAACAAATTTATGTAAACACTATTAACTTAATTTTATTCTATAATAAATTTAAAATTGAGAAATCAAAATTTACACTTAATGTCACTTTTTTCACTATTAAGATATTGTTGTACATGTCCGTCTGTGAGGGATGAAATATGCTGTAGTTTGGCTTCCTTTTTTTTCTCCAGGTAGAAAGGGATGAGAATATAAAAGAACTGAAAGAAAATAAATACAATATTTTTTTAACATTCCCCGTAAATAAATTTATATTATAAAACTTACCTTATTATTTTAGTAATTTAATAAAAAATATATAACCTTTTCTGTATTATGCGTGCTCACTCTTTGGCGTTGTTTTATGACTAAGCCAAGAGAAAACATGTTATACTTATATTCTTTCACTAGAAATTTCTAAACAAGTGATTCATACACATACTTCTGTTTGCTTCGTGTGTGTGCATACACACTTGAAAATTTAAGTATTTGTAAATAAAATTCAAAATAACTGCATAAAATAAATGTTACTACAATGTAGTAATTTTTGTAGTTTGTTTAAAAAAATAACTGTCAAAAACATTGAAAAATGTTGTTCTAAGTAAATTAACTACAATTGTAGTTAAAATAACTACAACCGCATTACTACATAAATAACTGTCATGTAGTAACTGCAGAACTTTTCTGAGTGTATTTATCAGCCGGAAGGTATATAGGCGATATTGAAAAAGTCAATCAGTCAATAGAACATCATTAAAAAATGGTAAAACATCAAAAATCAGCTAACTTGTGACTACTTCTGCAAATAGTAAGGTAAGCTTAAATTTTATTTTATTTAATATATTGCAAAAAAAAAATAAATTTCGGCGTTGTCTTTTCAGAACATAACTTATTTTAAGGGAAGCAAAATATGTAAATTCAAACCTACGGATAACTGGCAGATGGGGACATTGTTTTATTTGTGTAATAAAAAGTGAGAAAAATATATAAAAATGTACTTTTATTTCGGGGTGGTTATCTGGGAATATCGTCTTTTTATCTTCCAGATGATACGTCGACGATATTTGCTTTACTATTTTTTATCTTCCAGAAGATAATCTAGCAATATCGGAACGACCCATGGGTCGTTTCCTATTTAGTTTCTTAATTTTAGTGTTCCATATACACTCGTTTTTTAAATTTTAGGTTTCTAGCTAAAGACACAGATGTTCAGGGGGGGTGGCAATTTTCCCCTTTTGAGCCACCATTTTTACCACGTTCCTGTCCAGAGTCCTAAAAATGCCTTGTCGATATGTTAGCCCATACTCCAAGGAAAACATATTATAGATTACGGGTTTCTAACCGAAGGGTTCGGTTAGGCCATCAAGGTGGAGAATTATTCTGTTTTTACCCCTCCCAAAAGGAATTTCCAAAAATTCCGAGAACGTCTGCGTTGGAGGAGGAACCTACTACATACATAATTTTAGGTCTCTATATCCAGCAGTTTGCCCAACTCGGCAAGGGAGGAAGTTATTTCACTTTTTACCCCTCCCGGTATGAGTTTCCAAAAATACCGTCTTAGGGGACGTCTACGTTGGAGAAGGAACCCAAATACCGAATTTAAGCTCCCTAGTTCCAGCAGTTTGGCCATTCCGTTAAGGGGGAGACTTTTCCTGTTTTTGACCCTACCTGTGGAAATTTCCAAAAATCTCATCTTAGCGGATGTCTACAATAGAGAAGGAACTTTAGTACCAAATTTCAACTTCCTACCTCCAGCAGTTTGGGCAGGCCTTTAAGCGGCACTTTTCGCTTCATTAATCCCCATTTTTGCAATGTCCCTGTCCAAAATTCCACAAAGCACCTTCCCGATAAGTGAGCCCATACTCCAAGGAACATATGTTTTACATTTCAGGTTTCTAGCCAACTTTTACTATTTGTGCCCCTCTGGGTAGGAATTTCCGAAAATCTATCGACAGGGAATATCAGCTTCCTAGTTCCAGCAGTTTGAGCAGGCTGTCAAGTGGGACATTTTTTCTTTTTTTGTCCCTCCCGGTTGGAATTAGGCTGGAAGAGGAACCTAAGTACCGAATTTCAGCTTCCTAGTTCCAGCAGTTTGGACAGGTCGTTAAGGGGCCACTTTCCCTTTTTGAGCCCCTATTTTATAACGACCCTGTCCAAAATTCAAAATAGTATCTTTCTAATAAGTTAGCCCTTACTCCAGGGACCCACATTTTAAATTTCAGGTTTCTAGCCGAAGGGGTTTTTACAGGTCACCAAGGGGAGGCTTTCTTCTTTTTGCCCCTCCCTTTAGGAATTTACAAAAATTCGATCTTCGCGGCTGTCTGCGATGGATGAGGAACATTCACCAAATTTTAACTTCATTGCCTCAGCGGTTTGGGCAGGCCGTTATTGGGGACATTTTTCTCTTTCAAACCACATTTTTACTATGTTTCTGTTCCAAAATAGAAAAATTACGTTGCCGGTGAGTTAGTCGTACTCCAGGGAATACATATTTAAAATTTTAGGCTGGCCAGAAGGGATTGGGCAGGCCGTCAAGGAGAATACTTTTCCCCTTATCTCCCTCCCGATAGGAATTTCAAAAATTCCGTCTAAGCGGACGCCTACACAGAAGGAGGAACTCACATACCGAATTTCGGCTACATAGTTTCAGCAGTTTGGGCAGGCCGTCAAAGGGGAAACATCCCCCTTTTGGGATATCCTGTAGGGAATTCCAAAAACACAAACTTAGTCGATGTCTACTACAGTGGAGGAACCTTTATGCCAAATTTCAACTTCTTATCTCCAGTGGTTTGGGCAAGCAGTTGGGGGACACTTTTCCAATTTGTGAGACCGTCTATGCCGAAAATCCCGTCTTAGCGGACGTCTATGCCGAATATCAAGAAACCTTGTCCTTTTTTGGGAAAACGTCCTTTTTTGGAAAAGGTACTTTTTTTGGAAAAAGGTACTTTTTTGGAAAAAGGTACTTTTTTGGAAAAAGGTATTTTTTTGGAAAAAGGTACTTTTTTTGGGAAAAGGTACTTTTTTTGGAAAAAGGTTTTTTTTTGGAAAAAGGTACTTTTTTTGGAAAAAGGTACTTTTTTTGGAAAAAGGTACTTTTTTTGGAAAAAGGTACTTTTTTTGGAAAAAGGTACTTTTTTTGGAAAGAGGTACTTTTTGAGGAAAAAGGTACTTTTTGTGGAAAAAGGTACTTTTTTTTGGAAAAATTTACTTTTTTGAAGAAGGTACTTTTTTGGAAAAAGGCACTTTTTTTTGGAAAAAGGTACTTTTTTTTGGAAAAAGGTACTTTTTTTTGGAAAAAGGTACTTTTTTGGAAAAGGTCCTTTTTTTGTCCCCTTTTTGCCCCTCCCGATAAGAATTTCTAAAAATTCCGTCTCAACGGACGTCTACACCGGTCGAAGAACCTACATACCAAATTTCAACTTCATAGCTCCAGCAGTTTGAGCAGGCCTCAAGGGGCAGACTTTATCCCCTTTTTGCCCCTCCCTGTAAAAATTTCAAAAAAAATCCTGTCTTGGTGGATGTCTACGATAGTGGAGGAACCTTTATACCAAATTTCAACTTCCTACCTCCAGCGGTTTGGGCAGGCCGTCAAGGGGGGCTCTTTTCCCCTTTTTAACCCCCATTTTTACAACGACCCTGTCCAAAATTCTCGAAAGTACTTTCCAGAAAAGTTAGCCCCTACTCCAAGGAACACATATCTAAAATTTCAGCTTTCTAGCCAAAGGGGTTTTGGCAGGCCGCCAAGGGGGAGACTTTTCCCCTTTTTGCCCGTTCCATTAGGAATTTCCAAAAATCCCGTCTTAGCGGACGTCTACGCCGAAAGACGAACCTACATACCAAATATCAACTTCCTAGCTTCAGCGGTTTGGGCTGGGCGATGTTCAGTCAGTCACGTTATTCTTTTATATATAGAGATGGTAGTGATAATAGAAAAATGTGGAGGCTATTGAATAATGCTTACCTTGGGAAGGAAGAATAGTAATTACATGTACGAAGTTAATGTTGATGATATTAACAATTTTTTCGTTTCTAATAGTAATGGGAGTAATTTAGCTACTTTCGATATTGGAACTTATATGGTGGACTTGATGGTTTCTCATTTAACTGTATCGGTGTTGATGATGTGTTTAGCGTTGGGAAAAGTCAAATCTAATTATATTGGAACTGATGGTTTTCCAATTAAATTTATTAAACTAATTTTTCCTTATATATTAGAACCCATTTTACATTTATTTAATATGATAATTACAACATCAACTTATCCAGACTGCTGGAAGTTGGCACGTGTGGTTCCCATTCCCAAGAGGGGAATGATAATCTACGCGCTATAAGTATATTACCATCACTTTCGAAGATAATGGAGCACCTGTTAAAGTATCAGATAATTCAGTGTATATCACATATATAATAATCTCATTACGGACTTTCAATATGCCTATAGGGATAAGTACAGTTCCTCGGCTATGCTATTAGGCATAACTGAGACTGTAAGGGAGAACATTAGGGATGCCAGAAATAGTGTTTTGGTGTCATTGGATCTTTCTAAGGCCTTCGACCGACTGAATCATTACAACCTTATTGGAAAACTTAATCGAATTTTTGGTTTCTCTAGGATGGCTTGTAAGCTAATTTAGTTATATTTGCAGGGAAAATCGCTTTTCTTTACTCTGGAGTTCCGCAAGGTTCTGTTATTGGACCTCTCCTCTTTTTAATGTACTTAGATGATTGTGTGGATTGTTTGGACTTAAATTTGGTGAAACCCTTCCTATTTGCAGACGACATTCAACTGCTTTTTAGTAATAGGAGAGAGTTTCCTGATGTTTAGCAGGCGGTAATCAATTTCAGCCTTGCAAACTTAAGTAATTGGATGGTGGAAAATGACTTTACAATTAACACGCTTAAAACCAAAGCTATTATGTTCGTTCACTATTTTGTAGTGTTGTCTATCCCAATATTAATATGGGTTGTGTAAATATTAAGTTTGTTAATAATCTCAAATGTTTAGGTGTGATAATTGATGAGTACTTAAATTTTGGTCCGCAAGTGGTTGCTATATCCGCTAAAGTTACCTTGGGTTTTAGACGACTGTACCACTGTGGATTGCATTTGCCACTTATGCGGCAAATAGACCATGCAAGTCACTTGCACAATAACGAGTTTGTTCAAGTCACCTTATTCGCCACACACCATTCAAGTAAACTGTGCAATATTCATTTTAATTTACACATAGCAGCAGAAACGTGTAGCGGATTGTTATTGCTATGAGGAAATATTAATCTTTAAAAGCTTTAGGTTTGTTCCACGTAATTCTGGGTAAAGTCTGGTAAAATGAGAGTAAACAAATAATTATCTCAAAAAACGGTAAAATTGCTCACAATACCGGGAACGCACAAAACCACATTTCAAGCCCAAAAATAAACGTCAAAGTTATTCATATAAACAAAAGCTATTTTTAACAATAAAATATCGAAGGGAATTAAGAGAAAGTGTTAGAACGCGGTATTTGTTAACGATATTAATTAATGTTTACAATTTTTGTTAATATTTTAATTATTTTTACAAATTTAAAACAGCTGATTTATAAACAACAAGTGATTTGACAGTTTTACCATTTTACCCGAAAAAAAAGTACTGGTAACTTCTGGTAAAATGAGAAATTATTCTCTCATCAACGCTCTCATTTACCCAATTTTTAACAATAGAAACGCTTTTTGGTAAGATTGGGTTCCCGCGGGCACCCGCGGTAACGTACGTGGAACAGAGCTTTTATTTTACACTTTGCGCAGGCCAAAATACCTGAAATTCGTTGGCGATGTTAATAAATTTATATTAACATTTTTTACTTTACGTTTATTCATACTTTTAATTTTTTTATCCGTATTTATGATGTTCACTCTTCAAAAATTACTGCTGAACTGTGCTAATTTCAGCATACACTGCGCAAATGACTTGCACAAGTTCTAAAATATTGTGTAAAAATCAAAATCGTTTTGATTTTTACTCAAGTCTAAAAATATACTTGTTCAACTGACCTGCACAAACTCATTATTGTGCAAGTAACTTGAGTAGTCTATAGGCCGCATTAGGGCCAAGCGCACGATCGTGTATGCTTTACTTATGTCGCACTTCAATTAGAGATGGGCGCGTGAGTGAATTTTGACTCACGCTCACGCATGCTCACGAAAGAAAAATAATAATCACGCACGACTCACGCACGAACATTTTTTTTATAATCACGCTCACGTGATTAATTTTAATTTGAATCACGCTCACGAAATACTCGCGAAAAGTATGAAATCTGTTTTTTATCTTAATTATTTAAGAAAACTTTCTTTATTGAATATAAGTTTCATTTATTTTGAATTAAAATTAGCTTAACTACCCAGTGTAGAAACGGTAATGACATATCATTCTTTTTTGGGCTACGATTAATGACACCCACTTACCTTCTGCATTATTTTAAAACATGTAATAATGAGTTACTGATAATGACTTATTTTTTATCATTATTTCAAATAGAAAGTAATTATCCAGATTTTTTTTAAATCTGATTTTAGACTCAATATTTTTTCAAAACTACACAGAAAGAATTTACAAAATTCTAATTAAATTTTTAAACATATACCTTTCTCATATTTTTAAACAATTTTTATATGAAAGATAACAATTTACAAACGAGTTACAAATATTTCAAACAAAAAAATTGTTGGAAATAAAATTTCAATTTAAAAGAAAATGTGATTGCTTTTACAAATTCCTATTGTTGGTGCCTTATGGTTTTTTCCGTGTAGTAAGGATATATGTAACCACATAGTTTTTGATTTTTTGTATGTTGGCGTGTAAGGTGACTTGTGTGCAGCAGGTCAATTACGGTTTATTATTTTTCGCAACATCGCCATACAAAAGTAATAAGAAATGTAATAAGAAAAGTAACTAGTTACCATTACCAGGTATATAGTTACATAACCACATATCTGGTAATGATTTGCTACAACCCATTGTAGAAACGGTAATGACATATCATTATTTTTTGGATTACCAGTAATGACACTCACTTACCTTCTGCATTATTTTAAAACAAGTTACTGATAATGACTTATTTTTATCATTATTTCAAATAGAAAATAATTTTCTAGGTTTTTTTTTTTTAATTTTTTGAAATCTATTTTTAGACTCAATATTTTTTAAACACTGGTAAGGATACATGTAACCACATATTTTTTGATTTTTTGTATGTTGGCGAGTAAGCTTACTTGTGTGCAGCAGGTCAATTATGTTTTTATCTATTAAATATTACATGTCGATATAGCTTAGATGGTAGAGCTATTGACTGGCAATCTGTAAACCCAGTTTCGAATCCCGCACCAGGAAATTTTATTTAAAAAAAAATACAATAAAAAATATTTTTTTTTATATAATTTATTTTTTTGAAAATCAATTTTTAGGCGCATTATTTTTGTTAGTACTTGTAAACACATAGGTAACGATATATTTTTTGATTTTTCGTATGCTGGTGTGTAACCATAACTCATTATTTTTCGCGACATCGCCATATAAAGGTAACTACATACTTGGTAATGGTAACTACCCTACGGGAAATTTTAACAAACTGTCACCGAACTGGCTTCTTTATATGAAATAGACTGGTCACTTTTACATGGCGTTGTCATAGGAAGTGGAAATTGACCCCTTGTGACCCAGTTACGTAACCACATATCTGGTAATGATTTTCTACACTGGGAATGGGATGCTTATCCCATGGACAAAAATCAAAAAAAATTTTTGTATCAAATTTTGAGTAAAGAAGGATTTTTTTAAAGATAAGAAAGTAACTCAAACAAATGTGAAAAAATATTTGGTGTGATTGCTTTTGCCGCCAAGAGAGGGCGCTAAACTCAAAGAATTTTATGCAAAAATTACTTAACAAAAAAATGGGTTTTAATTGTTTCACGAAAATAATTCTCAAAAATACATTTTTTTAAAAACTTGTTCGAAGATTTGTTTTTTAATTACTTCAATATTTTTGTAGTTAAATTAAAATATGGATTTTAGTATATGTTTACAAACCAATTTTTTTTTATTGCTCCGAAAACACATTTTTTTTTGTTAAAAATCCAAAAATTACTTAAGTTTGATGGGGTATAAAAAAATTATATAAAATTACATTTTTTTTTCCTTTTTTTGTAAGTTTATACTGTTATATAATAGATCATTAAAAAATTGGTTACTATTTTTCACCACAAATTAAAAAAAAATGTATTTTTTGAAATGCCTAAATTTATGATTTTTACACAAATTTCATGCATTAAAGAGTGTTTAGTATTCAAACCATGTGAACCTTCCATTTTAGGTATAGGTAGTGTTGTGCGGAATTTTTTAAAACACAACGAGGAACATTTTTGTGGAACATTCTAACCCTCTAACTCTTCAATGAAAGGGAATTTTTTGGCCCCTTTTCAAAAAGGGACAAAAAAAGACCCGTAAGTTGAAGAGTTAGAGGGTTAAAATGTTCCACAAAAATGTTCCTCGTAGTGTTTTACATAAGTTCGCTGAACACATCCTATACCTAAAATGGAAGATTCCCATGGTTTCTCTCTAAAATCGAGGTTTGTGGGACATTTGAGCACCAATTCCAATGAATAAGTACGAAATTAACCACACATTTTAAGTTTTTACTTATTACTGGCACTTAAGTTAAATTTTCAATGCTGATGTCTTCAAAGACTTATAGGAGAGTTTCATGACAAATTTTTTTGCAGAACATTTTAACCCTCTAACTCTTCACCTTACGGGTCGTTTTTGTCCGTTTTAAAAAGGGGCCAAAAAGGTACCTTTAATTGAAGAGTTAGAAGATTAAAATGTTCCACAAAAATATTCCTCGTAGTGTTTTACATAAGTTCGCTGAACATACCCTATGCCTAAAATGGAGGACTCACATGGTTTCCTATTTTAATCCTATTTAATTTTTTTTTGTTTTAGAAAAATAATTTTAATCTTTTAAACCCATTTTTTGTGAAAGGCATTTTTTTATTAATGAATCGATTTTATCCAAATTTGGCACAAATGTGGCTTGACCTTATATCACGTGCAAAATTTCATCACAATCGAATAATTTTTGCAGGTTTTATAAAGATTTTAAAATAAAGGATATATGGCAGGACTAAGAGTCCTTGCTTCGATTTTGATAAAAATTGGCACAAACTTTTCCAGTTTTATGTGCATCTCAATGGACAATTTTTGTAATTTTACGTCCATTCATGTAGCTAATATATTTTTAAATTTCAGGATCTATGGGAGGTGGGCGGTCCTTGGCCCGATATTTCCAAAAATTAAAATTTTTTTAACTAAGGGGTTCTATGTTAGTATACCAAATTTCAAATCTCTGTCTCCACTCCTTCTATTTTTGTTCAATCGTTATATGGGATCAAAGCACTGTGCGTCGCCCCTGACGATTGCCTTATTCAAGAATAGAATTTGGATAGGGACAATGTCTCTAGAACGGTTTGAGTGCCTTATTTTATGCTTTTGAATGCAATCACAAAAAATTTGCATATTATGTGCGTTCCCGTACGTTACCGCGGGTAGCCGAGGGAACCCAAATCAGCCCAAACAACAACAATTTACACGCAATTTTGAGTACGGAAACGCCTTTGGGCTAGTTTGTGTAACTTCGGTAAAGTACGGGAACACATCATTTCAGTAAAGCAATACAGACACAATTGAAAAAAAGTGAGTATGACGAAAGCCATGCATTGCACTGCATGTCTTCTGTTAATCTTACCTAACACTCACAAAAGCAACGAATATAAAATGATTGGTATGAATACAAACCGATTGTTACGAATGGTCTCAATGTAGGTTGTATAAAAATTGAAAATTTTTTTTGTCAAATATTTTAGTATATTTTTGGTGTTTATTTCTTTCACTTAAACATTAGGTTTGCTCCATGTAATTCTGGGTAAAGTCTGGTAAAATGAGAGTAAACAAATAATTATCTCAAAAAATGGTAAAATTGCTCACAATACCTGGAACGCACAAAACCACATTTCAAGCCCAAAAATTAACGTCAAAGTTATTCATATAAACAAAAGCTATTTTTAAGAATAAAATATCGAAGGAAATAAAGAAAAAATGTTAGAACGTGGTATTTGTTAACGATATTTATTGCTTACAAGTTTTGTTAATATTTTAATTATTTTTACAAATTTAACACAGCTGATTTATAAACAACTAGTGATTTGACAGTTTTACCATTTTACCCGAAAAAAAAGTACCCGCGGGAACCCAATCTTACCAAAAAGCGTTTCTATTAAGTGCGTTCCCAATGTTACCGAAATTTACCCAAAGTTACCGAAATTTTTTTTTTTATTAATTCTTCTATTACATAACCGAGCCCTTAGGGCCTTATATGGTTAATTAAAGCTACTAACTAAATAACAAACTTCTATATAAAATTAAAGGTAATTATTACAATATATAATAAATCGCAATATAGGTAAAAAAAAATTATAAGTACATATGTATATGAGATCACATAAAATAAAGCATTACAAATTTTACAAGATTTTTAAAAAAGAACCAAAATACAATCATAGTGAATGCCAAGAATTAATTTCCATAAGAAGCTTTAATATCACAAAGATAAATACATATTATTTCAACATTCTTTCCTTTCGCCTTTCGCACTTTCAAAAACATACATTTTACAAACCCTCCAAGAAATGCAGTTTCGCAAATTCTACTATTTTGGACTTGAATTGAAGCAATGTATAATTAAACATTCTCAATTCTCTCGGCAAAGCATTCCATATTCTTGACACACGAATCTGAAATGATTTCACAAAAATATTTAAATGCCTTATAGGTGGTATTATCTGGGGATTTCTAATCGAACGAGTAAAATGAAATTGATCAACTATATAAACAGGGTAACCATTAATAATGGATTTATAAAAAAACAGTAATATCCTAATGCTGATAAAATTCTTAAAAGACGATCCAAGAAAATTAAATGTATGTTGAGATACATGATCTCTTCTTTTCAAATTAAAAACATAACGGATAATCCTGTTAAAGGTAAGGTGATATTTCCTCAAGGCGTAATTCCCAGTACCCGAAAAGATCTCCATGCAGTACAATATATGTGGCATCAAGACAGCAGTGGCAACCCACCCGCCTTTTAACTGAACGAGGTAAATAAATATTTAATGAATACAACCTTTTCAAGAGAAATGATACCCGTGAGGATAAATAATTAATATGTGGAGAATAATTTAATTGATTGACCTAAGCATTTCATTTTATCGACAAACTCAACAGAAATACCACCAATTCTAACATCCATATCACAAGTATCAAATCCAATAACAGATCCCTGTGGGACACCACTAGTGATCCGTCGAGTTCGTGAGATAGCGGTACCAACAGATATATATTGGTACCTATCATAAAGGTAGGATTTTATTAGTTCACAAGCCCGATAAGAAAACATGAACTGACTAAACAATTTAAACAATAACCTAGTATGTATTACTCTATCAAAGGCCTTATCTAACGAAAGTAGCACTACATTCTTACGGCCATCTAGAAATTGTCTAATAGAGTCAGTCAAAGCCAGCAGTAGAGAGGTCGTGCTATACCCCCGTCGGAACCCTGATTGCGATGGATGAATAAGTGACCTGAGATCAAGGTACTCAATCATTTGGTCTTTCAAAATATGCTCGACAACTTTAGAAAGGACCGGAAGTACCGAAATAGGACGCAGATTATCAAATTCAGTAGACTGGCCCTCCTTCTTTATAGGGACAACTCTAGCTATTTTCCAATTACTAGGGAACCTAGACGATGCGATAATAGTGTTCACGAGGTGAAGCAAATGTGAGGAAATAAAAGGGAAAATTATTTTCAAAAATTTTAGTGACAGAGAATCGTGACCAACAGCATTAGACTTTATACTGAGCAATGCTCGATATAACGTGTCAGTATCAACACATGCGAAGGAGAAACCTCCTGCAATGGAATGATCCATATTACCGCAATAGTCACCTGGATCAGGTATCTGACAAGCAACAAAATAATCGTTTATCTGATCTGGATCGGAGAAAATTAAATGTTCCTCTGACTCAAGACAACCATTATTTCTCAAAAAATTCCACATCTGTTTCGAACTAAAATTCTGGAAAACCGCTGTGTGAGCGCGCATCCTTAACTTTCTTATAACTCTTTTCACCCTATTCCTGTTCGCACAGTAAATAGCCCAGTTGCGTGGGGTCTTATATCGGAGGTAATGATTATACGATAAATCCCTCAAAGAAACGTGATACGAAATTTCTCTGTCGTTAAACCAATTATTACTATCCAACCCAACCCTACGACGAACTATTGGTACCAAAGAGTGTAAGGTCTCAATATTCGACATGATAATTTCGAGTTGCAGATTTACATCATCAGTCAAGTACATGGTACTGAAATCACAATCAAGGACAGCTGCTTGTAAATCCTCCATTATCAATGATTTATAATCCGGATAGGATAAAAAATGCTCTACAGACGAATTCTGAATGTCAACAGCTATAAAAATGAGGGAATGCCGAGACACACCAGGACATTGCATTTGACCAGATGTGCCCAAGGAAAATGAGTTACTTAAAAGAAAATAATCAATTAGAGATGTTCTATCCCAATATACATGGTAATGCGTCGGTATACAATTATGATGGTAAGCTAAATCCAATCGCTGACACACAGAACGTACTAAAACGGAATCAATGGGACAAAATATATTGGCATTAAAATCCCCCATAATAATAACATTAGAATACCTAACAATTAAATCCCCTACCGCTTCCTCAAAAGCACATAAGTCCCCATCAGGCAAATAGCAAACGCCAACCAACAACTTAATATCTCGTACAGCAATCTCTACAAGCAAAGCTTCGCAAGCATCATTGACATCAGACATAAATACTGTTCTGTACTTTATACTGTCTGATAAAATAACGCCACACCTCCACCTCTTCTCTCTCCAGGCCTATCATTCCTACATATATTGTAGCCAGGCATTTTAATTACCTGAGACAATACACAAGGCTTAAGCCAAGTTTCGCTAAATCCAACAATATCTAAGTGATTGCCTTCCAAGATATGTCTTATCTCATCAATTTTAACATCAGTCGTAGACGCACAAAAACTTGTTATATTCCAATGTCCGATTTTCAGAAAACGTTGAAAGTTGTTTAAACTGTTGCTTAAGACAGAATTATCACTGCAAATAGGACCTAAATTAATAGCATTCATTATGATTTCCTTTAGATCAAAGAAATAAAGAAAAAAAAAAGTAAGAATTAAGTTTTAAGGAGTTGAAAACAATTCCAAAAATTTAAGTTAAAACTTAAAATAATAATAAAAAAAGCAAAATTGACACTTAGCAAAAAAAAAAAAAAATAATAGATTTAGTTTCTCATAAAGTTATTAAGAAAATTTAAAGGAATGTTTAAAATAAGTAATTAATATATCCTTAAGTAAAGTAATAAATCACCAAACTGAAACTATAATTAAACTCAAATTTCTCAAACAAAGAAAATAAATACTATATAAGCTGGCAAATAAGTGGCATAAACAAAGAAAATTAAATGTAAGATTTCTCATACAAAATTAATGAATAAAAAAATACTACATTTCCAACAAATCAGATAATTTGTAAACAGATGCAATTTTCTGATTTATATTTAACATCAAAAAACTACATAGGAACCGTACACTCAAAAAGGTTTGTTGGCAGAATCTAAAAAAAATTAAAGTCAAAACAAAGGTATATGCAGTTAAAAAGGCAACAAATGTATTTACTTTAAAATAACTAAATACGTTTTTATTTTTAACTGCTGAAGAACAACCAACAAAGGCAATAAAAATAACTAACAATGTCGAAAAGTCAACTGACGAATTTTTACAACAAAAAAAAATTTCAAAACAACTGACAAAATGGATAAAAACTACTTCTTTTTACAGTTAATTTTCCTTTTGGTATCAGCAAAAACAACTGTGCACTGTAAAAAAAAAACTGTTTTGATAGTTGTTCATTATTAAAAATAACTACTATATACTGTTACGAAATTATAATACCCTTCATTAGTTCGCTTCTTAAATAACTGTCATTACAGTTGTAAAAACTGTAAATACAGCTAAAAGCAACAACTACTGATTACTACACAAAAAAATTGTCATGTGGCAACTGTCAAACATTTTTGAGTGTATATTCAAGCTGTGATTTACACAATTATATATCTAATCTCTCATTCAAAATAAAACATTAAATTTAGAGAATACCAATCTTTAATTACCAATTTTAATTAGCAATCATAAAAACAATTTCCACAATGCCCAGGCTTAACTACTACTACACTAAAGTTGCAATAAATAACAAAACTACAAAAGCGTTCCCGTACTCGAAAATTGGGTAAATGAGAGCGCTAATGAGAGTGTATTAGTGTGTCTCTTTTTACCAAAATTTACCCAGACTTTTTCTTCGGGTAAATATATAAATATATTAATTAAATATTATTAATTAAATATTAATTCACGGTTTAAACGGTTAAACCAATTGATATTGAATTGATATGTATATGTATATATTATATATATATATATGTATATGTGTGTATATGTATATATGTATATATATATATATATAGTAGCTTTTGGCGCACTCTACTGCTATATCTGTTGTCAGAAGCAGAGAAGACAAAATTTACTGTTTTTGATAGTTTTTACTCATATTTGCTTCTTTTTAAATTTTTTTTTTTTGGATTTTTTGTTCCAAAATAACTTTTTCTTAAAATTATTGAGCTTTAAGCTGCTTTTTTTAAGACTAGTTGTTTTTATAAGTTTTACTACTTTTACTTTTTCCGTGAGTAATTTTTTCCTTTAAACAAGCTGGATTTTGCTTTTTTTGTCTTCTTTGGTCATAAGTTATCTTTTGATTAGTTAATGCTTTTTTTAACAATAGTATTTTTATTTGCATTTATAATTTTTTAAACCAATTTTCTTAATAACGTATCTGATGATTTCTTGCAATTAATTTCCTTGGCGTCAAATTGCTATTTATTCGAATTTTTAATTGTTTATCTTTTATACAATTGCCAGTTTTATTTATTTTCTTTTTTCCTTTATACATTTTAAGATGAATAGCTTTATAAATTTAGGTCCTGTTTGCAGTGATAACTCTGTAATTCGTAATAACTTTATAAATTTTGAGAGAGAGTTAAAGATAGGTCATTACAATATAAACAGCTTTAATACTTCTTCTTCGACATTCAAATTGAATGAAATAAGGAACATACTTGAGGGAAATATTATGGATATTGTTGGTTTACGTGAGACATGGCTTAAACCTGGTATATTGTCCGAGAGTGTTAATATTCCGGGATATGATATTTGTAGAAGTGATCGCCCAAAGCCTAAAAGGGGTGGTGGAGTGGCTTTACTTATTTCGAAGAGGATTGAATATAGGGTAGTTTTTAGGTCTGATAGGTATGGGGTCTCAGAATCTATATTCGCTGAAGTGATCCTTCGGGGCATGAAAATTTTAATTGGTGTGAGTTACTTGCCTAATGGTAATTTAAATGTTTTTGAGGAATCTATGGGAGATATTCTTGTTGAATATGCAAATGTTTGCATTATGGGTGATTTTAATATGAATATGTTTTGTAGTAGGAAATCTAATTTGGTTCGGCTAATGTGTAGTAGGCTGGACTTAGTGTGCCATCACAACTCAGCCCCCACTCATTATGATATTAATAAGGATTCTACGTCCCTTATTGATTATTTTCTAATGAGCCCCTCTCTTGTTGTGAGTACTTCTGGTCAAATGCAGTGTCCAGGAGTATCGCACCATTCACTAATTTTTATTGCTGTCGATATTCCGAAACCTACTTCCCAACAATATGTGTCCTACTTGGACTATAATTCTGTGAATATGGAAGTTTTAGAACGAACTGTTCATTCTCTTGATTTTAGTGGAATATATGCAACGGATAATGTAAATCTTCAATTGGAGGTTTTTATGGCTAACCTCTATGTTTTACACTCCTTAGTGCCTGTCGTACGGCGTAAGATAGTTTTTAAGTCTGTTGACTGGTTTAACTCCCCTAATATTGTCTATCATATATCTATACGAGACTTAGCCTACAAATATTACCTTCTGAACAGAAGTTCACTGAATTGGGCTGTTTATTGTGAGCACAGAAATCGTGCAAAGAGAGTTATTAGGGTAGCTAAGAGGCGTGCCTATTCAAGCATGTTTAGGGATCTTAGTCCCAGACAAATGTGGAGCTATTTAAGGGGAAATGGTTGTTTGGAGACTGATAATCAGTTTATCTCTGCTAATGCTGTCGAGGTAAATGACTATTTTGTTTCGTGTCAGATAGATGATAATCCCAATTCAATGGATTTTTCAGGGGGTACTTTAGGTGGTGGTTTTTCGTTTCGTTGTGTGAATCTGGGAGAATTGCGCGCAGCATTGGGGAAGATTAAATCTAATGCTGCAGGTAATGATTATTTACCATTGAAATTTATTAATTTAGTTTTTCGTTTGTGTCTTCCCATATTCTTCGGTTGGTTAATTCTATTTTTACTACTTCCGTCTTTCCTAACGATTGGAAGAAAGCTAGGGTGATACCCATAAAAAAGGAAGGTCTTTCCAACTCTTTGGATAATTTGCGTCCGATATCTGTCCTTCCGATTCTCTCGAAGGTGGTTGAGCATATTGTAAAGGATCAAATGATCCTACACCTTGATAGTAACTCTTTAATACACTCATCTCAGTCAGGCTTTCGTCGTGGGTATAGTACTGGTGCCCTTCTTCTTGGTCTAACGGATTCGATTAGAAAATTTTTGGATAATGGTAAAAATGTAGTTCTTCTTTCACTGGATTTATCTAAGGCTTTTGACCGAGTGATACATTCGAAACTTGTGGACAAACTGTTTAATTTGTTTGATTTTTCATCACAAGCTTGTAAACTTATATCCTCTTATCTGAGTTGTAGAAGTCAGTTTGTTTCGATTGGCGATTCTTTTTCATTAACGAAACCAATAACCAGTGGTGTACCTCAGGGGTCTGTTATTGGCCCACTACTGTTCATGATTTACTTGAATGATCTTCTTACATTTGGGAATGGTCTATCATGTCAGTCTTACGTTTATGCGGATGATGTTCAGTTTCTTTGCTATGCCGATTCGCAATTTGTAGATGTCTTGGAAGAGGGTGTAAATTTCATCATACATGAGGTTATATCTTGGTCTTCTGGCAATGGTTTTGTTGTCAATCCAAGAAAGACGAAGTTAATGGGTTTTGGTTTCGATACTGATAATATAATGGTTACTCTCGATGGCATGAGAGTTGAATTTGTGGATATGATTAAATGTCTTGGAGTTTTAATTGACAATCATTTAAATTTCTTATCGCATATTAATAACGTTTCTTCGGAAATATCATTCTTGTTGAGAAGGTTGTATTCTCTTGACTTATATCTGCCTCTCTCAATTAGGATGCGTGTGGCACATGCCTTGTTGATGCCTCATATATTATATTGTGTCGAGGTATTTTCTGGTACCACAGGCGGTGAATTTAATAGGTTTACCAAGATTTTCAATAGAATTATTAGATATGTTTTTGGGCTAAGACTTCGCTCTCATGTGACTCCGTACGTAATCCAATTTCTTGGGTGCTCTTTTGTTAATTATGTACACTCAGAAAAGTTCTGCAGTTACTACATGACAGTTATTTATGTAGTAATGCGGTTGTAGTTATTTTAACTACAATTGTAGTTAATTTACTTAGAACAAAATTTTTCAATGTTTTTGACAGTTATTTTTTTAAACAAACTACAAAAATTACTACATTGTAGTAACATTTATTTTATGCAGTTATTTTGAATTTTATTTACAAATACTTAAATTTTCAAGTGTGTATGCACACACACGAAGCAAACAGAAGTATGTGTATGAATCACTTGTTTAGAAATTTCTAGTGAAAAAATATGAGTATAACATGTTTTCTCTTGTCTTAGTCATAAAACAACGCCAAAGAGTGAGCACGCGTAATACGGAAAAGGTTATATATTTTTTATTAAATTACTAAAATAATAAGGTAAGTTTTATAATATAAATTTATTTACGGGGAATGTTAAAAAAATATTGTATTTATTTTCTTTCAGTTCTTTTATATTCTCATCCCTTTCTACCTGGAGAAAAAAAAGGAAGCCAAACAACAGCATATTTCATCCCTCACAGACGGACATGTACAACAATATCTTAAGTGAAAAAAGGTGACATTAAGTGTAAATTTTGACAGGCACCCGATATTAATACTTTTAAAATGTTTTATTTTGTTTTTTCCTCAATAAAAAAAATCACTTCCCAGCTTAAAATCGACATATATGAATACATACAGGTTAAATGTATGTTCATGCATGCTCATAAACATGCATTCATGTCCATACATGGATAAATAAATCTCCATACATGCATCATATATGTCCACACATGTGCATTAACGAAATTTGAGGTAATATCTACATGCATGATCATGCATGTTCATACGTGTTCATGCGTTTTCATGTGTGTTCATACATGTACACACATGTAGATATTACCTCAAATTTCGTTAATGCGCATGTGTGGACATATATGATGGATGTATGGAGATTTATGTATCCATGTATGGACATGAATGTATGTTTATGGGCATGCATGAACATACATTTAACCTGTATGTATTAATATATGTCGATTTTTAGCTGGGTTGTGTACAAATGAATTTATTTTTCTTGATGGATATTTTGTTTTCATCAATTTTTTTATTTTCTTTTCGAAAACAAAATTTTAAAAATATCCGTACTGATATTTTCAGGAAAGTTGAGAATTATTTTGATTTTGTACTGAGGAAAAAACAAAAAAAAAACGTTTTTTTTGTATTGAGGAAAAAACAAAATAAAACGTTTTAAAACGTTTTTTTTAGTTTTTTCTGATTACAATTACATATAAATTTTGTAAAAATTCTTAAAACAACATTCATATAGACACATTTCTGCATCCAATGATATAAACCTTTGCGTTATTAAAAAGTAATAAAAATTTCCGCCGAAAAGACTTCTACAAAGCATGATAATCAGCGATTAACATTCTGCAAGCAAATATATTGATGCAAAACTATTCCTTTTTGCAAATTTTTTTGTCGTGATTTTTTGTTTTTGCAATCTAACTAGCTAATTTTGGTATAGGATATATGTATTATAGTCCCTAGATTATGGATTTTAAAGAACCCCACTTAAAAAATTGCAAACCAATGGCGGAACGCGAAAAAAAACTTTATGGTACAAAAAATGAATTAAAAATTGTTATCAGAAATTTACATTCTGCAAACAAATACACTGATGCAAAAAATTTTCTTTTCGGAAAATTTTTTTCGCGAATTTTTTTTGCAAACTAACCACCAAACTTTTATATGAGAATATTGGTATTATAGTCCCAAGATTATGAATTTTAAAAATCCGCACTTAAAAAATTGCAAAAAAAATCGCGGAACGCGAAAAAAAGCTTTTTGGTACAAAAAATAAATTTAAAAACTCAGTCAGCGATTTACATTCTGCAAACGAATATGTTGATGCAGAAATTTTCCTTTTTGCAAAACTTATTTTTCGCGAAATTTTTTGCGTACGAACTACCAAACTTTGGCATAAGATATGGGTATCATAGTCCCAAATTTATGAATTTTAAAAAACCGCATTCAAAATTTTTTAAACTTAATCAGCGATTAACATTCTGCTATACATATGTTACATACATACATATGCAAAACTATTCCTTTTTGGAAAATTTTTTTTCCCAATTTTTTTTGTTTTTGCAATCTAACCAGATAATTTTGGTATAGGATATAGGTATTATAGTCCCTAGGTTGTGAGTTAAAAAAAACCGCTCTTAAAAATTTGCAAAATAATGGCGGAACGCGAAAAAAAGCTTTATGGTACAAAAAATAAATTAAAAAACTCAGTCAGCGATTTACATTCTTCAAAAGAATATGTTGATGGAAAAATGTTCCTTTTTGCTAAATTTTTTTTCGCGAAACTTTTTGCATACTAACCACCAAACTTCGGCATAAGATATGGGAATTATTGTCCTAAGGTTAAAAATTTAAAAAAACCGCACTCAAAAAATTGCAAAATATTGGCGGAATGCGAAAAAAGCCTTTATGATACAAAAAAATAGTTAAGAAACCTAATCAGCAATTTATATTCTGCAAAAGAATACATTAGGTGTGTTTCTTTACTTTTTGGGTAAAGTTCGGTAAAATGAGAGTAAGCACAAAATCCTCTCACAAAATGACAAAATTACCCAATAGTACAGGAACGCAAAAAAACACTTTTCTAGCCCAAAAACTTATTTCAAAGAATAATGTTAAACAGTGATGGGACTTGAAAAATTTTGTTTTGTGCCAAGTGTGTGACTAAAATGTGACAAATGGGCCTTTATTGTGCCAAAACTCAATTTTCACTTAGAAACCGTGTTTTCAACTTTCATTTGTAAATGCATTCTTATGGAATTAATTCTATTTTGAATTCTTATGAAATTAATTATATTTGAATGAATTAAAATTTTCTTTCAATTAAAAGGTGAATGATAAATTAAATTCATCCGATACTTATTAAAGATTTGGGAATGCAGCCAATGAATGAATTCTTTAGGAATGGTTGCACGGAATTCTTATGAAATTAATTATATTTGAATGAATTAAAATTTTCTTTCAATTAAAAGGTGAATGATAAATTAAATTCATCCGATACTTATTAAAGATTTGGGAATGCAGCCAATGAATGAATTCTTTAGGAATGGTTGCACGGAATGGTATACATATAAACATTTTCTAAAACTGAATTAATTTTTTTATGAATTAAACTTCAATTAATTCTTTCGAAGCTCTGAGATAAATCTATAGCATTTGAATTTTTTAAATTCTATGGATTAAGCACCTGTTATACTCCATATAAAAAAAAATTATTTTTTACGACAATGAGTTTCACGTGAAAATTTAATGTACAAGACTATTATTTTCTGGTGAAAAAGTGACATTTTGTGTTAATTGTGATTGTGGTTTTGTTATAAAATTTAAATATTGTTAATTTTTTTAACTTAAATTGCAATTTAAAGCATTTAAAATCTGAGAGAAATTTTTTCACGTAAAAAACAACTTACGGTGCTTTATTCGGTGATATCTTCGATGCCATTTTTTAGTTTTGCTTAATTCGAAAAGGTATTTTAATACCAATAAATGCTTAGAAACTAAAAATTAAAGAATTTTTATTTTTTAAATTCATTTTATATTAAATTTTGTAGATAACCAAAATGTGCCAAAATAGTATCGGTTGTGCCATTGTACCAATCAATCTTAGATTGTGCCAAAAATCCCATCACTGATGTGAAAATACGTATAATTTCAGTTTGCAAATCGGCACAAATAGACATATTTATTCGCATTTAAAAGTTGTTTTTGATTGTATTCAATTAATTTTAACAAAAAACCAAGTTTCTTTTGCTTATTTCTTTATTTAATTACAATTTTTAATTTAATTTCACAATTGTTTTTTGTTTATATTTGCATCAGCTGTTTTACCAAAGTTTACCCGAAGAAAAAGTCTGGGTAAATTTTGGTAAAAAGAGAAGCACTAATACACTCTCATTAGCGCTCTCATTTACCCAATTCTCGAGTACGGGAACGCGTTTGGGTAAATTTCGGTAACTTTGGGTAAATTTCGGTAACATTGGGAACGTACGGGAACACACTGATTAATGGAAAAAAAATTTTTTTTGCAAATTTTTTTTGGCAATTTTTTTTTTGCGAACTAATTACCAAACTTTGGTATGAGATATGGGTATTATGGTCCCTAGGTTTTAAATTTTAAAAATCTGCACTTAAAAAATTGCGAATTAATGGCGGAATGCGAAAAAGGTTTCTTGGTGCAAAAATTTAATTAGAAAACTTATACAGCGATTTCATTCCGAAAATGAATAATATTAGTGCAAAATGCTGGTCAATTGGCAAACATTTTAGCAAAAAAAAAAAATATTTGCAATATATGTTTGTATGTATATACCGCTCAACAGTTCACTCTAGGATATTATATGATTTTCTACAGATTTGAAACCAAAAACCATAATAATCTCCACCATAAAAATAAAACAAAAATTTTAAAATTCTATTCATATTTTTGTACTTAGTACAAAGATGAAAAACAAAAAAAAAACGTTTTTTAAAACGTTTTAAAAAGTTTTATTTTTTTATCAATTTTTTTATCTTTGATATTTATACCTAAAGATATTTTTCGAATTTCAACTTGAGGGATATTTTTGTTTTAAAGTACATTTGAAATTTTTTGTTTTCGATTGAGAAATAAAAACATTTTGCACTTTAGTGATATTTATTTTTGATAAAAACAAAAAAAAAACGTTTTCTGGTGCCTGAATTTTGATTTCTCAATTTTAAATTTATTATAGAATAAAATTAAGTTAATAGTGTTTACATAAATTTGTTTTTTTTATTAAATTAATAATTAAAAAAAAAAATTTTATTTATGTTTTTTTAACTACATTTGCAAGTTGTTTGTACAGTTTTACAATAATTTGCATGTATGTTGTTTCAATTGCATTTGTAGTTGTTTTTACTACATTTGTCAGTTGATTGTTAACAGTTAAAAATTACTTCATATTGCAGTTAATTTAACTGCAAATGTAGTCTACACCTTTTTAAGTGCAAATGCAGTTATTTTAACTGTCATTTGCAGTTGATTTTACCTACATAATTCCCTGAGTGTAGGTATGAGGTTATTGATATTTTTTTACAAAGCAATGGTTAATGGGTTTCCGGACTATATAGTTGACAACTTTCTTTTGTCCAACTCGGAAAGAAACCCCCAACTGGTTTATCCAACACATCATACTACTATGTACGAGCGATCATTTCAGATTAGGCTTTCAAGAATATGGAACGATCTACCTCTATACCTGAGAGGTTTTGCTTTTTCACCCCAGGTCTTTAGGCGAAAGCTTAAGGATTATGTAGCTATTCATGAGTTATAGCTTTTTATTTGTGCTACTATTTTTATCTCTCTCGATCTTTTCTTTTTTTATTATCGCTGCACTTAGGAAAATCTGGTGATTGTATTATTTTTTTTTAAATATCTATTTATATTATTCAAGATAATGTTTTCAGTATTTTTTTTATATGATAGTTTTACTGTATTTTTTACTTATTTTTTTTATTATTTATTTTTATTATTATTTATTTTTATTATTGAGCAATTCCATATGAAAGCGATCACCTTTTGGACGACCCCTCTCCGATTCTAAAATAAATAGTCTCAATCGATTGCCCTACATATTTTTTTTTTTATAGTGACTGGTTTAGTGGTGGTGTACACTGTACACCACTGTCATGTGACAAAATTGAAGAATTCTTCATAAGGGACCTCATTGAAAGTTGTTTTAAAAAAAAACTACTAAAGCGATCGCAACGAGTGATAGCTCGTTGGAAAGGTATTGAATCAGGCTTTAATTGAAAAATAAAATTTTCCTAATTTTTCTCAGAAATTTACCTTTTTTCCCATGAAAATTAAATTTTCCCATGAAAATTAAATTTTCCGATTTTCCACAGAAGCTCCTAAATTTTCCGGCTAATTTTTTTTTTGGATTCCTCATAATTTTTGCTTTAAGAATCAGCAATAAAAAAATGGGCCCCGACTCCTTGTTTGGACAGGAGAGGAGCATTTAAGAGACCACCTTGTTCTCATTGTTTTTATATTTTTTATAATTGAATTATTTGTAATTATTTAGCATTATTTTATTTTATTATTAAAAATACATTTTAAAAATTATTTTACAGTTAAAAATACATTTATGAAGAAAAAATCAAATTTTTTTAAGAGCCCCAAGTTGAGTGTGTAGTGAATATGGTCTGCCTGCCTTCACAAGATCGGCCATAAATCCATGGATAATAGCAGCAGTGGCATGTAATGGCACACCAAACCCGACTGAGGCTACAGGTCATAAAATGTTTTGTAAATTTTTTAAATTACCAGGTAATAAATATTTCGCCTAAAATGACACGTGCAGAAACAAGTCATAAAACACGGATTTTCCATAAATATGGCGAAATATTTATTACCTGGTAATTTAAAAAATTTACAAAACATTTTATGACCTGTGGTCGGCTTATTGGCAGTAACCAATTAAGTCCCTCTTTAAAAAACATTTTATGACCAGTAGTTCACGCAAATTTTCCTATTAAAGAAAAGCAAATATCGCTTATTTTTTTTACCAAAAAATAAATATAAATACTTCACACACTCTGAGTCAAATTTTAGTTGAATACTAAACGTGAAAGTGTTAAAGTGTTTTTTTGTAAAGTAAAGAGTGAAGCTGTAAAGACAATTTAAAGTAAAATGAATAAATTTTGCTGCAATCCGTTTAACAAGAGTGGACATCGTTCGAAAAAGATAAAAGTATTAAAATTAACTGGTGTTTCGAAGCGATACATGAATGAATTAAATATACAATACGGTGAAGAAGCAGAATTCATTTGCCCCAAGTGTAAAATCGATTTGTCTCAACAAGCAAATGCATTGAAACAAATGCAACCACAATCCGAGAGTGAAATGACAATTGAACAAAATGTTTCATCTGATAGTGAGGCAGACATTCCGATGGTCAATATGTCTTTGAGTCCTTTGAATGAGGCTATTACCACTTTAGGTGAATCGCCTATTACAAAAAGAAAGTTGCGAAGTGAAAAATACAGGAAAGAGAAAAAAGGCAAGGTTATGAGTGCAATCGCGACAATATTTGATGAAGGCTCTGATAACGAATGCAGTCAAGCAGATGACGTTGATGACGGCAAACAAATGATTGAGCAGTTGAAAAGAAAATTCAATTTAGCGACCACTTTTCCGGAGAAATATCTCATTTTATCTGTGCTGCCTCAATCATGGTCTATACGCAAGATTTCTGAACAGTTTCAAACATCTTTTTACATCGCGAGAAGAAGCAAAGAATTAGTTCGACAGAAGGGCATATTGGCGACTCCCACCAAGAAATTTGGCTCAAGGACCCTCAGCGAAGCAACGGTGAAATTGATTCAAGATTTTTACTGCAATGATGACAACAGCCGCGCCTGCCCAGGTACACGTGACTATGTTATCACACGTGAAGATGGAGAAAAAGTACACAAGCAGCGCAGATTATTATTATGTAATCTATCCGAAGCATACCATCAGTTCAAAGAGAAATACCCAGCAGAAAAAGTGGGATTTTCTAAGTTTGCCATCCTACGACCAAAAGAATGCGTGCTGGCATTAGACAGGCACGGAACGCATTCAGTTTCTTCATAAATGTATTTTTAACTGTAAAATAATTTTTAAAATGTATTTTTAATAATAAAATAAAACAATGTTAAATAATTACAAATAATTCAATTATAAAAAATATAAAAACAATGAGAACAAGGTGGTCTCTTAAATGCTCCTCTCCTGTCCAAACAAGGAGTCGGGCCCATTTTTTTATTGCTGATTCTTAAAGCAAAAATTATGAGGAATCCAAAAAAAAAATTAGCCGGAAAATTTAGGAGCTTCTGTGGAAAATCGGAAAATTTAATTTTCATGGGAAAAAAGGTAAATTTCTGAGAAAAATTAGGAAAATTAGGAAATCGCTTTAGTAGTTTTTTTTTAAACAACTTTCAATGAGGTCCCTTATGAAGAATTCTTCAATTTTGTCACAAAAAAAATATGTAGGTACATTATTTTTTGCTGGGCAATCGATTGAGACTATTTATTTTAAAATCGGAGAGGGGTCGTCCAAAAATTTGCCAATTTTGATCGTTTTCATATGGAATTGCTCTATTATTTATTTTTATTATTATTTATTTTTATTATTATTTATTTTTATTATCTTTATTTAAATTATTTTTTTGTAGTAGCTTTTATTAATCATATATGGCCCCAGGGCTTTGGTTATGTAATTTGAAGTAAATAAATGCTGTATTTATTATTAAAAAAAAAAAAAAAAAAGTGAAAGACACGGGTATTTTATCTTCATCCCCTTTTTCAGAATATATTTAAATTGTTAATGGGTGCAAAATTGTGTCGGACCAGTTTTATAGTCAGAAATAAGATCGATTTGTTGCTAAAATATTTCTTAAAATATGAAATCCAAAAATTTCTATTTCTAGATATTTTGTATCTTTCTATTCAGATTTTCAAAAGTATCCGTCTAGAATTATTTTTATAAAAAAGTTTAATAGTGAGTATTTTTCACACAAATTTTTAGGCAAATTCGCCTAAATCGTTTTATAAAAAAAGACACTACAACATTATTAAATAGTCTCTTAACTTTAATTGGTTTTCTTGTATAGACATTTTTTATGCCACAGCTACTTAAAAATAAATTATTTAATTTTCGTATTTAGTGGCATTTTAAATTAACATATAAAAAAATCCAAAATAATTTTAAAAAGCATCTGATGGATTATTTTGAAAACAAATAATACAATTGAAATAAAGGAATAACAATTGAACTTAAAATTAAATTATTTTAAATAAAAGAAACTCAAAATACTTGTGAATTGAAAATATGAAAACATTACAATTTTTTTAATTTTAATGTCTAGTTTTTTGGAGGTATTTGGAACTGAAATAATAATGTTGGAATGTTGAATAAGGCTGGTTTACACTATGAGATTTTCGGTACGATTTTACTTTAGTACACATGCTAAACATATAGGCAAGGTTGCATAATTTTTCCGAAAATATAGTGTAAACCAGCCTATACAAATATTGCTTTATGTGAACAAAGATCATTTTAAAGAAAAAAAAATTTTTCCGAAGTACAACAAGAATTTTTAATGGTAAACTTGGTAATGGCTGATAAAATTTTTTCGGTTTAACTAAACAATGCTCCTTGCAGGAGTAAAAGGAACAAATATATATAAACCAAATTCAACTGGCATCTAAAAACAATTTGGCCTAATTCAGTTTATTTAATTTTCAATCGTATTTTTTTAATTTTAAATATTTTTTGATCAAATTAATTTAAAAAAAACAATGCTTTAAATTTAAATAAGGCTTCCAAAATTGCAATAATACTAGCTAAAACTTCTGTAGAAGAATAAAAAAATCCCGGGAAATCCCATACAAAATTCCCGGGATTGCGGGATCCGAAAAAGGGCGGGATTCCCTAGTTAGAATTCATTCAAAATAGAATTTATTCCATAAGAAAGCGATTACGAAATGAAAATAAAGTTGAATTACACGAAATGAAATTAAAGTTGAAAACTCGGGCACATTTTAGTCACACACTTGGCACAAAACAAAATTGTTCAAGTCCCATCACTGTTTCACATTATTCTTTGAAATAAGATTTTGGGCTAGAAAAGTGGTTTTTTGTGTTCCCGTACTATTGGGTAATTTTGTAATTTTGTGAGAGGATTTTGTGGTTACTCTTATTTTACCGAACTTTACCCAAAAAGTAAAGAAACACACCTATTGTTAAAAATTGGGTAAATGAGAGCGTTGATGAGAGAATAATTTGTTTCTCTTTTTACCAGAAGTTACCCGTACTTTTTTTCGGGTAAAATGGTAAAACTGTCAAATCACTAGTTGTTTATAAATCAGCTGTTTTAAATTTGTAAATATTATGTGCGTTCCCGTACGTTACCCCGGGTACCCGCGGGAACCCAAAACATCCCAAACAACAACGGAACGCCTTTGGGCTTCGGTAAAGTACGGGAACATACATATTATTAAAATATTAACAAAACTTGTAAACATTAATTAATAGGTCTGTTTCTTTACTTTTTGGGTAAAGTTCGGTAAAATGAGAGTTAACAAGAAATACTCTCACGAAATGACAAAAATGCACAAAAACAAACGAACGCGAAAAACCATATTTGAAGCCCGAAAAACAAACGTCAATAGATTTGTGCATTATAGTTCATTTTGTTGAGCGCTCTTTCTAGTTATTGTTCAATTTGTTGTAAAAATCTAGATAGCTTTTCTAGTTAAACCCCTTTTTAAATCAAAAATTTAATAAAAAATTTCCTTTTTAGGCATTTTTATTTACAAAAAGGAATACATAGTTTATTAAATTTGGAAAAGATTTTAATATTAAATCTCCCCTATTAAAAAAAACTAATATGGAGCTTTATATGGTAATATATAACTTAATGTGATCCATATACCATTTCATCCGAAAAATGGCCCGATATAATTGTGTCAGTTGGTTATCACTTTTTATCTAATTGTATCAGTTTAGATCTTAACTGATTAGATTATATAGTAATCAGATGAAATTTTATCTGATTTTTGACCTGATACAATTTTATCGGTTTATGTCGCATGGTATTAGTTTAGATCCAAAGAGATACATTTTTATACAAACTTATAAAGTTATATCTGCATTTTGACCTGATGCAATTATATCTGCTTTAAAACTTTGATACAATTATATAAGGCAAATGTCGGATACAAATATATTTTATTTATATAAAATTGTACCAACTACGATCTAAACAGATACCATTAGATATAAACCGGTAAAATAGTATCAGGTCAAAAACCGGATATAATTTCATCTGATTAATGTATAATTTTATTAGTTGAGATCCTAACTGATACAATTAGATGAAAACCGATACACAACTGATACAATAACATCGGGCCATTTTTAGGATGAAACTGTATATTTATACCGATATAAGTTAATCACATTTTATACGATTATATGTAACTGTTTTTTCTCGGGTCTATATATAAAAGAATAACGTGACTGACTGACTGAATGACTGACTGACTCAACATCGCCCAGCCCAAACCGCTGAAGCTAGGAAGTTGAAATTTGGTATGTAGGTTCCTCTTTCGGCGTAGACGTCCGCTAAGACGGGATTTTTGGAAATTCCTACCGGAACGGGCAAAAAGGGGGAAAGTCTCCCCCTTAGCGGCCTGCCAAAACCCCTTTGGTTAGAAAGCTGAAATTTAAGATATGTGTTCCTTGGAGTATGGGCTAACTTTTCTGGAAAGTACTTTCTGGAATTTTGGACAGGGACGTTGTAAAAATGGGGGTTAAAAAGGGGAAAAAGGCCCCCCTTGACGGCCTGCCCAAACCGCTGGTGGTAGGAAGTTGAAATTTGGTATAAAGGTTCCTCCACTATCGTAGACATCTACCAAGACGGGAGTTTTGGAAATTTTTACAGGGACGGGCAAAAAGGGGAAAAAGTCTCCCCCTTGACGGCCTGCTCAAACTGCTGGAGCTATGAAGTTGAAATTTGGTATGTAGGTTCCTCGACCGGTGTAGACGTCCGCTGAGACGGCATTTTTGGAAATTCTTATCGGGAGCGCCAAAAAGGGGACAAAAAAAGTACCTTTTTCCAAAAAAGTACCTTTTCCCAAAAAAAGTACCTTTTCCCAAAAAAAGTACATTTTTCCCAAAAAAGTACCTTTTTCCAAAAAAAGTACCTTTTTCCAAAAAAAGTACCTTTTTCCAAAAAAAGTACCTTTTTCCAAAATAAGTACCTTTTTCCAAAAAAAAGTACCTTTTTCCAAAAAAAGTACCTTTTTCCAAAACAAGTACCTTTTTCCAAAAAAAATTCCTTTTTCTAAAAAAAGTACCTTTTTTCAAAAAAGTACCTTTTTCCAAAAAAAGTACCTTTTCCCGAAAAAAGTACCTTTTTCCAAAAAAAGTACCTTTTTCCAAAAAAGTACCTTCTTCAAAAAAGTAAATTTTTCCAAAAAAAAGTACCTTTTTCCACAAAAAGTACCTTTTTCCTCAAAAAGTACCTCTTTCCAAAAAAAGTACCTTTTTCCAAAAAAAGTACCTTTTTCCAAAAAAAGTACCTTTTTCCAAAAAAAGTACCTTTTTCCAAAAAAAAACATTTTTCCAAAAAAAGTACCTTTTCCCAAAAAAAGTACCTTTTTCCAAAAAAATACCTTTTTCCAAAAAAGTACCTTTTTCCAAAAAAGTACCTTTTTCCAAAAAAGTACCTTTTTCCAAAAAAGTACATTTTTCCAAAAAAAAGTACCTTTTTCCAAAAAAGTACCTTTTTCAAAAAAAGTACCTTTTTCCAAAAAAAGTACCTTTTCCCGAAAAAAGTACCTTTTTCCAAAAAAAGTACCTTTTTCCAAAAAAATTCCTTTCTCCAAAAAAGTACCTTTTTCCAAAAAAGTACCTTTTTCAAAAAAAGTACCTTTTTCCAAAAAAAGTACCTTTTTCCAAAAAAAGTACCTTTTTCCAAAATAAGTACCTTTTTCCAAAAAAAGTACCTTTTTCCAAAAAAAGTACCTTTTTCCAAAACAAGTACCTTTTTCCAAAAAAAATTCCTTTTTCTAAAAAAAGTACCTTTTTTCAAAAAAAGTACCTTTTCCCAAAAAAAGTACCTTTTTCCAAAAAAATACCTTTTTCCAAAAAAGTACCTTTTTCCAAAAAAGTACCTTTTTCCAAAAAAAGTACATTTTTTCCAAAAAAAGTACCTTTTTCCAAAAAAGTACCTTTTTCAAAAAAAGTACCTTTTTCCAAAAAAAGTACCTTTTCCCGAAAAAAGTACCTTTTTCCAAAAAAAGTACATTTTTCCAAAAAAAGTACCTTTTTCCAAAAAAGTACCTTTTTCAAAAAAAGTACCTTTTTCCAAAAAAAGTACCTTTTCCCGAAAAAAGTACCTTTTTCCAAAAAAAGTACCTTTTTCCAAAAAAAGTACCTTTTTCCAAAAAAAGTACATTTTTCCAAAAAAAGTACCTTTTTCCAAAAAAGTACCTTTTTCAAAAAAAGTACCTTTTTCCAAAAAAAGTACCTTTTCCCGAAAAAAGTACCTTTTTCCAAAAAAAGTACCTTTTTCCAAAAAAATTCCTTTCTCCAAAAAAGTACCTTTTTCCAAAAAAGTACCTTTTTCCAAAAAAGTACCTTTTTCCAAAAAAAGTACCTTTTTAAAAAAAGTACCTTTTTCCAAAAAATTTACCTTTTTCTAAAAAAATGTACCTTTCCCAAAAAAAAAGTACCTTTTCCAAAAAAAGTACCTTTTCCCAAAAAACATACATTTTTCCAAAAAAATACGTTTTTCAAAAAAAGTACCTTTTGCAAAAAAAAGTACCTTTTCCCAAAAAAGTACCTTTTTCTAAAAAATGTTCCTTTTCCCAAAAAACATACATTTTTTCAAAAAAAATACCTTTTTCAAAAAAAAGTACCTTTTCCAAAAAAAAAGTACCTTTTCCCAAAAAAAAGTACCTTTTTCTAAAAAAATGTTCCTTTTCCAAAAGAAGTACCTTTTCCAAAAAAAAGTACCTTTTTCCAAAAAACATACATTTTTCCAACAAAAAACACTTTTTTAAAAAAAAATACCTTTTCCAAAAAAAGTACAAATAAAGTACTTTGTCAAAACAAAGTATCTTTTTCCAAAAAGTACCATTTAAAATAATATATGTATAATTTCAAAAAAACTACTTTTTTTCCTCCCCCCACGGATATTTCCACTAAAACAAGGTTTCTTGATATTCGGCATAGACGTGCGCTAAGACGGGATTTTTGGAAATTCCTACCGGAACGGGCAAAAAGGGGAAAAGTCTCCCCATAAACAGTCTCACAAATTGGAAAAGTGCCTGCCCAAACCACTGGAGGTAAGAAGTTGAAATTTGGTATAAAGGTTCCTCCACTGTAGTAGACATCGACTAAGTTTGTATTTTTGGAATTCCCTACAGGATATCCCAAAAGGAAACTCGGTATGTGAGTTCCTCCTTCTGTGTAGGCGTCCGCTTAGACGGAATTTTTGAAATTCCTATCGGGAGGGGAAATAAGGTAAAAGTCTCCTTCTGACGGCTTGCCCAATCCCTTTTGGCCAACATAAAAATTTTAAATAAGTATTCCTTGGAGTAGAACTAACTCACCGGCAACGTAATTTTTCTATTTTGGAACAGGAACATAGTAAAAATGGTGGTTAAAAGGGAAAAATGTCCCCACTAACGGCCTGCCCAAACCGCTTAGGCAATGCAGTTGAAATTTGGTATGAATGTTCCTCATCCATCGCAGATAGCCGCTAAGATGGAATTTTTGTAAATTCCTAAAGTGAGGGGCAAAAAGAAGAAAAGCCTCACCTTGGGGGCCGGTAAAAACCCCTTCGGCTAGAAACCTGAAGCTTAAAATGTGGGTCCCTGGAGTAAGGGCTAACTTATTAGAAAGATACTTTTTTGAATTTTGGACAGGGTCGTTATAAAATGGGGGCTCAAAAAGGGAAAGTTGCCCCTTAACGACCTGTCCAAACTGCTGGAACTAGGAAGCTGAAATTCGGTACTTAGGTTTCTCTTCCAGCCTAATTCCAACCGGGAGGGACAAAAAAAGAAAAAGTGTCCCCCTTGACAGCCTGCTCAAACTGCTGGAACTAGGAAGCTGAAATTCCCTGTCGATGGATTTTCGGAAATTCCTACCGAGAGGGGAACAAATAGTAAAAGTTGGCTAGAAACCTGAAATGTAAAACATATGTTACTTGGAGTATGGGCTCACTTACCGGGAAGGTGCTTTTAATGGGATTAATGAAGCGAAAAGTGACGCTTAAAGGCCTGCCCAAACCGCTGGAGGTAGGAAGTTGAAATTTGGTATTAAAGTTCCTCCTCTATTGTAGACATCCGCTAAGATGAGATTTTTGGAAATTTCTACAGGTAGGGTCAAAAACAGGAAAAGGACAGGAACATTGCAAAAATGGGGATTAATGAAGCGAAAAGTGCCGCTTAAAGGCCTGCCCAAACCGCTGGAGGTAGGAAGTTGAAATTTGGTATTAAAGTTCCTCCTCTATTGTAGACATCCGCTAAGATGAGATTTTTGGAAATTTCTACAGGTAGGGTCAAAAACAGGAAAAGTCTCCCCCTTAACGGCCTGGCCAAACTGCTGGAACAAGGGATCTTAAATTGGGTTCCTTCTCCACCGTTGACGTCCCCTAAGATGGTATTTTTGGAAATTCATACCGGGAGGGGTAAAAAGGGAAAAAACTTCCCCCTTGACGGGCTGGCCAAACTGCTGGATATAGAGACCTAAAATTATGTATGTAGTAGGTTCCTCCTCCAACGCAGACGTCCTCTAAGACGGAATTTTTGGAAATTCCTACCGGGAGGGGTAAAAACGGAATAATTCTCCCCCTTGATGGCCTAACCGAACCCTTCGGCTAGAAACCTGTAATATATAATATGTTTTCCTTGGAGTATGGGCTAACTTATCGACAAGGCATTTCTAGGACTTTGGACAGGAACGTGGTAAAAATGGTGGTTCAAAAGGGGAAAATTGCCCCCCTTAACGTCTGCGTCTTTAGCTAGAAACCTAAAACTTAAAGAACAAGTGTATATGAAACACTAAAATTAAGAAACTAAATAGGAAACGAGTGGAATTGAAACACTACACAAGTGGAATGAAATGGATATAAACGTTGAACGAGTGGAATTGAAATTATAGACAATGCAAATGGATTGGAAACACTGTTCAAACACTATCCACGGAATATGAAACTTATGTAGCATTGAAACATACTCTCCAAAAAGTTAAACAAATTTTCTAAAAGAGAAAAAACCTTAGAAAAGGAATGGAACTTATATATTCCGATATTTAAACTTCATGTAACGAAGCACCGGTGGAAGAAACCGACGCAGTAAATTTTCCAACTGAATTTGTGAATTTACTTGAATTGCCAGGTCTACCTTTACATAAACTGGAATTAAAAAAAAACTTTAAGACACACTAACAACGTAGCGGGCTTTGCCCGCTATTTTTAGTATTATAAAATGCTTTCCAACTCTGCTTTACGTTATTTATTTTCATTCAAAACACAAATGAACAAAACTACTTACGGGTTTATCTACCTAAGTTCGCACTTTACCAAATTATCTTAACATACACACGTATATTGCAATTTATTATGGATTCATTACTAACAATCCACTTTCATGAGAAAAAGTGATCAAATATTTATTTATTTTAAACCCATTGTTGTGCAGAATTATTTATTTGTGGTGGCTGGGTGAAGGCTTTAAATAAAAAAACTTGATATAAAAAAACTAATTTAATAAAAATTGTGGGGGGCGCAGCCCCCTCTTAACCTTTGAGGCACGCTAACAACGTAGCGGGCTGCGCCCACTAGTAATACATATTTATCTATTTAACACATTTAAACAAGCGTCTTCACAAAATTGTCGGTAATTTTATGGAGTTGTAAAATCACCGATAGGCTTTTGCAACTATTATACTAATTTTTGTATATGATAAACATATTTTCTGAATGAATGAAATTATCGATTGAACTAAAAGAGCTATTAGTTGTGAACTAGGTCTTTGGTTCAAATCAGTGAAGAGTTCAATTGAACTAGTTGCACCCAACTGATGATATAACAGCTGATTAAAACAATTTACCCAAATTTACACCAAAAAAAAGTTTGGGCTTTCTCGTGCAAGAAGAACAAGAACATTACTCTCTCATGACAGCTCTCATTTACCCAATTGTGTAGTAAGAAAACGCTTTTTGGTAAAATTGGGATCCCGCGGGATCCCAATGTTGAGTACCCGAACACAGTTATTATCGTTAACAAATACCACGTTCTAACACTTTCTCTTTATTCCCTTCGATATTTTATTGTTAAAAATAGCTTTTGTTTATATGAATAACTTTGACGTTTATTTTTGTGCTTGAAATGTGGTTTTCTGCGTTCCCGGTATTGTGAGCAATTTTACCATTTTTTGAGATAATTATTTGTTTGTACTCATTTTACCAGACTTTACCCAGAATTACGTGGAACAAACCTAATATATGTATGCATATTTTATATTTAAATAAAAAAAAAATGGAAATTTCTTCACACTGCATTTTTCAAAATACTGCAACAGGTCAACGAATACTAAATGAATGGTGTGATTGATTTTATTTTTTTAATGCGTCATCTCTTCATTTCGTTGCTTGACATGTAGTGGCATTATAAAAATAATGCGTAAAAACCACTCATCAAAAACAATGAATGTATATAATAGCAATAGCATTAGTTATTGTTGTTGCATGAATACATGGCAAAAGCAATGAATAGTATGACTGCACAATAAAAACGAATGTACTCAAACCTTTCTCTGAGGGACATGCTTTTAACAGATTATTTTTCATAATTTGTTAATTAGGTTTTGGGGTTTCAGCGCATTCAATTCCTTTAATTGAATTTTATAAAATTTAAAATAACTTAAAAATTCACTGTAAATCTTTAAATGCCATTAAAAATTTTGTGGAGTAACAAAATTTTTCAATGTTTTGTACAAGAAGTCGATTTCTTCTTTACATAAGAATGCTGGCAGAAGTAGAAAACATCCGTTCGCTAGTACATGAACTGACTGGAATACACATTATTTGAAGGAGGGGAAGATCTCTGGAATTTTTACAAAGTTGTAAAAAAAAATTTTAACTCACGCTCACGCACGACTCACGTGAGTGCTATGATTTTAACTCACGATCACGCGTAATTCACGCTTGACACGAAGATTTCGTGTCACGCGCTCATCTCTAACTTCAATTATGGTACTGAGGTTGTATGTGGTACACTATACTATAATATAGATACGATTTGTGTTTGGAATTCCTCATGATGATCATGCTCGCATTATTGGAGCCGTGAATGAATTTTTAGGCTGTTCTTTTGCACAATATCTCGAATTACGCAATATGATTTTCCTATTTAAAATACTGAAGTTTAATGTGCCTCATTATTTGGCTTCTAAATTTATATTTTTTAGATCTATGAGGCATACTCATATTGTTTATCCTATTTATACTTGTTCAGTTTATGAACGATCGTTTCTTGTTAGAACCGCTTGGGTTTGGAATCGCTTACCTGAGAATTTACATGACTTAAATGTTTCTACTGATACTTTTAAAAATAGACTTTTACGTAATTTCCAGAGAAACCAATTTCTGGAGAATCAGTAAATTTGTCGAATTTCGTTGATTGGGACTACTAATTCATAATAGTCATTTCATATGTGTATCTTTGCCATATCTTACAAGCGTTTTTCTTTTTTAGGTTGCTACTTTAGGTCCAATCCTTTACGTTACCACGGGAAGCCGCGGGATCCCAAACTTACCCAAAAAGCGTTCCCGTACTCGAAAATTGGGTAAATGAGAGCATTCAAGAGAATGCATTTGTGTTTCTCTTTTTACCAAAGTTACCCAAACTTTTTCTTCGGGTAACTTTGGTAAATTGTAAAACTAACAGCTGATGCAATGATAACCAAAAACAACAATTGTAAAAATAAATTGAAAAATTAAATTAAACAACGTACGTGCCGTTAGCATCGAATATTTAGCATCGAATTTTTGTTATTTTGGTTGGCAACGCGAAACTATTTTCTACTGCCGTATTCGCTCCCACAACTCTTCCAAATTACGCCGCAATGACATAGGAACATCTCTATTACACAAATTTATTTAATAAGTATGAATTCCAATGTAAATTAATTGAAAAATAAATAAATTAATAAAAAATATAAAGGTTTTAAGTCTTTTAATTATCAATAAATTTCAATGCAAGATTCCAATATCTTCTAATATGAAACCAGAAAGAGTTGCAGAACGAAATATGTCTCAAATAATAAGTACATCCCAGACGAACTAAAAGTCTGCCGTGCTAAGAAATTTATCGTCTAGTATAGGAGAAACGCTGGAAGATGAAATTTATGGTCCGAATGGAATAAAAGATGCAGTTTTGAGAGTTGCAAGACAAAATACACATCAAATCAAAGGTATGGACCAGTTCATCCATTAGAACTACCGTGCTAAGAAATCCATCGTCCAGTATAGGAGAAACGCTGGAAGATGAAATTTATGCTCCCAATGGAATAAAAGATGCAGTTTTGAGAGTTGCAAGACAAAATACACATCAAATCAAAGGTATGGACCAGTTCATCCATTAGAACTACCGTACTAAGAAATCCATCGTCCAGTATAGGAGAAACGCTGGAAGATGAAATTTATGCTCCCAATAGAATAAAAGATGCAGTTTTGAGAGTTGCAAGACAAAATATACATCAAATCAAAGGTATGGACCAGTTCATCCATTAGAACTACCGTGCTAAGAAATCCATCGTCCAGTATAGGAGAAACGCTGGAAGATGAAATTTATGCTCCCAATGGAATAAAAGATGCAGTTTTGAGAGTTGCAAGACAAAATACACATCAAATCAAAGCTATGGACCAGTTCATCCATAAGAACTACCGTGCTAAGAAATCCATCGTCCAGTATAGGAGAAACGCTGGAAGATGAAATTTATGGTCCCAATGGAATAAAAGATGCAGTTTTGAGAGTTGCAAGACAAAATACACATCAAATCAAAGGTATGGGCCAGTTCATCCATTAAAACTACCGTGCTAAGAAATCCATCGTCTAGTATAGGAGAAACCCTGGAAGATGAAATTTATGGTCCCAATGGAATAAAAGATGCAGTTTTGAGAGTTGCAAGACAAAATACACATCAAATCAAAGGTATGGACCAGTTCATCCATTAAAACTACCGTGCTAAGAAATCCATCGTCTAGTATAGGAGAAACCCTGGAAGATGAAATTTATGGTCCCAATGGAATAAAAGATGCAGTTTTGAGAGTTGCAAGACAAAATACACATCAAATCAAAGGTATGGACCAGTTCATCCATTAGAACTACCGTGCTAAAAAATCTATCGTCCAGTATAGGAGAAACGCTGGAAGATGAAATTTATGCTCCCAATGGAATAAAAGATGCAGTTTTGAGAGTTGCAAGACAAAATACACATCAAATCAAAGGTATGGACCAGTTCATCCATTAGAACTACCGTGCTAAGAAATCCATCGTCCAGTATAGGAGAAACGCTGGAAGATGAAATTTATGCTCCCAATGGAATAAAAGATGCCGTTTTGAGAGTTGCAAGACAAAATACACATCAAATCAAAGGTATGGACCAGTTCATCCATTAGAACTACCGTGCTAAGAAATCCATCGTCCAGTATAGGAGAAACGCTGGAAGATGAAATTTATGCTTCCAATGGAATAAAAGATGCAGTTTTGAGAGTTGCAAGACAAAATGCACATCAAATCAAAGGTATGGACCAGTTCATCCATTAGAACTACCGTGCTAAGAAATCCATCGTCCAGTATAGGAGAAACGCTGGAAGATGAAATTTATGCTCCCAATGGAATAAAAGATGCAGTTTTGAGAGTTGCAAGACAAAATATACATCAAATCAAAGGTATGGACCAGTTCATCCATTAGAACTACCGTGCTAAGAAATCCATCGTATAGTATAGGAGAAACCCTGGAAGATGAAATTTATGGTCCCAATGGAATAAAAGATGCAGTTTTGAGAGTTGCAAGACAAAACACACATCAAATCAAAGGTATGGACCAGTTCATCCATTAAAACTACCGTGCTAAGAAATCCATCGTCTAGTATAGGAGAAACCCTGGAAGATGAAATTTATGGTCCCAATGGAATAAAAGATGCAGTTTTGAGAGTTGCAAGACAAAATACACATCAAATCAAAGGTATGCACCAGTTCATCCATTAGAACTACCGTGCTAAGAAATCCATCGTCCAGTATAGGAGAAACGCTGGAAGATGAAATTTATGGTCCGAATGGAATAAAAGATGCAGTTTTTAGAATTGCAAGACAAAATACACATGAAATCAAAGATATGGACCAGTTGATCTATTAAAACTACCGTGCTAAGAAATCCATCGTCTAGTATAGGAGAAACGCTGGAAGATGAAATTTATGCTCCCAATGGAATAAAAGATGCAGTTTTGAGAGTTGCAAGACAAAATACACATCAAATCAAAGGTATGGACCAGTTCATCCATTAGAACTACCGTGCTAAGAAATCCATCGTATAGTATAGGAGAAACCCTGGAAGATGAAATTTATGGTCCCAATGGAATAAAAGATGCAGTTTTGAGAGTTGCAAGACAAAATACACATCAAATCAAAGGTATGGACCAGTTCATCAATTAAAACTACCGTGCTAAGAAATCCATCGTCTAGTATAGGAGAAACCCTGGAAGATGAAATTTATGGTCCCAATGGAATAAAAGATGCAGTTTTGAGAGTTGCAAGACAAAATACACATCAAATCAAAGGTATGGACCAGTTCATCCATTAGAACTACCGTGCTAAGAAATCCATCGTCCAGTATAGGAGAAACGCTGGAAGATGAAATTTATGCTCCCAATGGAATAAAAGATGCAGTTTTGAGAGTTGCAAGACAAAATACACATCAAATCAAAGGTATGGACCAGTTCATCCATTAGAACTACCGTGCTAAGAAATCTATCGTCTGGTATAGGAGAAACGCTGGAAGATGCAATTATGGTCCCAATGGAATAAAAGATGCAGTTTTGAGAGTTGCAAGACAAAATACACATCAAATCAAAAGTATGGACCAGTTGATCTATTAAAACTACCGTGCTAAGAAATCTATCGTCTAGTATAGGAGAAACGCTGGAAGATGAAATTTATGGTCCCAATGGAATAAAAGATGCAGTTTTGAGAGTTGCAAGACAAAATACACATCAAATCAAAGGTATGGACCAGTTCATCCATTAGAACTACCGTGCTAAGAAATCTATCGTCTAGTATAGGAGAAACCCTGGAAGATGAAATTTATGGTCCCAATGGAATAAAAGATGTAGTTTTGAGAGTTGCAATACAAAATACACATCAAATCAAAGGTATGGACCAGTTCATCCATTAAAACTACCGTGCTAAGAAATCCATCGTCTAGTATAGGAGAAACCCTGGAAGATGAAATTTATGGTCCCAATGGAATAAAAGATGCAGTTTTGAGAGTTGCAAGACAAAATACACATCAAATCAAAGGTATGGACCAGTTCATCCATTAAAACTACCGTGCTAAGAAATCCATCGTCTAGTATAGGAGAAACCCTGGAAGATGAAATTTATGGTCCCAATGGAATAAAAGATGCAGTTTTGAGAGTTGCAAGACAAAATACACACCAAATCAAAGGTATGGACCAGTTCATCCATTAGAACTACCGTGCTAAGAAATCCATCGTCTAGTATAGGAGAAACGCTGGAAGATGAAATTTATGCTCCCAATGGAATAAAAGATGCAGTTTTAAGATATTATATTTATCTTACAAATTAAAAAAAATTTAACATTTTTCCAAATTTGTATTTTATATTTTTACTTTATTCTTAAATACAATTTTTTTTTTAAATGTTGGGTAAACCAATTTTATAGTTTAAAAAACTTCGAAGTTCTTTAGATATATTTATCTTACAAATTAAAAAAATTTAACATTTTTCCAAATTTGTATTTTATATACTTTATTAATTCTTAAATAAAATTTTTCTTTTAAAATGGAAAAATCAAAGTTGTAATAAAATACCCAACTTTGGTAAACCGCCAGCAGCAGCAGCAATTATGGCATCAGTCTGTTGACTATCAGTGGCTACCAGCCACAAACATACAGCTTGTTCGGCTAAATTGATATTTTTCGGAGAGAAACAAAGTGGGGAACAGAATTATTTTCAATAACACAACTTGTTTGTTCAGAAGTTCCAGACAATATTAATTAAAGCCCAAACAGCTTCAAATTGGAGGAATTGTCTTTCTGGTTTCGTACTATGCACGTCAGCTACAATTTCATCAGCAGTCATTTGTACCGGCGATTGGCCTTTGCATTCTTTAAGAAGCGAAGTAAAGTCATTGATGGTACGTCTTTTAAATATCTGATCTTCCTTTTTCGATTTCCGCGATTCCACGGTAACTTCATGGCGTCTTAAACGTGATTCATTTGTACCGATAGCGTTGCTTTTGGATGCACCCTGCCTTGTAGCATCCATTTTACTCATCTGATTGCAAATATAATATTAAATTATTTTGCAACTCTTAATTACTTCTGTTGATTTATTTTAAAATTGTGTGGTTTTTTCATCGATTATTTATATTTTTATTAAAATAAGTTTCTTTTTTGCTAAAATCTTTGTGCGTGTTGTCAGTGTTGCGCACATAGATTACTAGAGTTGTAAAAGTATTGAGTATTCCCGTACTGAGTACTCAATACTGACTGTTTTTTTGAGTACTCAATACTAAAACGGTACTACTCAATACTTTTTAAGATGCAATTTTCCGTAAAAATTTGTATTTTTCGTATGAAAATACATCTCTAAAAATAGTACTTTAAAAATACAACTCTGAGAATACAACTCTATTTGTGAAGAAAAGAAATTGTAACGAATTTTTGGAAAAAATTATTTAATAAATTTATTTTTAAATTGTTTTAAATTAATTAAAATTTAAGTAACAATAGTTATAAAACACGTGTATGTAAATTGTTATTATTTTTTCTAATAAAAACGAATTCATAACATTTTTATTTTTAAATTCCAAAAACCCTTAAAAGTATTGAGTAGTATCGAGTACTCAATTGGAAAGTATTGAGTAGGATTGAGTACTCAAAAAGTATAGAAATTTCACAACTCTATAGATTACATAGAACTCTAAAGAGATTAAACAGAGCTGGTTCGACAACGACATGTGCTTTTTCATATATTTTGTATGGGAAGCAAAATGTCGCCATGTCGGCCGGCGATTTGTCGGCGGAATAGAATCTATTCTATTTTCGTTTTGACACAGTAACCTAGTGTCTTCAAATGCAATGAAATATGCAAAGAAATTTTAAAATAACACACAAAACAGCTACAATGAAAATAATTTTGTTGTTACTTTGTGTGTTATTTTCAAATTTCTTTGCACATTTCATTGCATTTGAAGACACTAGGTTAGGGACAATAATACCCATTTCATACAACAAAGTTTAGTGGCTAGTAGCAAAAAAAAAAAAAATCACAAAAAATATCGCGAAAAAAAAATTTACAAAAATAAATTTCTTACATCAATATATTTGTTTGCAGAATGTTAATCGCTGATTAGGTTTTTAATTCAGTTTTGTACCAGTCTTTTTTCGCGTTCCGTCATTTTTTTGCAATTTTTTAAATGCGGTTTTTTCAAATTTATAATCTAGAGACAATAATGCCCATTTAATATAACAAAGTTTGGTCGTTAGTTGCAAATAAAATCGCGAAAAAAAATTTGCCAAAAGGAAACTTTTTGCATCAGTATATTTGTTTGCAGAATGTTAAGTTTTTTAATTGAATTTTTCTACCATAAAGTCTTTTTTAGCGTTCCGCCATAATTTTCCAATTTTTTAAGTGCGATTTTTTTAAATTTATAATTTAGGGACAATTAAATCTATATATAATCTAGGGACATTTAAAGTGCGTAAAAACGCGTTTAAGACGAAAACTAACATATGAATTTTCGTATGCACGTTAACTTTCAACACGGATAATTATCAACGTCGAAAACTCAACGTTTATACTTTTTCACATGTAAATCTGCCTACACACTAGGAAACATTCTTAAAAAAAGAGAGCATTTTTTGTGAATGTGTGAGTGCGTTTGTGTGTGCGTGTTGAGAGCGTGCATTTCGTGTTTACAAAATTTTTTGATATTTTTTGTTCCCTCAACCATGTTCCCTAGTGTCTAGGCAGCTTTACTTAACTTATTCGCGTTACATCCTAAAAACTTTTGCTGACGTACGTTTGATTATAACGGAAAATTATAAAAATAACGTTTTTAAAATTTGTTTGTACCACAATCGGTTTAAAGTATATTTGCTTTAAATACTTAACGTTGATAGGCATGTAATAAAATACAGCTATTGCCAGAATAAATATGTACACGCAAAAAATAAAAAGTGGATAATTGCCGAAGTACTTCTGTAAAATACAACTTCAAAAGTTTTCTGCTAAGTTACACAATTCTTTAATTAAAATATAATATTTTCTGAGACAATTTATAAAAGAAAAAACTTAGGTAACTTAACATATTTTGAAATGCGTGAAAATGGAATAGGTCAAAAACTAAGGCAAAATGACAAAAACCAAAAATTTATAATTCTACATATATTTTTTTACTAACTAACAAAATATATTTTTGAAGTTGTATTTTACCTAAGTACTTCGATAATTATACACTTTTTATTTTTTCCGTGTACACAATTTGAGGGTCTACACTGAAGATAACATAATTTTGACATTTGCTGCAATAGATGTGTTTGTGCGGCAAGCTATCAGCGTTCGCTTATGTCATTCCTATACAAATTTGACATTAGTAACTTTGAGAGTTAACACTAAACGTTGGCTAATGTCAAATTTATATGGGAATGACATAAGCCAACATTGATATCTTGTCGCAAAAACACAGCTATTATATGTCAACATATTTATTGCTAGTCTAGACTGGGGGTTGGCCATAAAATGGTCGATTGTTCTCTACCACAGTGCAACTCATATCATTTTGACGTTTCTCTGCAATCGTTTTGTCATATCATATACTTTATTGCATTTGAAGACAGCTTGCAAGTAAATTTCGGATGAACTATAGAAAAAGTATATTTAAAAACAAAATAAAGAAAACATCGTTGAGCAGAGTAAGAAATCACAAACCGCTACAAGTCACCGGTATCAGTTTAAAATTTCTCTGCCGAATTTAGTGACGATACATGTCGAGTAATTTAAATTCATCGCGACGACTTTTGTTGTCGTTAGTCGACCTAGATGCGTTAAGCTCTAAATGGAGAATGATGGCCTTGCCATATTGTCAATTTGAGTCAATCAGACGATAGTTAACTTTTTTGTAATTGTACACCCAAAAAAGTTTGTCGGTACAATCTACTGAAAATGACAATAAAACATATATGTAGTTAAAAAGACCTTTAAAACAACAAACAAAATTAGCTATTTTTAACTATTTAAAAATAACTAACAAATGCATTAAATAACTAACAATGTCGTAAATTTAACTGACAAATTTTTACCACAAAAATTTTTAAACAACTGACAAAGTGGGTAAAATATACTATTTTTTTACAGTTAATTCTTTCGATATTATAAAAAATATATTTAAAAAAAAAATTTCCTTTCTTTCGATTACAAAAGTATGTGTTATTACTTCAGTCTATTTAAAATTTGAAGTAAAAACTCCAAACCCTTCTCCAGTTATTATGCTTTTATGCATTGGAGATACAACACAAATTTCTGATTTGATGCATCAAATGTTTTTTATATAGAAACATTAATTAATTTATTTTTAGTTAGCTATTTTAATCTAATTTATAGTATTATTTAATGTAGTATTTTTTAACCATATATGGCCCACTGGGCTCGGTTATATCAATAAAGAATTGAAATTAAATAACTAACAAAACCAACTGTTTACTGTAAAAATACTGTTTTGGTAGTTGTTTATTGTTATATTAAAAATAACTGATTTAAACAACTATTACGAAATTAGAGTAATTTTCGTTAGTTGTTTTTTTAATAACTGTCCATAGAAAACCAATTGTAAAATCTGTTAACAACAGCAGCTACTGATTACCAAACACTGTCATGTAGTAACTGTCAAACTTTTTTGAGTGAAAAAATGGTTGCAAATTTTAACCATTCAAAATTTTTCTTCAGAAAGTGAACAACGTGTAGTTATTGAAAAATGTAAGTTTAAACTATGTATTTACTAATTTGGGAACAAGTCTATTTTAGGGGCACCTCCGAGATTTTTTTTGTCCAAATAGTGCTTTTTGAGGCGGTTAAGAAAAAAAAATTCGCGGAAACGCCTATTAGTTATTTCTGTGCAAAGTTTGAAAATGTACTTGTTTATAGTCCGATTGGGACAATATATACCTCATTGGAAAGATGATTAAAATATCTTAGATGACATCTCTTTTTTTATTACTAACCCATTACGGTCCAGAGAAGAAATTTTAATTTTTTTTACTTTTTTTAAGAAAAGCTGTTTTTATAAAGAAAAACCCGTATGTAACCAGAGATGGGAGTAATTAATTACTTTGTAATGAGCATTGCTCGTTTTCATTACCATTGAATCTATAAAATGAAAATTTAAAAAAAAAAATCATTACCATTACAAAATGTAATTACAATGAAGAAAATGTTCATTTCATTTGTTTTCTCTACATGTAATGAAACGTTTTTATAATTTTCATTACATTTACGCAATGGTTTTAAAAAAAAATTTTTTCCGTTTTTTCTACACTAGGTAGACAAATGAATTTTCATTACCATTACTTATCATAATGATGTAAAGAACGTTTTATTCTTTGTTCTACACTAAACAATTTTCCTTTATGGAAATTTTTTCGTGATTTTTTTTTGCAATTATCCACTAAACTTTTATGTATGTCCCTAGATTATAAATTTAAAAAAATCGCACTTAAAAAATTGGAAAATTATGGCGGAACGCTAAAAAAGACTTTATGGTAGAAAAATTCAATTAAAAAACTTAACATTCTGCAAACAAATATACTGATGCAAAAAGTTTCCTTTTGGCAAATTTTTTTTCGCGATTTTTTTTGCAACTAACGCCCAAACTTTGTTATATTAAATGGGCATTATAGGCTCTAGATTATAAATTTGAAAAAACCGCATTTAAAAAATTGCAAAATAATGACATAACGCGAAAAAAGACTGGTAAAAAACTGAATTAAAAACCTAATCAGCGATTAACATTCTGCAAACAAATATATTGATGTAAGAAATTTCCTTTTTGTAAATTTTTTTTTTCGCGATATTTTTTGTGATTTTTTTTTTGCTACTAGCCCCTAAACTTTGTTGTATGAAATGGGTATTATAGTCTTTTTAGCGTTCCGCCATAATTTTCCAATTTTTTAAGTGCGATTTTTTTAAATTTATAATCTAGGGACATACATAAAAGTTTAGTGGATAATTGCAAAAAAAAATCACGAAAAAATTTCCATAAAGGAAAATTGTTTAGTGTAGAACAAAGAATAAAACGTTCTTTACATCATTATTATTATAGTAGATGTGCCTTATCTAATGTCTTCAAATGCAATGAAATGTGCAAATAAATTTGAAAATAACACAAAGCAACAACAAAATTATTTTCGTTGTTGTTGTTTTGTGTTATTTCAAATTTCTTTGCACATTTCATTGCATTTGACCTAGTGTCTTCAAATGCAATGAAATGTGCGAAGAAATTTGAAAATAACACACAAAGCAACAACAAAATTATTTTCGTTGTTGTTGTTTTGTGTGTTATTTTAAAATTTCTTTGCATATTTCATTGCATTTGAAGACACTAGGTTACTATGTCAAAACGAAAATAGAATAGATTCTATTCCGCCGACAAATCGCCGGCCGACATGGCGACATTTTGCTTCCCATACAAAATATATGAAAAAGCACATGTCGTTGTCGAACCAGCTCTGTTTAATCTCTTTAGAGTTCTATGTAATCTATAGAGTTGTGAAATTTCTATACTTTTTGAGTACTCAATCCTACTCAATACTTTCCAATTGAGTACTCGATACTACTCAATACTTTTAAGGGTTTTTGGAATTTAAAAATAAAAATGTTATGAATTCGTTTTTATTAGAAAAAATAATAACAATTTACATACACGTGTTTTATAACTATTGTTACTTAAATTTTAATTAATTTAAAACAATTTAAAAATAAATTTATTAAATAATTTTTTCCAAAAATTCGTTACAATTTCTTTTCTTCACAAATAGAGTTGTATTCTCAGAGTTGTATTTTTAAAGTACTATTTTTAGAGATGTATTTTCATACGAAAAATACAAATTTTTACGGAAAATTGCATCTTAAAAAGTATTGAGTAGTACCGTTTTAGTATTGAGTACTCAAAAAAACAGTCAGTATTGAGTACTCAGTACGGGAATACTCAATACTTTTACAACTCTAGTAATCTATGTGCGCAACACTGACAACACGCACAAAGATTTTAGCAAAAAAGAAACTTATTTTAATAAAAATATAAATAATCGGTGAAAAAACCACACAATTTTAAAATAAATCAACAGAAGTAATTAAGAGTTGCAAAATAATTTAATATTATATTTGCAATCAGATGAGTAAAATGGATGCTACAAGGCAGGGTGCATACAAAAGCAACGCTATCGGTACAAATGAATCACGTTTAAGACGCCATGAAGTTACCGTGGAATCGCGGAAATCGAAAAAGGAAGATCAGATATTTAAAAGACGTACCATCAATGACTTTACTTCGCTTCTTAAAGAATGCAAAGGCCAATCGCCGGTACAAATGACTGCTGATGAAATTGTAGCTGACGTGCATAGTACGAAACCAGAAAGACAATTCCAAGGAATGCAGGCTACACGTAAAATGTTATCTTGAGCATTTGTATACGTTTCATACAGAATTTCGAAAGTGCTTTCCTCCAATTTGAAGCTGTTTGGGCTTTAATTAATATTGTCTGGAACTTCTGAACAAACAAGTTGTGTTATTGAAAATAATTCTGTTCCCCACTTTGTTTCTCTCCGAAAAATATCAATTTAGCCGAACAAGCTGTATGTTTGTGGCTGGTAGCCACTGATAGTCAACAGACTGATGCCATAATTGCTGCTGCTGCTGGCGGTTTACCAAAGTTGGGTATTTTATTACAACTTTGATTTTTCCATTTTAAAAGAAAAATTTTATTTAAGAATTAATAAAGTATATAAAATACAAATTTGGAAAAATGTTAAATTTTTTTAATTTGTAAGATAAATATAATATCTAAAGAACTTCGAAGTTTTTTAAACTATAAAATTGGTTTACCCAACATTTAAAAAAAAAATTGTATTTAAGAATAAAGTAAAAATATAAAATACAAATTTGGAAAAATGTTAAATTTTTTTTAATTTGTAAGATAAATATAATATCTTAAAACTGCATCTTTTATTCCATTGGGAGCATAAATTTCATCTTCCAGCGTTTCTCCTATACTAGACGATGGATTTCTTAGCACGGTAGTTCTAATGGATGAACTGGTCCATACCTTTGATTTGGTGTGTATTTTGTCTTGCAACTCTCAAAACTGCATCTTTTATTCCATTGGGACCATAAATTTCATCTTCCAGGGTTTCTCCTATACTAGACGATGGATTTCTTAGCACGGTAGTTCTAATGGATGAACTGGTCCATACCTTTGATTTGATGTGTATTTTGTCTTGCAACTCTCAAAACTGCATCTTTTATTCCATTGGGAGCATAAATTTCATCTTCCATCGTTTCTCCTATACTGGACGATAGATTTTTTAGCACGGTAGTTCTAATGGATGAACTGGTCCATACCTTTGATTTGATGTGTATTTTGTCTTGCAACTCTCAAAACTGCATCTTTTATTCCATTGGGACCATAAATTTCATCTTCCAGGGTTTCTCCTATACTAGACGATGGATTTCTTAGCACGGTAGTTTTAATGGATGAACTGGTCCATACCTTTGATTTGATGTGTATTTTGTCTTGCAACTCTCAAAACTGCATCTTTTATTCCATTGGGACCATAAATTTCATCTTCCAGGGTTTCTCCTATACTAGACGATGGATTTCTTAGCACGGTAGTTCTAATGGATGAACTGGTCCATACCTTTGATTTGATGTGTATTTTGTCTTGCAACTCTCAAAACTGCATCTTTTATTCCATTGGGAGCATAAATTTCATCTTCCAGCGTTTCTCCTATACTGGACGATGGATTTCTTAGCACGGTAGTTCTAATGGATGAACTGGTCCATACCTTTGATTTGATGTGCATTTTGTCTTGCAACTCTCAAAACTGCATCTTTTATTCCATTGGAAGCATAAATTTCATCTTCCAGCGTTTCTCCTATACTGGACGATGGATTTCTTAGCACGGTAGTTCTAATGGATGAACTGGTCCATACCTTTGATTTGATGTGTATTTTGTCTTGCAACTCTCAAAACTGCATCTTTTATTCCATTGGGAGCATAAATTTCATCTTCCAGCGTTTCTCCTATACTGGACGATGGATTTCTTAGCACGGTAGTTCTAATGGATGAACTGGTCCATACCTTTGATTTGATGTGTATTTTGTCTTGCAACTCTCAAAACTGCATCTTTTATTCCATTGGGAGCATAAATTTCATCTTCCAGCGTTTCTCCTATACTGGACGATAGATTTTTTATTTTGTATTTTGTGTATTTTGTCTTGCAACTCTCAAAACTGCATCTTTTATTCCATTGGGACCATAAATTTCATCTTCCAGGGTTTCTCCTATACTAGACGATGGATTTCTTAGCACGGTAGTTTTAATGGATGAACTGGTCCATACCTTTGATTTGATGTGTATTTTGTCTTGCAACTCTCAAAACTGCATCTTTTATTCCATTGGGACCATAAATTTCATCTTCCAGGGTTTCTCCTATACTAGACGATGGATTTCTTAGCACGGTAGTTTTAATGGATGAACTGGCCCATACCTTTGATTTGATGTGTATTTTGTCTTGCAACTCTCAAAACTACATCTTTTATTCCATTGGGACCATAAATTTCATCTTCCAGGGTTTCTCCTATACTAGACGATGGATTTCTTAGCACGGTATTTCTAATGGATGAACTGGTCCATACCTTTGATTTGATGTGTATTTTGTCTTGCAACTCTCAAAACTGCATCTTTTATTCCATTGGGACCATAAATTTCATCTTCCAGGGTTTCTCCTATACTAGACGATGGATTTCTTAGCACGGTAGTTTTAATAGATCAACTGGTCCATATCTTTGATTTGATGTGTATTTTGTCTTGCAACTCTCAAAACTGCATCTTTTATTCCATTGGGAGCATAAATTTCATCTTCCAGCGTTTCTCCTATACTGGACGATAGATTTTTTAGCACGGTAGTTCTAATGGATGAACTGGTCCATACCTTTGATTTGATGTGTATTTTGTCTTGCAACTCTCAAAACTGCATCTTTTATTCCATTGGGACCATAAATTTCATCTTCCAGGGTTTCTCCTATACTAGACGATGGATTTCTTAGCACGGTAGTTTTAATGGATGAACTGGTCCATACCTTTGATTTGATGTGTATTTTGTCTTGCAACTCTCAAAACTGCATCTTTTATTCCATTGGGACCATAAATTTCATCTTCCAGGGTTTCTCCTATACTAGACGATGGATTTCTTAGCACGGTAGTTTTAATGGATGAACTGGTCCATACCTTTGATTTGATGTGTATTTTGTCTTGCAACTCTCGAAACTGCATCTTTTATTCCATTGGGACCATAAATTTCATCTTCCAGTGTTTCTCCTATACTATACGATGGATTTCTTAGCACGGTAGTTCTAATGGATGAACTGGTCCATACCTTTGATTTGATGTGTATTTTGTCTTGCAACTCTCAAAACTGCATCTTTTATTCCATTGGGAGCATAAATTTCATCTTCCAGCGTTTCTCCTATACTGGACGATGGATTTCTTAGCACGGTAGTTCTAATGGATGAACTGGTCCATACCTTTGATTTGATGTGTATTTTGTCTTGCAACTCTCAAAACTGCATCTTTTATTCCATTGGGAGCATAAATTTCATCTTCCAGCGTTTCTCCTATACTGGACGATGGATTTCTTAGCACGGTAGTTCTAATGGATGAACTGGTCCATACCTTTGATTTGATGTGTATTTTGTCTTGCAACTCTCAAAACTGCATCTTTTATTCCATTCGGACCATAAATTTCATCTTCCAGCGTTTCTCCTATACTGGACGATGGATTTCTTAGCACGGTAGTTCTAATGGATGAACTGGTCCATACCTTTGATTTGATGTGTATTTTGTCTTACAACTCTCAAAACTGCATCTTTTATTCCATTGGGAGCATAAATTTCATCTTCCAGCGTTTCTCCTATACTGGACGATGGATTTCTTAGCACGGTAGTTCTAATGGATGAACTGGTCCATACCTTTTATCTGATGTGTATTTTGTCTTGCAACTCTCAAAACTGCATCTTTTATTCCATTGGGACCATACATTTCATCCTCCAGGGTTTCTCCTATACTAGACGATGGATTTCTTAGCACGGTAGTTTTAATAGATCAACTGGTTCCTGTCTTTCATTTGATATGTAGTTTGCCTTGCAACTCTGAAAACTGCATCTTTTATTCCATTGGGAGCATAAATTTCATCTTCCAGCGTTTCTCCTATACTGGACGATGGATTTCTTAGCACGGTAGTTCTAATGGATGAACTGGTCCATACCTTTGATTTGATGTGTATTTTGTCTTGCAACTCTCAAAACTGCATCTTTTATTCCATTGGGAGCATAAATTTCATCTTCCAGCGTTTCTCCTATACTAGACGATGGATTTCTTAGCACGGTAGTTTTAAGAGATCAACTGGTCCATACCTTTGATTTGATGTGTATTTTGGCTTGCAACTCTCAAAACTGCATCTTTTATTCCATTGGGAGCATAAATTTCATCTTCCAGCGTTTCTCCTATACTGGACGATGGATTTCTTAGCACGGTAGTTTTAATAGATCAACTGGTCCATATCTTTGATTTGATGTGTATTTTGTCTTGCAACTCTCGAAACTGCATCTTTTATTCCATTGGGAGCATAAATTTCATCTTCCAGCGTTTCTCCTATACTGGACGATGGATTTCTTATCACGGTAGTTCTAATGGATAAACTGGTCCATATCTTTGATTTGATATGTATTTTGTCTTGCAACTCTCAAAACTGCATCTGTTATTCCATTGGGACCATAAATTTCATCTTCCAAGGTTTCTCCTATACTAGACGATGGATTTCTTAGCACGGTAGTTTTAATAGATCAACTGGTTCCTGTCTTTCATTTGATATGTAGTTTGCCTTGCAACTCTCAAAACTGCATCTTTTATTCCATTGGGAGCATAAATTTCATCTTCCAGCGTTTCTCCTATACTGGACGATGGATTTCTTAGCACGGTAGTTCTAATGGATGAACTGGTCCATACCTTTGATTTGATGTGTATTTTGTCTTGCAACTCTCAAAACTGCATCTTTTATTCCATTGGGAGCATAAATTTCATCTTCCAGCGTTTCTCCTATACTGGACGATGGATTTCTTAGCACGGTAGTTCTAATGGATGAACTGGTCCATACCTTTGATTTGATGTGTATTTTGTCTTGCAACTCTCAAAACTGCATCTTTTATTCCATTGGGACCATAATTGCATCTTCCAGCGTTTCTCCTATACTAGACGATAGATTTCTTAGCACGGTAGTTCTAATGGATGAACTGATCAATATCTTTGATTTGATATGCAGTTCGCCTTGCAACTCTCAAAACTGCATATTTTATTCCATTCGGACCATAAATTTCATCTTCCGACGTTTCTCCTATACTAGACGATAAATTTCTTAGCACGGCAGACTTTTGGCTCGTCTTGGATGTACTTATTATTTGAGACTTATTTCGTTCTGCAACTCTTTCTGGTTTCATATTAGAAGATACTGGAATCTTACATTGAAATTTATTGATAATTAAAAGACTTAAAAACCTTATATTTTTTCTTTATTTATTTATTTTTTAATTCATTTACATTGTAATTCATACTTATTAAATAAATGTGTGCAATAGAAATGTTCCAACAATACTGCGCCGTAATTTGTAATAGTTGTGGGAGGGAATACGGCACTAAAATTTGTTTCGCGTTGCCAACTTAAAAAAAATTCGATGCTAAATATTCGATGCTAACGGCACGTACGTAATTAAACAAACCAATACGCAAAAAAAGTGTTATTTATAATAATTAATTGAACAAAATCAATAAGAACTTTTAAATGCAAATAAATATGAGCGTTTATCCAATTTTTCAAACTAAAATTATGCGCATTTTCATATTTATCTTTGAAATGCATTTTTGGGCTCGAAAAGTGGTTTTGTGCGTTCCTTTACTTTTGGGTAATTTTGTCATTTTGTGAGAGGATTTTTTGTTTACTCTCATTTTACCGAACTTTACCCAAAAAGTAAAGGGACGCAATTTTTATATTGATTTATATTTTTTCTTTTTATTATTATTGTTAATAATAATGAAATATATACAAATTACAAATTTCATTCTTATATACGACTTTTTATGAAATAAAAACGTTTCTTAAAAAGAAAATTCTTTTGCCGAGTCGTAATGGGTTAATAATAAAAAAAAATCATCTAAGAGACATTTCTATTACCCTTCAAATGGTGTATATATTGTCCCAATCCGACTATAAACGACGACGATACAGCCAAGTCCATTTTCAAATTTTGTACCGAAATAACTCCCGACATAGGAGTTTCGCGGAAAAAAATTTTTCGTAGGACTTCAAAAGAGTTATATCAGTGGTAAAAATTTGGAGTCAATCGGTGAGGTGCCCCTAAACTCAATTTTAGCCTTTAATTTTTAAGAAATGTGCTGCATAATGCATACCATATGAGAGGTATTTCAATTACCTTTGCAATGGTACCTCACTGACAAAAAAAATCAGAGCTGTGCCCTAAACTCAACTTGTTCTATTTTATCGTCTATTTTATCCGTGTGTAATTTTCAATCATTACTGCATTTGAAGACACTATGTAAGGAATGTTCCCTGGTTAGTTATATTCAAAACATACCGGCATGGAGGTAACGTTTTTCCTATAGGGTTGTATCTATCTTTGGCTGAAGATAACGCTTTATTTTCATTTATTTTACGAGCAGGCCCAGTTTTCCAAGGATCTGGGGTAGCAATTTTGGCCAATTTCGCTTCACATTTTTCACAAACCATGTCTACTTTATTAAATCAACAGTAATTCTGTTTTATATTATTTTATAATTATTATTTGAGTTGAGACGTCATCATCACACTAGTTCAATTAAACGATTCACTGAATAGACAATATGATATCTATAGTTCACCCACAGTTTAATGTTCGTGTTGACATTCATGTAATTCGTGTTTACAAAATTTTTAGCGGCCCATACATTAAGGAACATTTCTGAAAAAATGGCAATTTTTTATGAATGTTCACGCAAAAAAGAAAAAGGGGGAAATTACATAAAATAAGGGTATAAGTTACCTAGTTTTAGTATGTATTATAGCTCTACCCAAGTTTTGGGTATAACTTATATTATATGCTTGGTATAAAATAAGAAAACAAAAACTAACAATAACTATACAAAAAAACTTGGTAAATATTTCTTATTCTGTTTTTGGAATTGTTAACACTAATTTATTAAATAAAATAAGCCATATTTTATTTATTAATTTACGTTAAATTATTTAGCTCTTTCCTTCTCCCTTATTAAAACAATTTGATTAATTTTTTATTTTATAATTATTACTGGTATTAATAGTAGTATACAAATTAAAGCATTATAATCTAACCCCTCAATTCATAAATGCTTTGTAAAGTTATAGCAGGTTTACAAAACGTCATTTTCATACAAAATTTGTTCAATAAACCTCCTATAATTTTACAAAGCGTTTATGAATTTAGGGGTTAATTTTTGTTTAAAATATTAAATTTGGAAAACTATTTAATTATAATATAAAAACTAATTTTTTAATTTGTTACCATTCCAAACAAAGCATTGTCAGCCTGTCCTATTGTAATACTAATTCCTTTTCCAGTCTCAATCGTTGTACCATATAACATAAACAGCCTTCAAGTCTAAAACATGTTATCACCCCTTGCTTGTGGCTGCAACTATGAAAAATGACAATCAGCATATTCCGGATAATCAGCCAACCATTTCCAGATGGCATCAACTTGTTAGAAATTTAAGTTGTAATGCAAAAAAAATGAATGTTATAAACTATTTTAATTTGATTATTGTAGTGTCAATTATACATAGATGGCAACCCTTGTCATCATTTGACTTTTCTTTATATTTTTACCTTCTTAAATATATGTATCCAGTAGCAATATTAAATATTCATTCGTGCAGTCTTTTTCAATACGCGTGCTAAACCGGAACCCGTTCAGTGATCTACTTTTTGTACAACTCTTTATACATTTTAAAAACCTAGGATAGTGATATTGTTAAGAATAAAATAATTGAATTTTAAATAGTAATAAACTATTAAGTGCTTTATTGACAGTATCATACACAACAGTATTGGCGACGACGGTAAAAGTAAGAAATACATAACCGTGCATAACATAACCTAATAACATCACAAAATGGAGGCTCAAGTGCAACAATTGCTACAAGCAATTAAGGCGATGACCACGGCGATGCAACGCCAACAAGCTCAGCCGAACCAACAAACAAGCACCAGCGTAAACATCATATCAAATTTTGATGCGTTTGACCCGAAAATCGAATCATTCAAAACCTACAGGGAACGCCTGGAAATTCATCTACAAATCAAAAAAATTTTTGAAGACAAGGAAATGTGTGCAAAGTTGCTGCTGCAGTACATTGGTTCGTCAACTTATACGCTGTTGACTACGTTGGCGGCACCTAAAAATATAAATCAATTGGAGTACGATGAGATTGTGGCGATATTGGAAACTCATTTCTGTCCTAAAAAAAATATTTTGGTAGAGCAACACCGTTTTCTTTGTGAAGTTCAGAACCAGTCTATTTCAGATTTTGTGGCGGTTTTGCAGAAAAGAGGAACTGAATGTGAGTTTGTATGCGATTGTAAAAGGTCGGTGGCAGACATTTTTCTTCGAGCTCAGTTCATCAGAGGTATACGTGATGGGTACATTCGCGAACAATTGCTACAAAATCCAAAATCAACATTTGCAGAAATTGTAGAAAAAGCAACAACGTTAGAAGCGGCAAAAATGGACAACAAGGTAATTGGTAATAGTTCATCGTGTTCAACAAGCGATATTCATCAAACGCAACACCAATACAATCATAAAAGAAGAAGTCGTAATCGTAGCATCTCTAAAAAGCAGTCGTCAAAATCAGCAACACGAGTAAATTACAGCGAGTTAGGTATCGAAGGATTGTGTCTTAGATGCGGTCGAAACAATCATTTATCGACAAAGTGCACAATAAACAAAAACAATTGAAAATGTAAAGCATGTGGTAAAGCAGGGCACGTCAAACAAGTGTGTATACAGAGCAAAATTAAACAAAACAAATTAAAGAAAACTAACAACAACAATAACACGTCAAACTCGATTGAAACGTACACAAGCGAGGAAGAATATTTCGGAGATAATCAAATCATCGACATTTACGATAAACACGTGATTTCATCAATAGATTCACAAAATTTTTTTATAGAAGTGGTAATAGAAGGCAAAACACAACGGTTCGAAGTAGATTCAGGTGCAGGTTATACCCTATTACCTGAGACAGATTTTAAAAAATTAAATATCAAATCAACAATCAAGAAAACTAATATTGCTTTTCGAGCATACACCGCGGATGTATTTGTACCTCTAGGTGTTGTAAACGTCAACGTAAAATATAAAAATAAATCATCAAAAGAAGACATGTACATTGTATCACAAAAACATACGACTTTGTTGGGTCGAGTCTGGATTAGGCATTTGAAAATCAACCTTACAGACATTGATCAATGCGAACGTGAAGAAAATCATCAAGTTAATTCAATAACACAGATCGAGCAGCAATTCTCAGAAATTTTTCGAGAGAAGGTGGGGTGCATTCCTGATTTGGTTTGTAGTCTAAAGTTACACAGAAGGGCTAAACCTGTATTCATTAAGGAAAGGCAAGTTCCTTTTGCACTGCGTGAAAAAGTAGAACGTGAGCTAGACAGTTTAGAAAGAGACGGCATAATAACAAAGGTAAATACCAGCAATTGGGGTTCACCATTAGTTGTGATACCAAAGCCAAATGAAAACTTTCAACGGGTCCATATTGACTATGCAGGGCCGTTTCAAAATCATCATTTTTTCGTGCTAATAGACGCAAAATCAAAATGGCCTGAAATACGTATAATTAAAGATGCTCCAACTTCAGAAAAAACAATTATATTATTGCAAGATATTTTTACAACGCATGGTCTACCTCAAATTATTGTATCTGATAATGCTACTATTTTTCAAAGTTCAACATTTAAAAATTATTGCGCTGATAATGGAATTATACAAAAATTCATTGCTCCAGGGCACCCAGCAACAAATGGGTTATCAGAGAGGTACGTTCAAATATTAAAATCTAAATTAAAGGCTATGGAAGACGATAAGTTACAGTTAAACGTAAAAGTGCAGGAAATTCTACTTCGATATAGAGCAACACCATTAGCAAATGGGCAAACACCATCACAACGTTATCTTGGTCGTGAGCTTAGAATAAAATTGGATGCCAAACGTCCTTTAAAACAATCAAAATCAATATTAGTCACGCCCGTGGTTCGACAAATTAGCGTGGGAGATAGGGTGCAGTTGCGATGGTACGATAAAAATAAAACAATCTGGAAATTCGGAACGGTGAAGGCAAAGTTTGGTAAACTTCATTATCAGGTGAAGCTTGATAACGGATATGAACTGAAACGCCATATAAACCAGCTGTATAAATCAGGAACCGTCCAGAACCGTCCATACAACCTCAGCCTTTTGGAACACCAGACAGCATAAGAAGGTCCAACCGGGTTAGAAGACCTCCAGCCCATTTTGCGGACCATGTGCCTCATTAAGCGTGGGAGAATTGTAGTGTCAATTATACATAGATGGCAACCCTTGTCATCATTTGACTTTTCTTTATATTTTTACCTTCTTAAATATATGTATCCAGTAGCCATATTAAATATTCATTCGTGCAGTCTTTTTCAATACGCGTGCTAAACCGGAACCCGTTCAGTGATCTACTTTTTGTACAACTCTTTATACATTTTAAAAACCTAGGATAGTGATATTGTTAAGAATAAAATAATTGAATTTTAAATAGTAATAAACTATTAAGTGTTTTATTGACAGTATCATACACAACAATTATATAATATTTTTACTTACCGAAAAGTTTTAGGTGAACCCATTGATGAAAATGTGGACGATAAATTTATAAACGCACCGATAGTTGTGTCTTATGTGAATATAAAACCATATCCGTTTGAGATTGTCCATTAGCCTTACCCACCGACAATTCCATATGACATTTAGCATAAAATTTTATATTATTTATATTATTTTATATTTTTTTCTAACTTTTTTCACTTTTGGCATCTACTTTTCGCCATATTGTTTTATCTTCTTTATTTTTTTTTAAATAATTTTCAACTTTGGCAATTTTAATGCTATTTTTAGGAATTATACACATTTTACAAACATCTGGCAACAAATAAATTAATTGTAAAACTACCTAAGTTTATTTTGGGTCTTGTACATGAAATTTTTTATCATTTTCCCATAATGTAACTAAATATTGACAATTTTTTAAATAGATAAGAAAAGAAAGTGATTTAACATAATGTACAAAAGAATTTATAATGTACCAATAAAAAGTTATATTTTTAGGTAATTTATATAAAAATTTAAGGGTTTGATTTAAACTAAGCTAATGAAAATTATTTTTTTCTGTAGGAAATCGTTTTTACCAAGAATGTTTGTATAATATAACATACGCTAATTTTTTGCGTGTTGATTTGTGTATGTTAATGTTCATGTTGACATTCGTGCAATTCGTGTTTACAAAATTTTTTGATATTTTTTGTTCCCTACTCAATGTTCCTTAACATAGGGGTTACACGTTCAATTTTTGCCTTTCAAGTTTGAATACACTCACACTTTTTTACTAACACACTCACATTTTAAAAATTGAACAGCAACTTGATATCAATTTTTGATTTCAAGTTGTGAGTTTTAAACAGCTGATCAAATTTCTTGTATATTTGTTTTTCTTTTTACAAATATTGTGCCGCAATAAAACACGATGGATAAAATCTATATAGAAGCCATAAAGTTCTACGGAATGTGAATATTTCGGTATATCGACGAAATGATTAAAAAAAAAATCAATTTCTGCTGACATGAAAATGTATGTGGAAGATGTGAAGAAAAAAATAAAGTCTTGTCGAACAGCCTACAGTGCGGAAACAGCCCACAGAGGCGAGCATTTTTAGTTGTTTATTGTATTGAACGCATCAACAATGATTTAAATAAAATTCACAATTGGGCAAGTCTAAATGGTTTGTGCATAAACCCAACGAAATCAAAATTTTTCTTTATATCAAGAAATAAAAAAAAAAGACTTGATAATAACGTCTCGGTGCTAATAAATAACACTACAATCGATTTTGTTCCATCATCATCAAATCTAGGAATAACGTTTAATGCCGAGCTTTCTTGGAAAAATCACATAAATATTTCGGCTGGAAAAGTTCATGGGATGTTGAGAAACCTGTGGGCTGGTAAAGCGTCGACCCCCTTTAAAATACGTATATATATATTTAATCCTTTAATTCCCTATGGAACATATGCTCCTGGCAAAAACATATCTAATACCTGTTTTGCTGTATGGATGTGAAATATTTGCAAATTGTGACACCACTGATTACGATCGACTTCGAGTCACATATAATAATATAGCCAGATATGTATTTAATCGCAGTAGAAGGAATAATATATCATCGTTCACATACACTCAGGGAATTATGTAGGTAAAATCAACTGCAAATGACAGTTAAAATAACTGCATTTGCACTTAAAAAGGTGTAGACTACATTTGCAGTTAAATTAACTGCAATATGAAGTAATTTTTAACCGTTAAAAATCAACTGATAAATGTAGTAAAAACAACTACAAATGCAATTGAAACAACATAGATGCAAATTATTGTAAAACTGTACAAACAACTGCAAATGTAGTTAAAATAAATAAAAATTTTTTTTTTAATTATTAATTTAATAAAAAAAACAAATTTATGTAAACACTATTAACTTATTAATTTTATTCTATAATAAATTTAAAATTGAGAAATCAAAATTTACACTTAATGTCACTTTATTTTTCACTATTAAGATATTGTTGTACATGTCCGTCTGTTAGGGATGAAATATGCTTTTTTTGGCTTCCTTTTTTTCTCCAGGTAGAAAGGGATGAGAATATAAAAAAACTGAAAGAAAATAAATACAATATTTTTTTAACATTCCCCGTAAATAAATTTATATTATAAAACTTACCTTATTATTTAATAAAAAATATATAACCTTTTCCGTATTACGCGTCCTCACTCTTTGGCGTTGTTTTATGACTAAGACAAGAGAAAACATGTTCTTCTCATATTATTTCACTAGAAATTTCTAAACAAGTGCTTCATACACATACTCCTGTTTGCTTCGTGTGTGTGCACACACACTTGAAAATTTAAGTATTTGTAAAGAAAATTCAAAATAACTGCATAAAATAAATGTTACTACAATGTAGTAGTTTTTGTAGTTTGTTTTAAAAAATAACTGTCAAAAACATTGAAAAATTTTGTTCTAAGTAAATTAACTATAATTGTAGTTAAAATAACTACATCCGTATTACTACATAAATAACTGTCATGTAGTAACTGCAGAACTTTTCTGAGTGTATCAGTTGCATAATATTTGTTTTAAAGAATTACTAAAGTATAAAAGCCTTTTGATGATGCATAAGCTGATATATTCAAAGGAACCTGAATATCTCTATAGAAGAATTACTTTTGCCCAATCTCTACGTGGAAGAGGCCTGATCTGACAAAAATATAAATACGTTTTATCTACAAGACAATTTTTTAATACACAATCGGTCTTTGGAATGACTTACCATCAAATATTCAATTGGTTAGCAACACAATACGTTTTAAAATGGAATTATTAAATTTGTTTAAAATGTATTAAATGTTTTTCAATTTTATAATGTTTATTTTAATTTATATGTATGTTTGTGCAATTTAAATTTCACTATGTTATTTTTAAGTTTTTTAATTTATAATTAATATCAATTTATAAATTGTATTTGAATTTGACAAAACATTTACTTGAAAGTTTTACGTGCTATCCTGTAATTTATAAGATTTATTCTTGTTGTGATAGTTTGGATCAATAAACTAAACTAAACGTCGGTATCTTGAAAGCAGTATGTGTGATCAACTTGAAAGCAAAATCTTGATCGTGTAACTCCAGTGTATAATGTACCCAACAAACAAATCGTTCCGTTTTCGTACCGTTTTCGGTCCGTCATAAACGGAATCCAACTCCGTTTACGTACCGTTTTCCGGATCCGTACACGGACGAGAACACGGATTTTAAGGAACATCGAAACTGATTCGACTGACCGTTTACTAACCGTTATGTCGTGTAAAAAACTGAAGGCTGAGTTACCCAACCGTAAACGTATCTGTAACGAATCAGCTGTTTCGATACCACAAGAAGAAATGTATACGAATGGTAACTTATAGTCTTGACTAGCCATGGTTATGTGCGAACGTGAAAAAAATCACACGTGAAACAACAACAAATTTTATTTGTTGTTTTTGTTTTGCATGTAATTCGTTTCATGTTCGCACAAATCCATGGCTAGTCAAGACTATAAGTTACTAACACGTAAATGTAAACGAACTTGCCGGATCATTCTGTTGAAATCAGAATTTTCTATCCGGCATCGAAACAGCTGAATGATTTTAGTCGGAAAAAATTTGAAATGAATAAAGAAAATTGATTCAAACAACAAATAAGGAATAAAAATTAATAAATAAATGGAAAAATTTAGAATAAAATATAAAACCACATGAAATAGATGCTAAATAGTAATGTCGTTTACGATAATCTATAAGTGTACTTTTTAGCTACGGCACGGTACAGTTACATCACATTTACGGTCCCATAATCCGCCCTTAAGTCCGTATTTTACGGTACGGAAACGGAGTTAAAACGTATTGTGTTCGAAAATCCGATTACACGTTCCGTTAATGCTCCGTATACGTACAAGCTGTGACGGATACGTGGATTACGGACCGTTAATGTTGCCAGATGTTTGTAAAATGTGTATAATTCCTAAAAATAGCATTAAATTTGCCAAAGTTGGAAATTGTTAAAAAAGAATAAAGAAGATAAAACAATATGGCAAAAAGTAGATGCCAAAAGTTGCGTTTACATCTGTTTTCAAATCCGAGATTTCAATGGAAATCTCGAACGGATATCTTGACCATTTACATTTGCACTTTATGACAGTAGCGAGATTTCGATTTGACAGCTGCACCTTTTTGTAATCAAAGTACCATAAAAAAATAACCTCAAATTAAAAATATTTCTAAAAACCATTTTATTCATTGGCGGAGTACAATTTACATTATTTTATGTAAAGATCTAACGCTAAATATGTTAGTAAATTTGTTTTTTTATAAGGACGACAAGCTAGAACCCAGATTTTGCAATATTTTGGCGGAAGGAAGACATGCACTTCCCAATGCTTTCTTCATAGTTATGCTTCGCGGGAAGCAAAAATTAGAACCACGCATCACTTCTTATAATCATTAGTACATTTCCATTGGGTCTAAAGTCATATTTATTAAATTAATATAAATTTTTTTATTTCATTATTTTGTGTTTATTTTAGGTTATTTTTTTAGTCAGCTGTTGACCATCGTTGCCACTTTTTCATGCAAAAACTCTACAAATTATGCGAAACACAGTGTTGTATTCTGCAAAAGTCTCCAGATTTGTGAGATTTTCATGAGATTTCTTCGAAATCTCGCAAATTTACGGGATTTCCTTTGTATGGGAAATCTCGGGATTTCACATGAGATTTTCACTGAAATCTCAATTTTAGTCGAAATCTCGGGATTTGGGTGCAGATGTAAATGCAACATAAAGTGAAAAAAGTTAAAAAAATGTAAATTATTATAAAATTTTATGCTAAATGTCATATGGAATTGTCGGTGGGTAAAGCTGCGTTTACATCTGCACCGAAATCCCGAGGTTTCGATTTCACCACTCTGAAAAAACAGTGAAGATATGCGTATAAACTTGAAATTTCTGGAAAATGTATTTATTAGAACTAAATATGTGTACTTTCTTAAAAATTGAACATCTATCAGCTTTCCTTCATTGCTTTTTCAGAGTGGTGAATATCGAAATCTCGAGATTTCGGTGCAGATGTAAACGCAGCCTAAGGCTAATGAACAAACTCAAACGGATATGGCTGTATACGCAAAAAATTAGCGTACACGCAGAAAAAACAGGTGGAACTTTATCTAAGTGCGATGTAATTATACAACTACCCAGCAAACAATTCGTTCCGTTTGTGTACCGTTTTCGGACCGCCATAAACGGAATCCAACTCCGTTTACGTACCGTTTTCTGGATACGTATACGGACCAGTAAACGGATCTTAAGGAAAATCGAAATCCAGAAAACGTCCTTATTCAAAACTTCGAATGCAAAGAGAAGAAAGGCTGTAAAAAATTGCAAGTATGTTTGTGTCTGTGGTTGGTATTTCATTGTTGTTTTGATGTATAATTTTTAATAAAAAAGATTGTCAATAATTTTGTCAAATGTTTTTAATTTCATTGGAAACAAAATACGATATCTATAGTGCCGATTACCCATTTGTTAATGTCAAGTAGTTGATTTCAATTAATTTTTTTATATAGAAAAACTTAGTTATCATCAACTAAATCAATTCAACTATATATTAGTTAGGGGTATTTCACCTATAAAATAGTTGAAATATTCATTATAATCAACTAAGGAATGTTTTGAGTGTACAGAAAAAAATAGTTTTCATTAGCTTAGTTTAAATCAAACACTTAAATTTTTATATAAATTACTTGTATTGGTACATTATAAATTCTTTTGTAGATTATGTTAAATCACTTCCTTTTCTTATCTATTTAAAAAATTGTCAATATTTAGCTACATTATGGGAAAATTATAAAAAATTTCATGTACGAGACCCAAGAAAAAATTAGGAAGTTTTACAATTAATTTATTTATTGCTAGATGCTTGTAAAATCTATACACCCAAAATATTCCTTAGTTGATTATAACGAAAATTTCAACTATCCTATAGGTGAAATACCTCTAACTAATATATGGTTGAACTGATTTAATTGTTATCAACTAAGTTTATTGGAGTGTTAACAATCAACTACGAATGTACACTCAGAAAAGTTCTGCAGTTACTACATGACAGTTATTTGTGTAGTAATGCGGTTGTAGTTATTTTAACTACAATTGTAGTTAATTTACTTAGAGCAAAATATTTCAATATTTTTGACAGTTATTTTTTCAAACTAACTACAAAAACTACCACATTGTAGTAACATTTATTTTATGCAGTTATTTTGAATTTTTTTACAAAAACTTATATTTTCAAGTGTGTGTGCACACACACGAAGCAATCAGGACCATGTGTATGACGCGCTTGTTTCGAAATTTCTAGTGAAAGAATATGAGTAGAACATGTTTTCTCTTGTCTTAGTCAGAAAACAACGCCAAAGAGTGAGGACGCGTAATACGGAAAAGTTTATATATTTTTTATTAAGTTATTAAAATAATAGGGTAAGTTTTATAATATAAAATATAAATTTATCCGATTACACGGTCCGTTAATGTTCCGTATACGTACAAGCTTTGACGGATACATGTATTACGGACCGTTAATGTGCCGTAAAAGCCGGATTCATGATTCCGTACGTGCCGGAGAGTCCGTTAAAATGTTTCTTGGGCTAATTAGCACATAAGTTTAATAAATTAGTGCTAAGAATTCCAAAAATAAAATAAGAAATATTTACCAAGTTTTTTTTGTATAGTTATTGTTAGGTTGCGTTTACATTGCATCGAAATCCCGAGACTTCGCTATTCATCACTCTCAAAAAACAATGAAGGAAAGCATATAAACTTTAAATTTTTAGAAAATGTATTTATTATAGCTAACTATGTGTGTTTTATTAAAAATTGCACATTTATATGCTTTTCTTCATTGCTTTTTCAGAGTGGTGAATAGCGAAATCTCGGGATTTCGATGCAAGTGTAAACGCAACCTCATTGCTTTTTCAGAGTGGTGAATATCGAAATCTCGAGATTTCGGTGCAGATGTAAACGCAGCTTTAGTTTTTGTTTTCTTATTTTATACCAAGCATATTATATAAGTAATTGGGTAGAGCTTTAAAACATACAAAAACTAGGTAACTTAACCCTTATTTTATGTGATTTCCCCCTTTTTATTTTTTGCGTGCATGGATTAAAAATTTGTTTGGGTATTTAACCCGGTGTCTTCAAATGCAATAAATTATATGATATAAAATGTCAAAACCATTGCAGCGAAACGTCAAAATGATATCAATTGCAGAGTGGTGGAGAACACTTGACCATTTCATGGATAAAAAATATCATAGATTTTTCTTCGAAAAACACCAAATTTTATGAAACATTAATGTTTTTCAGACAAATAATAAAAAACTAAACACTTTTCCATTCCTTTTTACCAAATTTTTTGTTGTTTTTCTATTACAAAATTAAAATGAAAACTAAAAGTGACATTTGATCTCTGGCATCCTTGCAAGATCCGATGGCATGTCAGCGATATCATGATATTGCAATAAAATTGAAATTGAGTGTCTTCACTTGAGATGAGAGCATTTTGACAATTGCTTGCTATCATTTTATTGCAAGACACTAAATAAACTAAAAAATCGGGGAGATGAGCTAAAACTTTTCTGGCAACACTATCAAATTTTCACTTTTTTCCACTCATGTGCGATATGGCATCTTATTTTCTTTTGCATTTTGGCATTAATTCGCATATTTGCGCGTTGTGAAGAGAAAAAACAGGATAAAATTTTCATTTTCCGATTTTTTCGTTTTGTGAGCATGTTTTAAGAATTTAATATTAAATTTAATAGCATAAACCGGAAATATACGCTTTTATATTGAGAACTTGTAATAATTATATAAAAAATAAAGATGGTAAGTGCAATAAATTTTTGTGATTAATATTGTGGTAAGAAAGAATCGATTTTTTGTATCTTTTTCTTGTAACCCTTTTAAAATTATACGGGGAGTATTGGCTGCAGACAAAAGAATAGATATAAATTTAAGTTACTCGGATTGTTTTTATTAAAAAAAATGTGTATCAATTTTGTATTTATTGTTTTTTGTTATAGTCGAAGAAAATGTCACGTTATCCCAGTGATCGCAAGGTTTATATTGGCGATCTGGGGAATAGTGCTCGTAAAAATGAATTGGAATATGCATTTGGTGCATATGGACCTTTGCGTAGTGTTTGGATTGCACGTTCTCCACCGGGTTTTGCATTTGTTGAATTCGAAGATGCTCGAGACGCTGCTGATTCTGTAAAAGGTTTAGATGGACGAACAATTTGTGGACGTCGTGCTCGTGTGGAATTATCTACCGGCAAAAGTACAAAAACCGGGAGCAGCGGTCGTAGTGGTGGTGGTGATCGTCGTGGTGGCGGTGACCGCTACGGCGGAAGTGGTGGTAGAGGCATCGGTGGTGGAAGAAATGGTGGTGGTGCTGGTGGTGGCGGCGAAAGTAAATGCTATGATTGTGGTGATCGTGGACATTATGCAAGGGACTGCCATCGTCATGGACGCAGCAGGAGACGGTAAGTGCAATGTTTATTTTATGTTATGAGGGCAAGTCAGCCATTCAGATCCACAAGTTTTTGTTGATGTAGTTTTATATGAAAAAAATACTTTATATATCCCCAAGAGTGAGATATAGTACTATGGTAGCACATATACGACATGTAAATAACAATCATAACTTCAATTTTTTTTTGCGTTAAGGTCTATATACATTATAGATTGGTTTAAGAAAAAGAGGTCGAATGATAAAAAAATGAATATATTTGTATATGTTCGAAAGATAAAGGAACAAATTCTGTTCTGTAGTTTAGATAAATTCTTAATTGTTTAAAGGTACTTTTTATGTATTCGACCTTTATACATCAAACTACCCAGGCCGGTATAACCAGGTTAAATACTGTCCATACTGATACCAAAGAGTATGTACTACTGTTTCCAATTATTTGACCTAGACAGTTAACCGGTTAATGCATTATTCGAAAAATCACTTAAATTGATTAATCGTATTTTAATCACTTAAATTGATTAAAGTAAAAACAAAAGCCTGCCTTTTTGTTAAATTTCAATTAAATACGTTTTTTAAATAAACGTATATTATAATCTAGAGACTTCATTTTGGAGGAATCAGAATACTCCTAAAACGAACATGTTTTCAGATATATTCAGTGGAAGTAAACAGATAAAAATAGTTTGTAAACAGGTTCAATCAAACTTTTTCTAAATACAATTAAACTTTTTATTGAAATTGAGCTTACAATTGAGCAACATGTTTTTTGTTTTATTGTTGAATTTCTTTCAATTAAATAGCCAACAAACACATTTGTTGAAATCCAAATCAAATTTTAACTAAAAAACCATGTTGTTGACTTAGACCTGTTAACTTATCTCAAAATAAACTGAGTTTAGTGCTTATCCATAGTTATGAATGTCAAATTTATATGGAACTATCTGTGGTTAACTTTTAACCATGGTTATGTTGGAAATATAATAGTATTTCAGCGGTATTTGGCACCGTTTTTTTTATTTGTAAATAGCTATCCGCGTTTTCGGAAATTTACAATTGCTGCAAAGAAATTGTACTCTTGGAATACCCAGAATAGTCTAAAACTACTGTTAGAATGTTTGAGCTATAACTTGTTTGATTTTTAAGGAATATCATATTCCGATTAAAAGTTGTTTTTATTATATCTTAATGTTCAAGTTAACGAATTTGTCGTTAATTAAAAAAATTTCAAAGCAAAGTAAATTCAAACAACTTTTGTCAGTATTTCTTGTCAAATATTTCAAAAAATATAGAATAGCTTTTTCGGTAACTAAACCGACAATAATCGTTAATTAACGACATCGATAAAATCGTTAAAAAAGTTAGAGAATAAAACCATATATAAACACGTAGGTCCACCACAAATAAAAATATTATCCACCCGGTTAAAAAGATTCATATATGTTCAAATATTGTCATATATGGTTGCATGTACGAGCAAAAGTGTACCAGGTTTCACATTGTTCAGATATTTTGCTTTAAATTTTTGTCTATAAAAGCACATCAAATAATTTTTTCTAGCTTCAATTGTTTATTAACCTGTCCTAATTAGAAATCAAGAATACCATTTAAACTATTTTAATTAATGAAGAATGTGATGACTAGGGCAAGGAATTCCATGCAAATGCATGTTTTCTCTCGATAGTCCAAAACTAATATGGACTAAATATTTATGCGAATCATCAAATTTAGAACAAAATGGCATCGATTTGTAGTTGCATATTTTTGCATATTTTGTCATAAATGCATGTGTTTGCATATTTTGACTTTAAATGCATATTTGGTGGCTTTTTAATGCATATTTTGTGCTTTTTAATGCATATTCGAGCATATTTTTAATTTTTAGGAGCATTTTTTATTTTGTAAAAAAATATAAAAAATTGATACGTTGTCATATTTTGATTCAATAAAAATAAACATTCTTAAAACCTTATTGACCTATGGGAAATCTTCGAGTTCTGTGTCTGCTTGCAAAATCACTAACTTAAATATATTTTTAAGTTTTAAGGTGCATTATTTTTGCAAATGCATGTTTTTTCTCGATAGTCCAAAACTAATATGGACTAAATATTTATCCGAATCATCAAATTTAGAACAAAATGGCATCGATTTGTAGTTGCATGTTTTTGCATATTTTGACTTTAAATGCATATTTGTTGGCTTTTTAGTGCATATTTTCTGCTTTTTAATGCATATTTGTGCATATTTTTCATTTTAGGAGCATTTTTTATTTTGTAAAAAATAAAAAAATTTACAGGTTTTCATATTTTGATTCAATAAAAATAAACATTCTTAAAAACCTTATTGACCTATGAAAAATCTTCGAGTTCTGTGTCTGTTTTCAAAATAATTACTTAAATATATTTTTAAGTTTTAAAGTGCATTATTTTTGCAAAAATAATAGTTTTTAGTGCATATTTCTTTTATTTTTAATGCATATTTTTCTTTTTCAACTGCATATTTTAGGCGCATATTTTCCGTTTTTAAGTGCATGAAATTCCTTGCTCTAGTAATCAGCATGTCCGAAATATATAGAATTGATGGTCAGAGCTCTATTAATTTTTAAAAGTCAAGATTTTGTCATGCAGTGTAATCAATCAAAAAGTCGATTTTTAATTTTTTGTAACTTACGGCTTTTTTGATTTCATATGACGATAATCAAAAAAGTTAGATTGACAAACGACAGCTCTATCCACTGAGCTAATCAGACATAATACTTGGTGGCTAAAAACATTAATGATTGATAACAGCTGGACAACTACTACTGGCTGTCCTAAAATGCTAGCACTGGCAAAAAGTTCTTTGGAAATAATATGCCAGCGTTCGGAAAACAAAAAAAAAATTGGTTTTAAAAGAGCTTTATCGCAAACAAAAAAATTGATTTTATAAATCAAAAAAATTTTTGAATAAAAAAATGTTTTTCTTGCAACAGAATTTGAACTCTGAACCTTCTTTTTTTATAAAATTATTGCTCTACCAGTGAATTGATTTTTGTACCGTTGGCAGTTCCTGACTACGTAGCACTGGAATACCACTGGTTGCAAACGTTAGCATAGCACTCTAAACCCATTCCTTGCTAGTGGTTTTTTTTATAAACCACCGAAATTTTTGTAAAACAAATACTGTCAAAACGCTTTTTGGAAACGTTGGCAAAGCGTCCCGAATTGACAAAGCGTCCCAGTCATTTATTTTGAACACTGCGGTTACCAAGTGGAATGCCAGTGCTAGATTTTTGCTCCACTGGCAATTTTAGACTGGGCTTCTATACCTCTACCCTCATTAACACGTCCTGTTAGCTACTAAATGGGAATTTAACTGACTCATTTGTTTTGTTGTTTACAACATACATTCTAAATTTAACTCTAGGTTAAATTTCAACGGGACATTGTGTCATGCGGCCTACGTCTCGCTCAACCTTTACTCTTTTTATTTGTTCGTGAGCTTGGGCAAAGCAAATGAAAACATGTTGGTAAAATTTAAAGCATCCCAGATAGAAATTGCCGACGTTACAAAAATTATTGTACTGGGAGAGCACGGTTTTTGTCAAAATGCCGGTACTACTCGAAACGTGCTTATGCCAGTATTGTTTTCTTTAAATTAACGACCGTTTTTTTAATTTATAAAAATTAACAATTTTGTTAATTTTACATATATTACGCAATTATTTACGTAAGAGACACATATGCACTGTTTTTTATGAAATTCCGAAAGAATGCATTAAAAAATTTGTCATGTGCACTAAAAGCAAAGTATGTACTAGCAAATTACTAAACTAAATGTTTATTAAATGTACTGGGATATACCAAAAAAAAAATAAAATCCCAAGGATGTGCGAACGGTGGAAAATAACTACGGCCAAGCGTTTATTGGTGTTATCATTTCGTTACATGCCAGTAAAACAAAAGCTGAAAATCCGACGCATTGCCAGTACATAAGGAGTGAGATCATAAAAATGTTAACACACATAAATTTAAATAAAAAACAAACCACTGAATTTTAAGACTTCAAACCGAATTTTTATTAAATGGAATTTAATACAAAATCAAACAAAAAAAAACCGCATGGAATTGTAACCACTACGAACAAAGTTATCCACTTTTTCCGGACACCCTCCCATTAAGGGTTTTATGGTAGTTTCTGTCACCTCTTTAGAGCAGGTGGTCCATCTACATTTGAAATCTTGCATGTCCTGGGAGACCTTTTTTGTGCACTTTAATTCTCTTTTAACAAGAGCCCAATATCTCTCCACTGGCCTGAGCTCCGGGCAGTTTGGTGGATTTGCCTCTCTTGGAAACCACATTATTATCATTATACCACTCCAGCGCTTTCTTGCTGTAGTGACAAGATGCTAAATTGGGCCAAAAGTAAGTGGATACATTGTGCTGACTCAAAAATGGAAGAAGTCTCTTCTGCAAACACTACTTAATATAAATTTCGCTGTTTGTAGAGCCAGATGTCACAAATGACTGGCTTCTTTGGCCGCAGCTACATATGGCTTGCCATACTAGGAATTTTTTAGGGAATTTCGTTTGCTTTTTCGACCTAAATTTTTCCGCAACAGTTCCTCGAATATCGGAAACATAAAATTCTTGACCAGGCAGCTGCGAAAAATCAGTCAGGACATAAGTTTCGTCGTCCATTACGCAACAGTTGTATTTTTGTATAAAATTTGATTTCAATTTTCGAGCTCTGGTTTTGGCCTCCAAATTTTTAAAAGCGTTTCTATCGGGAACTATTTGAACTTTGTAGGACTTAAGTCCTGCCTTACGTTTCACTTTACGTACAAAAAATTCCGAGCGTTGGGCTAACCGAGCTGCTTTTATGCCAGATGTTCATGTCCAGTCTTTGTTCATGTTCCCGGCTTCCTTTCAATTGTTAGGTGTTCCAGATACCATTTCACCACTTTTGAAACTGTTTGGCGGCATACATTAGTTTCTTTGGCAATTTTTTGTATGTCCATGTTTGGTTTTGTTGAAAATATTTAATTATTTTTGAACGCACTTTTCTTTCATCGGCCATTCTGTAAAAAATTGCTAATTAAAACTCGTGATGTAAATTAATTTATTAACTGACATATTTTTAAAATGTAAACTGCCGAAAAAAAATATGAGAACCTTTAAACCAAAGTTATAGGCAAAAATGTGTGTTAACATTTTTATGATCTCACTCCTTAAACTACCGTCTCCAATATAGGGCCGACATTGTGCCGTTTGTATTTTTCTACCTGGGATCTTATTCATTTTTTGGCTAAAGTCGAGTTTAGGGGCACCTCACCGATTGACTCCAAATTTTTGCCACTGATAGAACTCTTTCTTGGGTGTCCTACAATATATTTTTTCTTCGCAGAAACACCTATGTCGGGAGTTATTTAGGTGCAAAGTTAGAAAATGGACTTGGCTATATCTTCGTCGTTTATAGTAGATTGGGACAATATAAACACCATTGGAAAGGCAATAGAAATATCTTTTAGAAGAAACGTTTTTTTTTATTATTGTATTATTAACCCATTACGACCCGGCGAAGGATTTTTTAAAGAAACGTTCTTATTTCATAAAAAGGCCTATATAAAAGTAAAATGAATGTTATTTATATATTATAAAGCTTGCATTTGAGATATATATCAAGTTTTTATCACTTCCAACACCAAAGATATTTGGGGTCAAACTTCACTTTTTTACATGTCAAGCCCGGTATTTTGTTCGCACTTTTGCGAAAAAGATTGTCAAACTCCATATAAAAAAATGATTTTTCACTTGCGTGGAATTGTTGCGAAATTGTGGTGGAATTTTTTCGCATCAATTTAATAGACAGGACCATTTGAAAATGTAGCGAAAAAGTGACATTTAGGTTAATTATGATTGTAACTTTTTATAGACAATAAAAAATTTGTGCATTTTAATGTTTTTATTATAGTTTTTGAGCTCCAAACATAGAGCGAAATTTTTTCGCTCTTTTGAACAAAATACTGGGCTTTACGTGAAAAAACACATTGTACTGAAGAATTAACCTTTTGAGAATGAAGTTATTTATATTTTTTTATTCTATCTAACGCTCGGACTCGTTAGCGTCCATCACTTTTTAAATTTATAAATGGCTTATAAAACAAATTTTTCATAAAAAATTCATTTTACAAACTTTTATAAGGTTTTCAAATTATTATTGATTAGCACTTAAATGTTTAACTTCTAAAAAAACTACAAAAAAAAATTATTTTATATCCCTCATAACTTTTTTATTTGTAGAGCACTTATTCAAACTAAAGACTTAAATGAAAGTTAAGGTCGTGACTATAAATATTTTTTTTAGTTTAAAAACGTTTCTTAAAAATCAGCAAATTTTCTTAAAAATTAGCAAAAATAGAAATATTTTTTGTTAAACTAAAAAAAATTTCTGTTGAGCCAACAGACATATTATTTTGGGTGTATAAGTTAAAAAAATAGAAAATTATTAATATTTAATACTATAGAAAAGTATTTTATTAAATTAATATTTGATTTTCATTAATGTGTTAAATGAATATAACTAAAATCTTTGTTAAAATGAGTGTTTCGACTAAAAAGTTGTTAAAAATTAGTCGAATCGATTTGAATCCCGTTTCAGATTTTTATTCAAGAGTATTTTTTTAAATGTACTAAAAGAGCTTTGAAGAGTTAATTCGTTTTCGAATAAACTCATTAACAATAGAACTTTGATTTGTTTTGAATTAAATGAATAGAAAAGTATTTTATTAAATTAATATTTTGAAAATTTACATTCAAAATTATTTAAAGTACTGATGATTTTCATTAATGTGTTAAATGAATATAACTAAAATCTTTGTTAAAATGAGTGTTTCAACTAAAAACTTGTTAAAAATTAGTCGAATCGATTTGAATCCCGTTTCACAGATTTTTATTACTGAGTATTATTTTAAATGTACTAAAAGAGCTTTGAAGAGTTAATTCGTTTTCGAATAAACTCATTAACAATAGAACTTTGATTTGTTGTGAATTAAATGAATTCCCTTTTTAAATTCGATATCGTTCAATTTAACACATTCGATTAAAAAAAATTTTAAATTAATTAAGTATTATCGTGGCCTTTATGAAAACCGTACCGTATCTATCAAAATTTATTATTTAAAAAACTATTAGTCCAATCGGAAATTTTATAATCAAATACGTAGAGCGGACGTATAGAATCCAACTATTTGAAATTTCCTTATGAAAAATGAAAAAAAAAATGGAATTTGACAGGTAAATACAAGTAGTTTTCAAAAACAACTAGATTTTGGTTAAGTGTAATACTGCATTTAGACTGAGCAAAAACTACCTAGTTTTTGGCCGTTGCTAGTTTTTGCTTGCCAAAACGCTACATAAAAAACAAACTAATTTGTACAAAACTAGTTTTTGCCTGTTTTTTATATATGCGTTTTGACAAGCAAAAACCATCAAGACCCAAAAGCTAAGTAGTTTTTGCTCAGTCTAAATGCGGTACAAATGTATTGTAGTCAGGCACCAGAAAACGTTTTTTTTGTTTTTATCAAAAATAAATATCACTAAAGTTCAAAATGTTTTTATTTCTCAATCGAAAACAAAAAATTTCAAATGTACTTTAAAATAAAAATATCCCTCAAGTTGAAATTCCAAAAATATCTTTAGGTATAAATATCAAAGAGTGTGTGTGAAACGGTAGCAAAGTATTCTTTGTGGTAAATTTTTGAAAGTTTTGAGGTAAATAAAATTTCGTTAGCCCATAGGGCTAGTAGAATTTTTGACATAAGCATGGAAATATTTGACATTTTAAAATGTAAAATTTTATAAAGAAAAATTAAGAAACAAGATATATAAATGAAAAATTCTAAAGAAAAACAAATAGGATTTAACCCTTTCACGACCAATGGTTGATATATGTCCCATTTTTATTTTTTGTTATATTTTCCACATATTCCAACCGATTTTTTTTAAACTGACTTGCATTAATAGAGGAGAGTTTTTGCTTTCAGATTTTACCAAATAATTGGCCCCGTGGGTTCTTAGCACCTAATTAATTGACCCCAAAATCTGAAAAATAAGTTTTTTTGTTCATCATTTTTGGATGTCATTTATTCAGATGTTATTGGTATTGCAAAACCAAAATTTTGATATAGCATGGACCTGTGCCTACTGTTTTCAGAAATACTAGAACATTAGGAATAGTTTTGTTTTCTTGCTTACGAGGCGCAAATTCAGCATGGGACATATGTGTCCCATTGGTCGTCAAAGGTAAACAAAGAAGAAGTTTTATAGTTTTGTTTTTTTCATTAAATTAAACAAAAAATTAATAAAATTAAATGAACTATTCATTCGACCAAACATAAAAAGACTAAGATATTTGTTTTATGCCGTTTTCTTTTCTGAAAAAAGTATTGCCTTTTTTCTGCCCTTTTTTTAAAAAATGTATTTTTGTGCATAGAAATAGTAAGTAAATATAGGCATATTAGGTATAAAATTAAAGGTATTTTAAAGACCTATTTAACTATGCTTCAAAAATGTCCAACAATATTCAACTTATTTAACAAAACACCAAAATATAGAAAAATGTGACATTTTGTTAAATTGCACGAAAATTAGGGAATAATTAGACATATTTTATACACGGTTAGATTGATATCTGAAATACCTTTAATTTGATACCAAATTTGTCTATGTTTACCTTTTATTACTATACACAAAAAGGCATTTTGTAAAAAAAAGGGCAGAAAAAGGCAACATTTTTTTTCAGAAAAGAAAACGCCATTAAGTATACATATAGTCGCCTAAAATGCAGAATGGCGTAACAACAAAAAAAATTCGAAATCGGGTTTTTGATTGATTATGATGCACTAGACTAAATACACGTCCCTACAAAAATTAAACTTATATACAGAAAAAAGTCTATAGTCAAGAGAAAAATATATCCTTTAATTTAATGCAAAAAAGTGTTGTTACGCCCTTTTGCAATTTAGGTGAAGATATATCGATTGACTTTCTTTTGGTTTCACTCATAGCTCAACCAAATGACGAATTGTAATTGTTCAAAGTTGGTTGAATTTTATATGCTCGATCATATGATGGATCGTGACGGCTTGGTTGCCGAACATTGTTTGTGATATCCGAATTTCTTCAAATCGTGGCGGAACCATAATATTTGATACAAGAGGTAAAGAGTATACTGGTGATATTAATTGGTGGGTTTCATCATTTTCACATGCGTTAAGCAATTCCACAACTTCATCCGCTGCATAAAATCGACGCTGATTAGTTCTTTTATTCTTGCAGTTATATATTACACCGTGCAACATTTTCAAATTTTGCTCCAACCCATGGAAGAATACATACATATATGTGAAGGTAGAGATCATTTAAAGATGAACTGCATACCCACCACGTCGAGGCACCTATGCTCCTTATAGGAACGAAATGAATCAATATATACATATACCCATTACGTCAGATGTCCTCTTTAAAGGACTTCGAAATAATGCATACTAAAATGGCAATATATTTTTTCTTAATTCTCTCCAAAATGGGCATCAAATAAGAAAGGATAAGATCCCCAGTTCAGTGATAATGTAAATTTTGACAAAAAATTAAGAAAATATTTTTGGAAAATTTTCACTAGAAAAAAAAAGAAAAGCTTTTATTAAAATGTAGAAATTCTCCTCTTTCATTTGATCCCATATCAGCAGCATGGAATGTCAAAAATATCCTTAAATAAGGGTTTGCCAAAAACCATGCGTTGACAATTTAAAGTCCTTTTATAAGGACTACTGAGGGGATCATGAAAAACTGAGTACGCAGTTTTATTAAACGTGGTTTCTTCTTTCACTTTTTAATCAATTTCTCCAAATTATCAAAATTATTTTGAAAAACGTTAGAACGCTCGACTTTAAGCACAAAAAAAAAATTTACAACAACAACAAAACCAGAAATGCAACTACTTCTTCAAAAACTAAAACAAAATACACTATACTCGCTACGAGCAGAGTAAGTTAGTTGTTCACAAATTTTTACCGTTGACGACCAATGGGATATATATGTTCCATGGATTTTTTCGATGAAGGAGTTGAAAAAAAATATTTTTGACGACACTTTTGTTTAGAAATGTTGTGTCGATTATCACGAATCCGCAAAAAAAATACAAATTTTCCAGCAGTTTATGTTCGGTCGTGAAAGGGTTAAAATTAACAACCAGAAAAGAGGCAGAAAAAGGTTACATTGAATGTATGTCATGTTATGCTAAACTAATACTTTAATTGCAAGGATCTGGTTTGTAGTTGAATTGCAATTAGCAAACGCAAACGTTAAAACGTTTTTTTTTTTGTATTTCATCGTTTGTTCTAAGTACAAAAATATGAATAGAATTCATATCATAATCACTACAAAAATTTAAGTGAAATCAAAGTTGAGTCTTACATTTTGTTTGAATTGCACTTTGTTTTATGACTTACACCAGCAATACAAATATACTGATAGAAATAAATCTGTACAACTAGACGAAAAAGCTGCTAAAAATTTGTTAAAAATGGCCCTGCAGAAAAAACTGTCGACTGCAGCAGAATCTGTTAAGTAAATTTTAGTTAGATAGAAGCAGAAAAAATAAAACTGTTAAATCTAAAAAATTTCAGCTATATTTGGGAGATGTTTTGGTTCGTTTTAAATGACAACTTACCCTTCTCAAATCAGCAAAAAATTATCTGAATATTAGTAGAAAACACACAGAAAGGAACAACTATTACTTCTATAAATTTTTTATTATATTTAAGTTAAATTTAGTTAATAACAAGAAAAATTTAATTCCATTTCCTTGCCAGTAAAAAAAAAAAAAATGAAATTGAATCCATATATTGCTGTTCGAAACTTAAGCAACTTTCAGTACTTCCTACGATACCCTTTCTTGCAAATGATTTCCGCACATCGTTTTGCCATAGAATCTATTAGATTTGATAGTGTTGTGGTTGGTATTGATTCCCCCTCTGATTTTAAACAATTTATCAGATACCGCTTATTACTAAAACGGAGAGTTCCGACCCTGCGCTTCAAAATGCCGAATAGGTTTTCTATGGGAGTCAATTCTGAAGATTGAGCTGGCCAATCCAATAATTGAATCCCATTAACAGGTAACCATTCTTTGACCCACTTTGACGAGAGTTTGGGTCATTATTACGCTGAAACACCCATCGAAGTGGCATTTCCAATTCGGCATTTTGAAGCATGTGTTTGGCTAAAATATCCAAATAAACAAAGCGATCCATTTTTATTTGTATTTCAACAAAAGGCCAACTCCACTCGTCGAAAAGCAGGTACACACCATTACATTTCCGCCCCCATGCTTTATTGTTCCTTTACAATAACGCGGATGTAATCGTTTTCCCTTCGGTCTTCGAACGTGGCATACTTCATCTAAATTTAACCTGTTAAATTTAGATGAAGTATGCCACTTGTCGTTGAATAAAACTATTTTCCATTTCCCCACAGTCCAATTTGCGTGAGCTTTTGCAAAATTCAACCTTAAATTTCATAAAACTAATGAAAATTAACGAATACGTTGCAAAATCATTTAGGCAAACCTCTTTTTTAAATGTTTTTTGTCAGTATAGGTTTCTTAGACGGCATGAAGCTTCTCAAATTATTTTCCAATGATCGTTTTCTCACACTGCTCGAACTAATATTGAGATTAAGCTCACTCACAACATTTTTGGAAGAAATAAAGGGTTTTTTTCTTAATTAATCGGACAATTTTCAATCTGTTCGATGTGAAGTTTTTCGAGGTTGCCCTCTAGTATTGGCTTTCTCTACTATTCCAGTAGCTTTGTACATTTTAATTAGTAGAGAAACTATTGATTCGTTAATGCTTAATTTGTTAGCTATAGAGACTTGCGATTGGCCCTTATTAAAGAGTTCAAAAATTTTAAGCTTAAAATCGATTCCGTAACTGGCGCGTACAGTTACGGAATCGATTTTAAGCTGCACTTCTAAGTAATTGATTCTAAATCTACAGAAACAAAAAAAATTAAATTTTCTTTGTCAAACTAAACGGGAATTAAATAAACGTTTCAAAATTTTTGTTTATTTGTTGCAAAAAAATACAAAAACAAAATAGTTGCTTAAGTTTCGAACAGCAATATATGGAGTCAATTTCATTTTTGTTTTTTTTTTTACTGGCAAGGAAATGGAATTAAATTTTTATTGTTATTATTAGAATGTATGCACATAACATAATAAAAATTAAAAGTGTTATTTATTACTTTATTAGGAAAAGTTGCTTAGGTTTCGAACAATACTGTATATATAATACATATATAATACATATTTTTTCATATTTTTCTAAAAATAGATGTTACAAATAGTACTTTTGATTCTATCAAAATCTTAGTTTTTTTTGGAAAATTTACCTTTAAAATAATTTTTTCCTTAAATTTATAAACATTTTTTTGATCTTTTAATTCACGGAAACGAAATTATTCGATAAATATAGGCACTAGCTTTTTGACGATGATATTTAAACTACTTTTAAGATAGTAATACTATAGCCTACTTAACAAAAATAATATTGAAAACGATGAAATAAATAATAAATTCATGTTTAAAAACTTTGTAATAAAAACTTTCCGATTTTTAATATATACTTTATGTATATAAAACACGATTTTTAAATTTCTTGCCCTGGTCATTTCTGACGATTTACTTTCATAAGAAAGTTGAGTCAGAAATGGATAAGAATTATTATTTCAAGTAAAAATGAAATGTTAAAAAAAATCTGGGGGGAGCTAAACTATTTCTGCTGGTGCTCAGCCCCCCAGACCTATCTACGCCTATGGTTAATGGCCCCAAGAAAATTCTTAAATTTTGTTGTTTTATTCATATCGAGTAAAGTATTAACTTATTCCAATAAAGTTTTCACTTTGCTTTATTTTTTAAAATATCAACTGGAGTTTTTTCTAAGAAAATTTTTAACATAGAGGAATTATGTACTAAGGAGTGATACTCGCAAAGTGTTTGGTCGCCATTTTTTGAAAACTATCGGAACGTTAATATCACAGATTAATACCAGATGTGAAACCAATGACAGGTGTCAAAAAAGTATTCTCGAACCGTATGGTTTTGTTTACATGGAAGTCAAGTCAAGAGGGAGATAACCATATAAAATCTCCATACATTTTGTATTGCGCAATTTTGTATATATCTGTCTCTTTTTAGATTATTGTGCTTTATCTTTTGTGTTTTTCTTAAATTTTTGCGTTTTGCTTTGCTCATTTTCTGTCGGCCATATTGCCCAAATCAGCTGATTCATATCTGGTATAATTTGTGATTAATATTTACGAAAGTTCAAAAGAAAATACGAAAATTTTTTTCGGCATTTTTGACTTGAATTCACACTACAATAAGTGCGTTCCCGTACGTTCCCAAAGTTACCGAAATTTACCCAAAAGCGTTCCCGTACTCGAAAATTGGGTAAATGAGAGCGCTAATGAGAGTGTATTAGTGTTTCTCTTTTTACCACAATTTACCCAGACTTTTTCTTCGGGTAAACTTTGGTAAAACAGCTGATGTAAATATAAACAAAAAACAATTGTGAAAATAGATTTAAAATTTTAATTAAACAAAGAAATAAGCAAAAGAAAATTGTTTTTTTATAAGAATTAATTGAATAACATTAAAAGCAACTTTCAAATGCGAATAAATATGGGTATTTGTGCCAATTTGCAAACTGAAATTATACGCATTTTCACATTAGTGATGGGATTTGTGGCACAATCTAAGATTGATTGGTACAATGGCACAACCTATACAATTTTGGCACATTTTGGTTATCTACAAAATTTAATATTAATAGAAAATGGATTTAAAAATAACAATTCTCTAAAAATTTCTTAATTTTTAGTTTTTAAGCATTTATTGATATTAAAATACCTTTTCGAAGAAAGCAAAACAAAAAAATGTCATCGAATATACTACCGAATAACCCATAGAATTTTAAAAATTCAAATGATTTAAATTTATTAAATTAAATTTAGAAAATCTTTCTATGTACACCATTACGTGTAACCATTCCTAAAGAATTCATTCATTGGGTGCATTCCCAAATCTTTAATAAGAATCGAATGAATTTCATTTATCATTCACCTTTTAATTGAATGAATTCAAGAAAATTTTAATTTATTTGGTTGGAATCATTCAAAATAGAAATATTTCCACAAGAATGCTATTACGAAATGAAATTAAAGTTAAATTACACGAAATGAAATTAAAGTCGAAAACACGGGTTATGAGTGAAAATTGAGTTTTGGCACAATGAAGGCCCATTTGGCATATTTTAGTCACACACTTGACACAAAACAAAATTTTTCAAGTCCCATCACTGTTTCACATTATTCTTTGAAATAAGATTTTGGGGTAGAGAAGTGGTTTTTTGTGTTCCCGTACTATTGGGTAATTTTGTCATTTTGCGAGAGGATATTGTGCTTACTCTCATTTTACCGAACTTTACCCAAAAAGTAAAGAAACACACCTAATATTTTGCTTTGAAATAGCTTTTGAATTTATTGAAAAAATGTTAAAAAAAAATATTAATTTAAATCTGCCTACACACTAGGGAACATTCCATTCCACATGGCCATTTTTTTACGAATGTTGAAATGTGTATAGCATTGTGTCATGTTGACCTTATTGTTTACAAAATTTTTTGATATTTTTTGCTTCCAAACTCAATTTTTCATCGTGTGTATCGATGTTACTGTTTTTGCTGTATTTAGTTCATTGATAGCAGTCATGCTATCAGGAGCTTTTGTAATTACGCATTTGAGAAAATGAAAATGATGACAATTATAAATAATGAAAACAGCATTAATTTTATAAATGAATATATTTGCGAGAATTATGGGACGTAAAATGTAATAACCAAAAAAATAAAACTAAAAAAACAGCAGTATATGGAAAACTAACAATTAACAAATTAATTAATTTGATTTTCTTCCGCCCATATTTCATGTGATCAGTTCTACAAACAAACAAAAATGATGTTTCGTTTGACGTTTTGTTGTCGTGTGTGCATCGTCTGTATAAAAAATGAAAAAAGTAGAAATACATGTTCTGTCACGAATGTTCCCCAGTGTGTAGGCAGCTTCAAAGTAAAATACATTTATTTGTAATGTTTTTAAAAGATTAATGGTCTAATTCATAAACTTTTACAACAGTCTTATTGCAGGATTTTAAGCTAATTTGTGAAAAACAGTATTCATATTTACTTAATAATGAAGAAAATAATAAAGGTTTATAGTTGGTACTCACTAACTTTAAACCTTTTATAAAGTTTGGAGTGAGGAAGCCACCATTTAATTGCTAATTATTTCATTTTCAGCCATGAAATGATTTATTAAAGCCATCCCATCCCTAGAATGTGTGGCTTCCAACAACTTGCATCCATCAAACTGAAAAAAACTACAACAATTGCGTAGCCAATGACCATTTTCGAAAAAATTTCCAAAAAAAAGTAAAAATAAAATTAAAAAGAAAAACAAAACAATAGTGATGTACAGACTGTCAAAACATTATTCGAAATTCGATTACTTTTGTATGCTTTGAATAATATGTTCTAAAAAATTACTTTTTTACACACATTTCCATTGATTTGCTTTATAAATAAAAAAAAATATTTTTAATGGCTTTTAAATTTATCTTAGCACATCATTAGTTCTCTAATTTAAGGAAATAAAGTTTTCACTTCCGATTACCGAGTCAATCGTTTACTAAATTTGTAAATCACTTACGACTTATTTGGGAGAAGAGAGAAAATAAACAATAGTGTTGCCAGTATCAAATCGAAAAATTAATTTATATTTAAAATACGATTATGAATCAAGATTTCTAATAACTCCTTATTAAGCGAAATATGTACTTTAACTATAGCAAGCTTCAAATACCAAATAAATTTTGTTTATGAATTAGCACATAAATGTCTTCGAACGACTCAAAATTTGTACGGATAATTAAAGTAGTTTTTACCGACTTTCATTTTAAAAACGTCAGTATTGTTAAGCGGAGAATACACGAAGGAACATTGAGTAGGGAACAAAAAAATATCAAAAAATTTTGTAAACACGAATTGCACGATGTCAACCCGCACACACACACACACAAATACACGCACCCATTCACAAAAAATGGGAATTTTTTCACGAATGTTCCCTCGTGTATTCTCCGCTTTATTGTTCTGGTTACGTCATAAAAATCAGGACCATGATTTTTAAGTAGAACTTAATAGTACTTTGTTTTATTCATACCACCAGAGCTTTGAAGAATTAATTCTTTTTTGAATGAATTCACTACCAATCCAATTCAATTTTCTTTAGAATTGAATGAGTTCCTTTTCTTAAGTAATTCACTGAATTCTTTCAACTGAACGCGTTCATCAAACAATAAATTCAAAGAATTAATTCCATTGCAATAGTTCTCTTTATTAAATCAGATGAATTAATTCACTGGTGAACGCGTTTAATTTTATAAATCGACCGGAAAAAAGTGAATTAATTCCATACTGAATTAATTCACCTTACTGAATTAATTCACCACTGAATTCATTCAATTTCATTTTCATTCAGTGAATTAAAAAAAAAAAATAAAATTACATTCAGTGAATTAAAAAAAATAAAATTGCATTCAGTGAATTAAAAAAATTAAATTACGTTCAGTGAATTAAAAAGGAAAAAAATACGTTCACTGAATTGAAAAAAAAAACAAAAATTACGTATGCTGAATTAAAAGCCTGTTTTCTGCCGTTCAGTAGAAGAAAACATTGTATAGTAAAAACGTATAAATGAAATACGTCATAGTGAAGCATCTACATTTTACTGGGAAGCATAAGTTTGAAAAATTAATAGTTATATTTTTTCCAAATTCATCTATATCTGTAAAGTTTTTATTTTTAATAGTAAAAGTCTTTATTTTTTAATCATGTAGGTTGATAAAGTGCATCGGGTTTCTCTAACACTTAAGGCTGAGTTACCCAACCGTAAACGTATCTGTAACGAATCAGCTGTTCCGATACCACAAGAAGAAATATATACGAATGGTTACTAACACGTAAATGTAAACGAACTTGCCGGATCATTCTGTTGAAATCAGAATTTTATATCCGGCATCGAAACAGCTGATTGATTTTAGTCGGAAAAAATATGAAATGAATAAAGAAAATTGATTCAAACAACAAATAAGGAATAAAAATTAACAAATAAATGGAAAAATTTAGAATTAAATATAAAACCACATGAAATATATGCTAAATAGTAATGTCGTTTACGGTAATCTATAAGTGTACTTTTTAGCTACGGCACGGTACAGTTACATGACATTTACGTTTACGGTCCCATAATCCGCCCTTTAGTTACATATATTTTGTTTATTTTCACTAGCAAACGCTGTAAAATTGCTTTGTTACAAATTTTATTTGTAAATAAATGTTTTCTTCTACTGAACGGCAGAAAACAGGCTTTGAGTTCAATGAACGTATTTTTTTTTAATTCACTGAATGTAATTTTATTTTTTTTAATTCACTGAATGTAATTTATTTTTTTTAATTCACTGAATGTAATTTTATTTTTTTTAATTCACTGAATGTAATTTTATTTTTTTTTAATTCACTGAATGAAAATGAAATTGAATGAATTCAGTGGTGAATTAATTCAGTAAGGAATTAATTCACTTTTTTGACGTTCGATTTATAATATTGAACGCGTTCACCAGTGAATTAATTCTTTTGATTTAATAAAAAGAATTTTGCAATTGAATTAATTCGTAACAAAATAAATCGAACGAAAACAAATATGAATTAATTCCATTCAATATATGGTGCTTTGTGAATTAATTCATCGAATTTTTAATTCAGAATTGAAAAATTGAATTAAGGAATTAATTCTTCAAAGCTCTGCATACCACCCATTTGTATAGTACCAAATGAAAGGAAAGAGTACGATAGTACTTTTGAGGTTCTGAAATAGAGTTGTAAAAGTATTGAGTATTCCGGTACTGAGTACTCAATACCCCCTGTTGTTTTGAGTACTCAATACTTCAACGGTACTACTCAATACTTTTAAAGATGCAATTTTCCGTAGAAATGAGTATTTTCGTATGAAAATACAACTCTAAAAATGCTACTTTAAAAATACAACTCTGGAAATACAACTCTATTTGTGAAGCAAAGAAATTTGTAATGAATTTTTGGGAAAAATTATTTAATTAATTTATTTAAAATGTTTTAAATTTATTAAAATGTAAGTAACAATAGTTATTTAACAGGTGTATGTGAATTGTTATTATTTTTCTTTATAAATAAAGAAAAATAATAATCGTAACATTTTTATTTTTAAATTCAAAAAAACCGTTAAAAGTATTGAGTAGTATCGAGTACTCAATTGAAAAGTATTGAGTAGTATTGAGTACTCAAAAAGTATCGAAATTTCACAACTCTATTCTGAAAGTATCGTAAAAAGTAATACCAACTTAAGGTAGAATTAGCTATACGTGGACGTAACGTGACGAGTCTCCTTATGGAAAATCTAAGGAGCCAAAAGAGCATAGCTGACAGTCTATTTCTTTTTTACTCATTATTTTAGATTGAATCAGCTGATTCGTCACTTTAGGCTACGTATGGCTAAATGAGCCTTTAATCATCCCTGCATTTGAAACCCGCAAAATTTATTTTCTGTTGATTACCTATAACCTTGTGTCTTGACATGCAATAAAATGATAGCAAGCAATTGTTAAAATGATTTCATCTCAAGTGAAGACACTCAATTCAATTTTATTGCAATATGATATCGCTGATGCCTGCCATCAAATGTCACTTTTCGTTTTAATTTTAATTTTGTAATAGAAAAATAACAATATTTGTTAAAAAAAAAAAGAATGCGAATGAGTTTAGTTATTTATTATTTGTAGATAAAAATTAATTTTTGATCAAATTTTGTGTTTTTTGAAGAAATATCATAGATTTTTCTTCGAAAAACACAAATTTTATCAACATTAATTTTTATCTACAAATAATAAAAAATTAAACACTTTTCCATTATTTTTTTTTAGCATATTTTCTGTTGTTTTTTTATTATAAAATTAAAACGAAAAGTGACATTTCATGGCAGGCATCATTGCAAGAGCCGCTTGCATGTCAGCGATATCATGATATTGCAATAAAATTGATCTCCATGAATTTAACAAGATCCAAGTACTTGAGATAACAAGATCCAAGTACTCGTGTTTAGAAGATCTAAAAGTAATCATTAGTACTCGTATATAATAGCTGATTTTTATGGAAATAACAAACAGCAAACAAGCACGTGGTGGTTATAAATGTAAACAAAACGCACGTGGTGGTATAAATGTAAACAAAAGCACGTGGAGCTATAAATGTAAACAAAAGCTCGTGGTATTTGAAAATTTTAGCAAATAACTTAAAAATATGTATATATACACATAAAATGTTAATAAAATCGCAAAAATATGTTTCATTTTGTAAAAAATATATAAAAATATATTTTTCCATACAATGTTCTACAGGGTAATATAAAATTCTAATTCATCCATATTTTTCAAAAATTCGTCAAAAATATCGGGAGAGATGTAGAGCTCTGAAATTTTCAACAGTCATTTTCCACTACATTTCTATAAATCCGGACATATAACACATGCCTGAAATAATCCGGCGGACGAAACTACAAGCCAACAAGATTTGGTCCACTGGGTTATTATGCACCAAAATAAAAGAAAAAAAATCATGTTTTTCAAAAATTCGTCAAAAATAGCGGGAGAGATGTAGAGCTCTGAAATTTTCAACAGTCATTTTCCACTACATTTCTATAAATCCTGATATATAACACATGCCTGAAATAATCCGGCGGGCGAAACTACAAGCCAACAAGATTTGGTCCACTGGGTTATTATGCACCAAAATAAAAGAAAAACAATCCTGTTTTTCAAAAATTCGTCAAAAATAGCGGGAGAGATGTAGAGCTCTGAAATTTTCAACAGTCATTTTCCACTACATTTCTATAAATCCTGATATATAACACATGCCTGAAATAATCCGGCGGACGAAACTACAAGCCAACAAGATTTGGTCCGCTGGGTTATTATGCACCAAAATAAAAGAAAAAAAATCATGTTTTTCAAAAATTCGTCAAAAATAGCGGGAGAGATGTAGAGCTCTGAAATTTTCAACAGTCATTTTCCACAACACATCTATAAATGCGGATATATAACACATGCCTGAAATAATCCGGCGGACGAAACTACAAGCCAACAAGATTTGGTCCACTGGGTTATTATGCACCAAAATAAAAGAAAAAAAATCATATTTTTCAAAAATTCGTCAAAAATAGCGGGAGAGATGTAGAGCTCTGAAATTTTCAACAGTCATTTTCCACTAGATTTCTATAAATCCTGATATATAACACATGCCTGAAATAATCCGGCGGACGAAACTACAAGCCAACAAGATTTGGTCCACTGGGTTATTATGCACCAAAATAAAAGAAAAAAAATCATGTTTTTCAAAAATTCGTCAAAAATAGCGGGAGAGATGTAGAGCTCTGAAATTTTCAACAGTCATTTTCCACTTCATTTCTATAAATCCGGATATATAACACTTGCCTGAAATAATCCGGCGAACGAAACTACAAGCCAACAAGATTTGGTCCGCTGGGTTATTATGCACCAAAATAAAACAAAAAAAATCATGTTTTTCAAAAATTCGTCAAAAATAGCGGGAGAGATGTAGAGCTCTGAAATTTACAACAGTCATTTTCCACTACATTTCTATAAATCCTGATATATAACACATGCCTGAAATAATCCGGCGGACGAAACTACAAGCCAACAAGATTTGGTCCGCTGGGTTATTATGCACCAAAATTAAAGAAAAAAAATCATGTTTTTCAAAAATTCGTCAAAAATAGCGGGAGAGATGTAGAGCTCTGAAATTTTCAACAGTCATTTTCTACTAGATTTCTATAAATCCTGATATATAACACATGCCTGAAATAATCCGGCGGACGAAACTACAAGCCAACAAGATTTGGTCCGCTGGGTTATTATGCACCAAAATAAAAGAAAAAAAATCATGTTTTTCAAAAATTCGTCAAAAATAGCGGGAGAGATGTAGAGCTCTGAAATTTTCAACAGTCATTTTCCACTACATTTCTATAAATCCTGATATATAACACATGCCTGAAATAATCCGCCGGACGAAACTACAAGCCAACAAGATTTGGTCCGCTGGGTTATTATGCACCAAAATAAAAGAAAAAAAATCATGTTTTTCAAAAATTCGTCAAAAATAGCGGGAGAGATGTAGAGCTCTGAAATTTTCAACAGTCATTTTCCACAACACATCTATAAATCCGGATATATAACAGATGCCTGAAATAATCCGGCGGACGAAACTACAAGCCAACAAGATTTGGTCCACTGGGTTATTATGCACCAAAATAAAAGAAAAAAAATCATGTTTTTCAAAAATTCGTCAAAAATAGCGGGAGAGATGTAGAGCTCTGAAATTTTCAACAGTCATTTTCCACTAGATTTCTATAAATCCTGATATATAACACATGCCTGAAATAATCCGGCGGACGAAACTACAAGCCAACAAGATTTGGTCCACTGGGTTATTATGCACCAAAATAAAAGAAAAAAAATCATGTTTTTCAAAAATTCGTCAAAAATAGCGGGAGAGATGTAGAGCTCTGAAATTTTCAATAGTAATTTTCCACTTCATTTCTATAAATCCGGATATATAACACATGCCTGAAATAATCCGGCGGACGGAACTACAAGCCAACAAGATTTGGTCCACTGGGTTATTATGCACCAAAATTAAAGAAAAAAAATCATCTTTTTCAAAAATTCGTCAAAAATAGCGGGAGGGATGTAGAGCTCTGAAATTTTCAACAGTCATTTTCCACTAGATTTCTATAAATCCTGATATATAACACATGCCTGAAATAATCCGGCAGCCGAAACTACAAGCCAACAAGATTTGGTCCACTGGGTTATTATGCACCAAAATAAAAGAAAAAAAATCATGTTTTGTAAAAATTCGTCAAAAATAGGGGGAGAGATGTAGAGCTCTGAATTTTTCAACAGTCATTTTCCACTACATTTCTATAAATCCTAATATATAACACATGCCTGAAATAATCCGGCGGACGGAACTACAAGCCAACAAGATTTGGTCCACTGGGTTATTATGCACCAAAATAAAAGAAAAAAAATCATGTTTTTCAAAAATTCGTCAAAAATAACGGGAGAGATGTAGAGCTCTGAAATTTTCAACAGTCATTTTCCACTACATTTCTATAAATCCTGATATATAACACATGCCTGAAATAATCCGGCGGACGAAACTACAAGCCAACAAGATTTGGTCCACTGGGTTATTATGCACCAAAATAAAAGAAAAGAAATCCTGCTTTTCAAAAATTCGTCAAAAATAGCGGGAGAGATGTAGAGCTCTGAAATTTTCAACAGTCATTTTCCACTACATTTCTATAAATCCTGATATATAACACATGCCTGAAATAATCCGGCGGACGAAACTACAAGCCAACAAGATTTGGTCCGCTGGGTTATTATGCACCAAAATTAATGAAAAAAAATCGTGTTTTTCAAAAATTCGTCAAAAATAGCGGGAGAGATGTAGAGCTCTGAAATTTTCAACAGTCATTTTCCACTACATTTCTATAAATCCCGATATATAACAAATGCCTGAAATAATCCGGCGGACGAAACTACAAGCCAACAAGATTTGGTCCACTGGGTTATTATGCACCAAAATAAAAGAAAAAAAATCCTGTTTTTCAAAAATTCGTCAAAAATAGCGGGAGAGATGTAGAGCTCTGAAATTTTCAACAGTCATTTTCCACTACATTTCTATAAATCCTGATATATAACACATGCCTGAAGTAATCCGGCGGACGAAACTACAAGCCAACAAGATTTGGTCCACTGGGTTATTATGCACCAAAATAAAAGAAAAAAAATCATGTTTTTCAAAAATTCGTCAAAAATAGCGGGAGAGATGTAGAGCTCTGAAATTTTCAACAGTCATTTTCCACTAGATTTCTATAAATCCTGATATATAACACATGCCTGAAATAATCCGGCGGACGAAACTACAAGCCAACAAGATTTGGTCCACTGGGTTATTATGCACCAAAATAAAAGAAAAAAAATCATGTTTTTCAAAAATTCGTCAAAAATAGCGGGAGAGATGTAGAGCTCTGAAATTTTCAACAGTAATTTTCCACTTCATTTCTATAAATCCGGATATATAACACATGCCTGAAATAATCCGGCGGACGGAACTACAAGCCAACAAGATTTGGTCCACTGGGTTATTATGCACCAAAATTAAAGAAAAAAAATCATCTTTTTCAAAAATTCGTCAAAAATAGCGGGAGAGATGTAGAGCTCTGAAATTTTCAACAGTCATTTTCCACTAGATTTCTATAAATCCTGATATATAACACATGCCTGAAATAATCCGGCGGACGAAACTACAAGCCAACAAGATTTGGTCCACTGGGTTATTATGCACCAAAATAAAAGAAAAAAAATCATGTTTTTTTAAAAATTCGTCAAAAATAGGGGGAGAGATGTAGAGCTCTGAATTTTTCAACAGTCATTTTCCACTACATTTCTATAAATCCTAATATATAACACATGCCTGAAATAATCCGGCGGACGGAACTACAAGCCAACAAGATTTGGTCCACTGGGTTATTATGCACCAAAATAAAAGAAAAAAAATCATGTTTTTCAAAAATTCGTCAAAAATAACGGGAGAGATGTAGAGCTCTGAAATTTTCAACAGTCATTTTCCACTAGATTTCTATAAATCCTGATATTTAACACATGCCTGAAATAATCCGGCGGACGAAACTACAAGCCAACAAGATTTGGTCCACTGGGTTATTATGCACCAAAATAAAAGAAAAAAAATCCTGCTTTTCAAAAATTCGTCAAAAATAGCGGGAGAGATGTAGAGCTCTGAAATTTTCAACAGTCATTTTCCACTACATTTCTATAAATCCTGATATATAACACATGCCTGAAATAATCCGGCGGACGAAACTACAAGCCAACAAGATTTGGTCCGCTGGGTTATTATGCACCAAAATTAATGAAAAAAAATCGTGTTTTTCAAAAATTCGTCAAAAATAGCGGGAGAGATGTAGAGCTCTGAAATTTTCAACAGTCATTTTCCACTACATTTCTATAAATCCCGATATATAACACATGCCTGAAATAATCCGGCGGACGAAACTACAAGCCAACAAGATTTGGTCCACTGGGTTATTATGCACCAAAATAAAAGAAAAAAAATCCTGTTTTTCAAAAATTCGTCAAAAATAGCGGGAGAGATGTAGAGCTCTGAAATTTTCAACAGTCATTTTCCACTACATTTCTATAAATCCTAATATATAACACATGCCTGAAATAATCCGGCGGACGGAACTACAAGCCAACAAGATTTGGTCCACTGGGTTATTATGCACCAAAATTAAAGAAAAAAAATCATCTTTTTCAAAAATTCGTCAAAAATAGCGGGAGAGATGTAGAGCTCTGAAATTTTCAACAGTCATTTTCCACTAGATTTCTATAAATCCTGATATATAACACATGCCTGAAATAATCCGGCGGACGGAACTACAAGCCAACAAGATTTGGTCCACTGGGTTATTATGCACCAAAATAAAAGAAAAAAAATCATCTTTTTCAAAAATTCGTCAAAAATAGCGGGAGAGATGTAGAGCTCTGAAATTTTCAACAGTCATTTTCCACTGGATTTCTATAAATCCTGATATATAACACATGCCTGAAATAATCCGGCGGACGAAACTACAAGCCAACAAGGTTTGGTCCACTTGGTTATTATGCACCAAAATAAAAGAAAAAAAATAATGTTTTTCAAAAATTCGTCAAAAATAGCGGGAGAGATGTAGAGCTCTGAAATTTTCAACAGTCATTTTCCACTACATTTCTATAAATCCTGATATATAACACATGCCTGAAATAATCCGGCGGACGAAACTACAAGCCAACAAGATTTGGTCCGCTGGGTTATTATGCACCAAAATAAAAGAAAAAAAATCATGTTTTTCAAAAATTCGTCAAAAATAGCGGGAGAGATGTAGAGCTCTGAAATTTTCAACAGTCATTTTCCACAACACATCTATAAATCCGGATATATAACACATGCCTGAAATAATCCGGCGGACGAAACTACAAGCCAACAAGATTTGGTCCGCTGGGTTATTATGCACCAAAATAAAAGAAAAAAAATCATGTTTTTAAAAATTCGTCAAAAATAGCGGGAGAGATGTAGAGCTCTGAAATTTTCAACAGTCATTTTCCACTGGATTTCTATAAATCCTGATATATAACGCATGCCTGAAATAATCCGGCGGACGAAACTACAAGCCAACAAGGTTTGGTCCACTTGGTTATTATGCACCAAAATAAAAGAAAAAAAATAATGTTTTTCAAAAATTCGTCAAAAATAGCGGGAGAGATGTAGAGCTCTGAAATTTTCAACAGTCATTTTCCACTACATTTCTATAAATCCTGATATATAACACATGCCTGAAATAATCCGGCGGACGAAACTACAAGCCAACAAGATTTGGTCCGCTGGGTTATTATGCACCAAAATAAAAGAAAAAAAATCATGTTTTTAAAAATTCGTCAAAAATAGCGGGAGAGATGTAGAGCTCTGAAATTTTCAACAGTCATTTTCCACTGGATTTCTATAAATCCTGATATATAACGCATGCCTGAAATAATCCGGCGGACGAAACTACAAGCCAACAAGGTTTGGTCCACTTGGTTATTATGCACCAAAATAAAAGAAAAAAAATAATGTTTTTCAAAAATTCGTCAAAAATAGCGGGAGAGATGTAGAGCTCTGAAATTTTCAACAGTCATTTTCCACTACATTTCTATAAATCCTGATATATAACACATGCCTGAAATAATCCGGCGGACGAAACTACAAGCCAACAAGGTTTGGTCCACTGGGTTATTATGCACCAAAATAAAAGAAAAAAAATCATGTTTTTCAAAAATTCGTCAAAAATAGCGGGAGAGATGTAGAGCTCTGAAATTTTCAACAGTCATTTTCCACTAGATTTCTATAAATCCTGATATATAACACATGCCTGAAATAATCCGGCGGACGAAACTACAAGCCAACAAGATTTGGTCCACTGGGTTATTATGCACCAAAATAAAAGAAAAAAAATCATGTTTTTCAAAAATTCGTCAAAAATAGCGGGAGAGATGTAGAGCTCTGAAATTTTCAACAGTAATTTTCCACTTCATTTCTATAAATCCGGATATATAACACATGCCTGAAATAATCCGGCGGACGAAACTACAAGCCAACAAGGTTTGGTCCGCTGGGTTATTATGCACCAAAATAAAAGAAAAAAAATCATGTTTTTCAAAAATTCGTCAAAAATAGCGGGAGAGATGTAGAGCTCTGAAATTTTCAACAGTCATTTTCCACTACATTTCTATAAATCCGGACATATAACACATGCCTGAAATAATCCGGCGGACGAAACTACAAGCCAACAAGATTTGGTCCACTTGGTTATTATGCACCAAAATAAAAGAAAAAAAATAATGTTTTTCAAAAATTCGTCAGAAATAGCGGGAGAGATGTAGAGCTCTGAAATTTTCAACAGTCATTTTCCACTACATTTCTATAAATCCGGATATATAACACATGCCTGAAATAATCCGGCGGACGAAACTACAAGCCATAATAACCCAGTGGACCAAACCTTGTTGGCTTGTAGTTCCGTCCGCCGGATTATTTCAGGCATGTGTTATATATCCGGATTTATAGAAATGAAGTGGAAAATTACTGTTGAAAATTTCAGAGCTCTACATCTCTCCCGCTATTTTTGACGAATTTTTGAAAAACATGATTTTTTTTCTTTTATTTTGGTGCATAATAACCCAGCGGACCAAATCTTGTTGGCTTGTAGTTTCGTCCGCCGGATTATTTCAGGCATGTGTTATATATCAGGATTTATAGAAATATAGTGGAAAATGACTGTTGAAAATTTCAGAGCTCTACATCTCTCCCGCTATTTTTGACGAATTTTTGAAGAAGATGATTTTTTTTCTTTTATTTTGGTGCATAATAACCCAGTGGACCAAATCTTGTTGGCTTGTAGTTCCGTCCTCCGGAATATTTCGGGCATGTGTTATATATTAGGATTTATAGAAATGTAGTGGAAAATGACTGTTGAAAATTTCAGAGCTCTACATCTCTCCCGCTATTTTTGACGAATTTTTGAAAAACAGGATTTTTTTTCTTTTATTTTGGTGCATAATAACCCAGTGGACCAAATCTTGTTGGCTTGTAGTTTCGTCCGCCGGATTATTTCAGGCATGTGTTATATATCAGGATTTATAGAAATGTAGTGGAAAATGGCTGTTGAAAATTTCAGAGCTCTACATCTCTCCCGCTATTTTTGACGAATTTTTGAAAAACATGATTTTTTTTCTTTTATTTTGGTGCATAATAACCCAGTGGACCAAATCTTGTTGGCTTGTAGTTTCGTCCGCCGGATTATTTCAGGCATGTGTTATATATCGGGATTTATAGAAATGTAGTGGAAAATGACTGTTGAAAATTTCAGAGCTCTACATCTCTCCCGCTATTTTTGACGAATTTTTGAAAAACATGATTTTTTTTCTTTAATTTTGGTGCATAATAACCCAGCGGACCAAATCTTGTTGGCTTGTAGTTCCGTCCGCCGGATTATTTCAGGCATGTGTTATATATCAGGATTTATAGAAATCTAGCGGAAAATGACTGTTGAAAATTTCAGAGCTCTACATCTCTCCCGCTATTTTTGACGAATTTTTGAAAAAGATGATTTTTTTTCTTTTATTTTGGTGCATAATAACCCAGTGGACCAAATCTTGTTGGCTTGTAGTTCCGTCCGCCGGATTATTTCAGGCATGTGTTATATATCAGGATTTATAGAAATCTAGTGGAAAATGACTGTTGAAAATTTCAGAGCTCTACATCTCTCCCGCTATTTTTGACGAATTTTTGAAAAAGATGATTTTTTTTCTTTAATTTTGGTGCATAATAACCCAGTGGACCAAATCTTGTTGGCTTGTAGTTTCGTCCGCCGGATTATTTCAGGCATGTGTTATATATCAGGATTTATAGAAATGTAGTGGAAAATGACTGTTGAAAATTTCAGAGCTCTACATCTCTCCCGCTATTTTTGACGAATTTTTGAAAAACATTATTTTTTTTCTTTTATTTTGGTGCATAATAACCAAGTGGACCAAACCTTGTTGGCTTGTAGTTTCGTCCGCCGGATTATTTCAGGCATGTGTTATATATCAGGATTTATAGAAATCTAGCGGAAAATGACTGTTGAAAATTTCAGAGCTCTACATCTCTCCCGCTATTTTTGACGAATTTTTGAAAAACATGATTTTTTTTCTTTAATTTTGGTGCATAATAACCCAGCGGACCAAATCTTGTTGGCTTGTAGTTTCGTCCGCCGGATTATTTCAGGCATGTGTTATATATCAGGATTTATAGAAATCTAGTAGAAAATGACTGTTGAAAATTTCAGAGCTCTACATCTCTCCCGCTATTTTTGACGAATTTTTGAAAAACATGATTTTTTTTCTTTAATTTTGGTGCATAATAACCCAGCGGACCAAATCTTGTTGGCTTGTAGTTTCGTCCGCCGGATTATTTCAGGCATGTGTTATATATCAGGATTTATAGAAATCTAGTAGAAAATGACTGTTGAAAATTTCAGAGCTCTACATCTCTCCCGCTATTTTTGACGAATTTTTGAAAAACATGATTGTTTTTCTTTAATTTTGGTGCATAATAACCCAGTGGACCAAATCTTGTTGGCTTGTAGTTTCGTCCGCCGGATTATTTCAGGCATGTGTTATATATCAGGATTTATAGAAATGTAGTGGAAAATGACTGTTGAAAATTTCAGAGCTCTACATCTCTCCCCCTATTTTTGACGAATTTTTGAAAAAGATGATTTTTTTTCTTTTATTTTGGTGCATAATAACCCAGTGGACCAAATCTTGTTGGCTTGTAGTTTCGTCCGCCGGATTATTTCAGGCATGTGTTATATATCAGGATTTATAGAAATGTAGTGGAAAATGACTGTTGAAAATTTCAGAGCTCTACATCTCTCCCGCTATTTTTGACGAATTTTTGAAAAACAGGATTTTTTTTCTTTTATTTTGGTGCATAATAACCCAGTGGACCAAATCTTGTTGGCTTGTAGTTCCGTCCGCCGGATTATTTCAGGCATGTGTTATATATCAGGATTTATAGAAATCTAGCGGAAAATGACTGTTGAAAATTTCAGAGCTCTACATCTCTCCCGCTATTTTTGACGAATTTTTGAAAAAGATGATTTTTTTTCTTTTATTTTGGTGCATAATAACCCAGTGGACCAAATCTTGTTGGCTTGTAGTTCCGTCCGCCGGATTATTTCAGGCATGTGTTATATATCAGGATTTATAGAAATCTAGCGGAAAATGACTGTTGAAAATTTCAGAGCTCTACATCTCTCCCGCTATTTTTGACGAATTTTTGAAAAAGATGATTTTTTTTCTTTTATTTTGGTGCATAATAACCCAGTGGACCAAATCTTGTTGGCTTGTAGTTCCGTCCGCCGGATTATTTCAGGCATGTGTTATATATCAGGATTTATAGAAATCTAGTGGAAAATGACTGTTGAAAATTTCAGAGCTCTACATCTCTCCCGCTATTTTTGACGAATTTTTGAAAAAGATGATTTTTTTTCTTTAATTTTGGTGCATAATAACCCAGTGGACCAAATCTTGTTGGCTTGTAGTTCCGTCCGCCGGATTATTTCAGGCATGTGTTATATATTAGGATTTATAGAAATGTAGTGGAAAATGACTGTTGAAAATTTCAGAGCTCTACATCTCTCCCGCTATTTTTGACGAATTTTTGAAAAACAGGATTTTTTTTCTTTTATTTTGGTGCATAATAACCCAGTGGACCAAATCTTGTTGGCTTGTAGTTTCGTCCGCCGGATTATTTCAGGCATGTGTTATATATCAGGATTTATAGAAATATAGTGGAAAATGACTGTTGAAAATTTCAGAGCTCTACATCTCTCCCGCTATTTTTGACGAATTTTTGAAGAAGATGATTTTTTTTCTTTAATTTTGGTGCATAATAACCCAGTGGACCAAATCTTGTTGGCTTGTAGTTCCGTCCGCCGGATTATTTCAGGCATGTGTTATATATTGGGATTTATAGAAATGTAGTGGAAAATGACTGTTGAAAATTTCAGAGCTCTACATCTCTCCCGCTATTTTTGACGAATTTTTGAAAAGCAGGATTTTTTTTCTTTTATTTTGGTGCATAATAACCCAGTGGACCAAATCTTGTTGGCTTGTAGTTTCGTCCGCCGGATTATTTCAGGCATGTGTTATATATCAGGATTTATAGAAATGTAGTGGAAAATGACTGTTGAAAATTTCAGAGCTCTACATCTCTCCCGTTATTTTTGACGAATTTTTGAAAAACATGTTTTTTTTTCTTTTATTTTGGTGCATAATAACCCAGTGGACCAAATCTTGTTGGCTTGTAGTTTCGTCCGCCGGATTATTTCAGGCATGTGTTATATATCGGGATTTATAGAAATGTAGTGGAAAATGACTGTTGAAATTTCAGAGCTCTACATCTCTCCCGCTATTTTTGACGAATTTTTGAAAAACACGATTTTTTTTCTTTAATTTTGGTGCATAATAACCCAGCGGACCAAATCTTGTTGGCTTGTAGTTTCGTCCGCCGGATTATTTCAGGCATGTGTTATATATCAGGATTTATAGAAATCTAGTGGAAAATGACTGTTGAAAATTTCAGAGCTCTACATCTCTCCCGCTATTTTTGACGAATTTTTGAAAAACATGATTTTTTTTCTTTTATTTTGGTGCATAATAACCCAGTGGACCAAATCTTGTTGGCTTGTAGTTTCGTCCGCCGGATTATTTCAGGCATGTGTTATATATCAGGATTTATAGAAATCTAGTGGAAAATGACTGTTGAAAATTTCAGAGCTCTACATCTCTCCCGCTATTTTTGACGAATTTTTGAAAAAGATGATTTTTTTTCTTTAATTTTGGTGCATAATAACCCAGTGGACCAAATCTTGTTGGCTTGTAGTTCCGTCCGCCGGATTATTTCAGGCATGTGTTATATATTAGGATTTATAGAAATGTAGTGGAAAATGACTGTTGAAAAATTCAGAGCTCTACATCTCTCCCCCTATTTTTGACGAATTTTTAAAAAACATGATTTTTTTTCTTTTATTTTGGTGCATAATAACCCAGTGGACCAAATCTTGTTGGCTTGTAGTTTCGTCCGCCGGATTATTTCAGGCATGTGTTATATATCAGGATTTATAGAAATCTAGTGGAAAATGACTGTTGAAAATTTCAGAGCTCTACATCTCTCCCGCTATTTTTGACGAATTTTTGAAAAAGATGATTTTTTTTCTTTAATTTTGGTGCATAATAACCCAGTGGACCAAATCTTGTTGGCTTGTAGTTCCGTCCGCCGGATTATTTCAGGCATGTGTTATATATCCGGATTTATAGAAATGAAGTGGAAAATTACTGTTGAAAATTTCAGAGCTCTACATCTCTCCCGCTATTTTTGACGAATTTTTGAAAAACATGATTTTTTTTCTTTTATTTTGGTGCATAATAACCCAGTGGACCAAATCTTGTTGGCTTGTAGTTTCGTCCGCCGGATTATTTCAGGCATGTGTTATATATCAGGATTTATAGAAATCTAGTGGAAAATGACTGTTGAAAATTTCAGAGCTCTACATCTCTCCCGCTATTTTTGACGAATTTTTGAAAAACATGATTTTTTTTCTTTTATTTTGGTGCATAATAACCCAGTGGACCAAATCTTGTTGGCTTGTAGTTTCGTCCGCCGGATTATTTCAGGCATGTGTTATATATCCGGATTTATAGATGTGTTGTGGAAAATGACTGTTGAAAATTTCAGAGCTCTACATCTCTCCCGTTATTTTTGACGAATTTTTGAAAAACATGATTTTTTTTCTTTTATTTTGGTGCATAATAACCCAGCGGACCAAATCTTGTTGGCTTGTAGTTTCGTCCGCCGGATTATTTCAGGCATGTGTTATATATCAGGATTTATAGAAATGTAGTGGAAAATGACTGTTGAAAATTTCAGAGCTCTACATCTCTCCCGCTATTTTTGACGAATTTTTGAAAAACATGATTTTTTTTCTTTTATTTTGGTGCATAATAACCCAGCGGACCAAATCTTGTTGGCTTGTAGTTTCGTCCGCCGGATTATTTCAGGCATGTGTTATATATCAGGATTTATAGAAATCTAGTAGAAAATGACTGTTGAAAATTTCAGAGCTCTACATCTCTCCCGCTATTTTTGACGAATTTTTGAAAAACATGATTTTTTTTCTTTTATTTTGGTGCATAATAACCCAGTGGACCAAATCTTGTTGGCTTGTAGTTTCGTCCGCCGGATTATTTCAGGCATGTGTTATATATCCGGATTTATAGATGTGTTGTGGAAAATGACTGTTGAAAATTTCAGAGCTCTACATCTCTCCCGTTATTTTTGACGAATTTTTGAAAAACATGATTTTTTTTCTTTTATTTTGGTGCATAATAACCCAGCGGACCAAATCTTGTTGGCTTGTAGTTTCGTCCGCCGGATTATTTCAGGCATGTGTTATATATCAGGATTTATAGAAATCTAGTAGAAAATGACTGTTGAAAATTTCAGAGCTCTACATCTCTCCCGCTATTTTTGACGAATTTTTGAAAAACATGATTTTTTTTCTTTAATTTTGGTGCATAATAACCCAGCGGACCAAATCTTGTTGGCTTGTAGTTTCGTCCGCCGGATTATTTCAGGCATGTGTTATATATCAGGATTTATAGAAATGTAGTGGAAAATGACTGTTGAAAATTTCAGAGCTCTACATCTCTCCCCCTATTTTTGACGAATTTTTGAAAAAGATGATTTTTTTTCTTTTATTTTGGTGCATAATAACCCAGTGGACCAAATCTTGTTGGCTTGTAGTTTCGTCCGCCGGATTATTTCAGGCATGTGTTATATATCAGGATTTATAGAAATGTAGTGGAAAATGACTGTTGAAAATTTCAGAGCTCTACATCTCTCCCGCTATTTTTGACGAATTTTTGAAAAAGATGATTTTTTTTCTTTAATTTTGGTGCATAATAACCCAGTGGACCAAATCTTGTTGGCTTGTAGTTCCGTCCGCCGGATTATTTCAGGCATGTGTTATATATTAGGATTTATAGAAATGTAGTGGAAAATGACTGTTGAAAATTTCAGAGCTCTACATCTCTCCCCCTATTTTTGACGAATTTTTGAAAAATATGGATGAATTAGAATTTTATATTACCCTGTAGAACATTGTATGGAAAAATATATTTTTATATATTTTTTACAAAATGAAACATATTTTTGCGATTTTATTAACATTTTATGTGTATATATACATATTTTTAAGTTATTTGGTAAAATTTTCAAATACCACGTGCTTTTGTTTACGTTTATAGCTCCACGTGCTTTTGTTTACATTTATACCACCACGTGCGTTTTGTTTACATCTATAACCACCACGTGCTTGTTTGCTGTTTGTTATTTACAAAGAAATCAGCTGTTATATATGAGTATTAACGATTACTTGTTAGATCTTGTTAGCTCGAGTACTTGGATCTTGTTATCTCAAGTACTTGGATCTTGTTAAATTCACTGTCGTATAAAATTGAAATTGAGTGTCTTCACTTGAGATGAAATCATTTTGACAATTACTTGCTATCATTTTATTGCATGTCAAGACACTAGGTTAAAGAACCGGATAATAGTCAAATATTCAATACTTTTACAACACTACTTTTGAGTATTAATACTTAAAAAATAGTCGGTATTGAGCACACTCAGTACTCGAATACTTTTATCAATTCTACACGTGCTTTCTCAATTTTCTGCCTTCATCTTGAATTTTTTAACATAAGCGCGTGGACTTTTTTTCATGATAATACGTTGAAATAAAATTAGTGAATTTTTGTTTAAAGTGTTTTTATTCATAAAAAAGTGCAACAAAACATAAAAATACACCATGTTTGTGTTATACGAAACACCTGCGGGTTACGCCATCTTTAAATTGATGGATGAAAAGAAGATGCAAGAAGTAGATAACCTCTATTTGGAATTTCAAACACCAGACAAAGCCAATAAATTGTTGAAATTAAAACATTTTGAGAAATTCAACGACACCACCGAAGCATTAGCAGCAGCCACCGCATCCGTCGAGGGCAAAGTCTCAAAACCCTTGAAGAAGACTTTGAAAAAGTTATTGTGCGATGAAGTTCAAGAATCATTGCTGGTGGCCGATGCCAAATTAGGCAATGCTATCAAAGAAAAGTTTTCGGTACAATGTGTTTACAATACTGGCGTTCAAGAATTGATGAGATGTATAAGACAACAAGCTGATAGCCTTTTGGGTGGATTACCTAAAAAGGAAATGACTGCTATGGCGTTGGGTTTGGCACATTCGTTGTCACGTTATAAATTGAAATTTTCACCCGATAAGATTGATACTATGATTGTGCAGGCACAATGTTTATTGGATGATTTGGATAAGGAATTAAATAACTACATGATGAGAGCTCGTGAATGGTATGGTTGGCATTTTCCCGAATTGGGAAAAATCATTACCGATAATATTGCCTTCATTAAAACAATCAAACTAGTTGGTACTAGAGATAATATGGCTGCTGCTGATTTATCAGATATTTTACCAGAAGAAGTTGAAGAGAAAGTAAAGGAAGCTGCTGAAATTTCTATGGGAACAGAGATTTCCGAAGAGGATATCATGAATATACAATGTTTATGTGATGAAATTATATCGATTAACGATTACCGTACACATTTATATGATTATCTCAAGACACGTATGATGGCCATGGCTCCAAACTTAACAATTTTGGTTGGTGAAACAGTGGGTGCACGTTTAATAGCCCATGCTGGTTCCTTGATCAATCTTGCCAAGCATCCTTCATCTACCGTACAAATTCTTGGTGCTGAAAAGGCGCTTTTCCGTGCTTTGAAAACAAAAAAGGATACTCCTAAATATGGTTTGATTTTCCATGCTCAACTCGTTGGACAGGCCAGTTTAAAGAACAAAGGTAAAATGTCTCGATCTTTGGCTGCAAAGGCATCGTTGGCCACACGTGTTGATGCTTTTGGAGAAGAAGCTAGCTTTGAAATGGGTGCTGCACACAAAGTAAAATTGGAAGCCAGACTGCGATTACTCGAAGAAGGAAACTTGCGTAAATTATCTGGCACTGGCAAAGCTAAAGCTAAATTTGAAAAATATCAATCTAAAAGGTTAGTATTTTAAAACAGACAATATCATGTTATTCTCAACATGGTAAATGGAAGAACTTTTTCTTTGTTTACATTTATGTGTTAATTTCATTTTCAATTTTATTTCGTATTTTAGTGAGGTATTTACTTACCAACCTGAAGCTGATAGTACTCTATCGGTGAAAAAACGTAAACATTCTGAATCTACTGCAGATGTTTCAACGCCTGTTAAAACTCCAAAACTTGAAGAAGATGCCGATGATGTTAAGGAAGAAGCCGCCTCTACTTCCCAAGTTAAATCTGAAAAGAAAAAGAAGAAAAAGAATAAAAATAAGGATCAAGAAGCTCCAGAAACGTCAACAGAACCACCTGCTAAGAAAAAGTCCAAAAAATCTAAAAAAGAAAGTGTTGATTCAGATTAGAGTTTACTTTTTAAATTTTATTAGCTATTAAAACACAGTTTTTAATTTAATAGGTGTAAAAGTTTTTGTAGCTTTAGGTTTTTGAGCCTTTTTTAATTATATTAGTTTACATTAAGTTAATGTATTTTTTTTAATTGTACTATATTTCTAAAGAGAACAATGAGAAAATATTACAAAAAATAAAACAAAAACATTTATGAATTCTAATATACGAGTATTTTAAAGTTTGTAGTCAGTAAAGTGTTTTGTGTGCCTGTTAACTTATCTCGGGACAGCCATTGGTTTGATCTAGTCGTTTATATTACAGGTCTTGAAATCCTTCAGGACTTTTATATTTTCCACTGTGCTTCCTATACACTACGCAATATTCTGGTGGAAGTTTTTGTTCTATGAAAAAAAAAATATTGGAAGGTTGTGCAATATACCGACTCACCGGTTTTATCTGAGTTTTATAATTTAAGATTTTTCACAGATTAATTTTTAGGTATAAAAAATGTCTTATCTTTTTCAGATTAGTCTTTTTAACTTAAAAATAAAACACAAAATGCGAAATTTTTTGCATAGATTAAGTAACAAGCTGTTTACTGAAGGTATAAATTAAAATATTGGATATTTCTTCCATCGCAGATTATTTATTAACGAAATCGTGAAAAAAGTGAAATTTCAACTTTAAATACACTCAGGTAAAAAAGTTAGTAAAAAAATTGTAAACACCCAGATAGAAAAATACGAACGGCACAATACTGGCTCAGCGTTGGAGAAGGTAGTGCATGTATTGGCGATCCCAGTGTAGAAACGGTAATCACATATCATTATTTTTTGGACTACCAGTAATGACACCGACTTACCTTCTGCATTATTTTAAAACATAATAATGAGTTACTGATAATGACATTTTTATCATTATTTCAAAAAGAAAATAATTTTCTAGATTTTTTTAAAATCTATTTTTAGACTCAATATTATTTAAACACTGGCATGGATACATGTATGTAAACACATATTTAATTTTTTGTATGTTGGCGAGTAAGCTTACTTGTGTGCAGCAGGTCAATTATGTTTTTATCTATTAAATGTTACATGCCGCTATAGCTCAGATGGTAGAGCTATTGACTGGCAATCTGTAGACCCAGGTTCAATTCCCGCACCAGCAAATTTTATTAAAAAAAAATACAATAAAAACTATTTTTTTTTATATAATTTTTTTTTTTGAAAATCTATTTTTAGACTCATTATTTGTGTCAGTACTGGTAAGCACATAGGTAACGATATAAGTCTTGATTTTTCGTATGCTGGTGTGTAACCATAACTCATTATTTTTCGCGACATCGCCATATAAAGGTAATAAGAAATGTAATAACAAAAGTAACTACTTACCATTACAAAGTATGTAGTTACATAACCACATATCTGGTAATGATTTTCTACACTGGGATGTGTCGGATTTTTTACGTTTCCAGTACTGGTACGGTGTCGAAATGATAACACCAATATACGCTTGGCAGTAGGTGCCCCCGTATATTGGTGTTACAAAATCCCCCACGTTGCCACAGTGTTGGATTTTGTTACTTCCTGGTGTTTTCCCAGTACTATATACACTTAAGCCTCTTTCATGCGGTTTTTTTATGCGAATTTGAAGTTGTGCGGTTATAAAATCGACTTTGCGTTTTTTACTACTTTTATATTCAGCCTAATTGCGGTTGTCGTATAACAAGAAAATTTGTCGTTTTTGCCAAAAAGCATTTTTTGGTACCGCGAGTGTCGTTTTTTTCGGTCAATACACCAAAAACTGTCGTATAAATATTTGTGCTCGACAGCCTCAAAAAACTTTTAAAAAAAGTATTAAAATAAGTGAAATTAAACATAAAATCCACTTTAATATATTAACAAGTTAAATTAAAGAAGAAATTTTTTTATTTAAATAATAATTTTTTAAAACAAAAATTAAAAAATTTAACGCACTGGGTATTTTAAAACTTGTGGAAAAACACACTATCCTTAAATTGAAAAGTTTCACTCTGACACCTTGATTTTATGAAACAATAATCGTTTTATTATTACAAAACCCGAGTAAAACATTTTTGATATAACCATATATTATTTTATGTAATTGCATATAGTAACTTATAGTTACATATGGCCACATATGCTTTTAAATTCAAGCAGATATACTTTTATATAGTCATATGTTAGATATTTTTTCCTCAAAGGTTTTAATATGGAGACATATGTGATTTTATATTATTACATACTGGCCTACATATAATTGCATGTGCTATATATAAGTACATAAAGTAACATATTACAGATATAATTACATATACGTTTATATATAATTTAGTATGACACTATACATAATAATATAAAACTTTATGTGGAGCCATATAAGAAATATTTCATAATTTGTGTTAGATATGATTATATATTGACGAATAAGAACCCATATATAACTTAATATGGTTCCATATCTACAATATTTCATGATTTCTTTAATATATAACAATATAACGTTCTTTATAAAATCATCTATAATTATATATCATCCCACATAAGCAATTATTTCAAAGTGATTTTATATAAAAATTTATAAGGTCCATATAAAACCGTATTATTTTCATATGTGGTTCTATGTTAACAATGATTTTGAACTAGTTTTAGATTTAGTAATTACTAGCGATTGGCGCGTGACTAGAAATGTTCGTGAGTCACGTTATTCACACGTGATTGTGAGTAATAATTACTATACTCTAGTGATTCGTGCGTGAGTCTGAGAATATATAATTCGTACTTGATTCGTGCGTGAGCGTGAATAAGAATATATAACCCGTGCATGATTCGTGAGTAAGTTTATTTTTTGCATCATATATTTTTAGTAATTTTTACTATTTTGTAATATTTTACTATTTTTTTTTCTATTTTTCTTATATCTTGGTTGTATAACATAATCCTAATAACTTTAAAATTTCAGTCTTGTTAACTTTATTTTAAAATTACTAAAAATAATTTTGTTCATGTTTAATGCACTGTCATGGTAAATCTGGATAAAAGTAATTGAAGATTTATTGAAATTATAGGATCTCCAGCAGACCTTTGGGTTAATCATTATATTTGGAAATTAATTACACATGCAATTACACAATTACATATTATTTGTAATTGTAATTCAAAAAAAAAAAAACAATTACAAGTAATTTGTAATAGAAAATTTTCAATTATACATTACATATAATTTTAATTGAAAAAATGTCAATTACAATTAAATTTTTTCGGAAAAGAAATAATGACAAAAAGCACAAGTGAGGGGTCAGCCCAACATGACGTATTCTTTTTATACTTATCCACGCCTACCCAACCAATCCCAGTCAGTTTTTTCTACAAAATTTTAACAAAAAACACTTTAATTCTAAATGTAATTGAAATTTGTAATTGAAATCAGTTTCAATTACAATTACTTGTAATTGAAAATTTTCAATTACAGTTACATGAAATGTAATTGAGTTTTTTTAATTTCAATTATATTTATTTGCAATTGTTATTGAAATCCCCCAGGTCTGATCTCCAGATATTGCATATCTTTTTTATTTAAAAAAATAATTTTTGTATATTGTTAGATGTGGTCATATATAATATGATCTAAAGTATAAGGTCAATTTTTAGATATAATTGTATCAAACTATGTGCACTTTTATAACATTTATATAAATTTATACAAAAAGATATAATTTGATGTAATTGGATGAGGACAAAATTTGGATACAATTGTATCGAATTGAATAAATTGTATCAAATTGTACCAAATTGTATACAATTCGATACAATAAGATGTTCTCATTTTTCGGATATAATTATATCTAATTACATAAAAGATTATATATAATTAAATATAACTTCATATGGCTCCATATAATTTTTTTTACTTGGGAATTTATTTTTTTTGATTATTTTATGAAAACACCACAAAAATAGATGAAATATTTAATTTTATTATATTCTCTGTCGTATATTTTACACAATACCAAAATATAATAAAAACGACAACGACAACGCCTGCTGTCGTAATACGACAACGACAACCGCAATCAGGCTGATTACTTTTTATTTAATTTAAAATAAAAAAAAAAATTGTCTTATTTTTTAAAGGTTTTCTTAAAAGAAATGGATAAAACCAAGAAAAAAAGACAGTAATTTCGTTAGAAACAAAAATGGTAATTTTAGATCGCAACTGAGTTTAACACAACTGAGTTTAACATTGTCATCGAATTCTCGGGAATACGATCGTATTCTCATTAATACACAAGTGTGGACATATGTGGATGCATGTATGGAGATTTGTGTATCCATGTATGGAAAAGCAATCATGTTTATGATCATGCACGAACATACATTAAGCCTGTATGAATCCATATACATATGTAGATTTTTAGCCGGGGTATTATTTTTTGTTTTTTGGTATTGTACTGTATGAATACAAGCGTTATTTTCAGTTAAAAGTAAAAATGAATAATTTTTTTTAAATTTTTTATTCTATAGAATTTTTTTATGCGATTTTAGTTAAATTTTCTCACCTTATTTTAAAGTTATGCGGTTTTTGAAATATTCGGAACGCATCTCCCATTTTTGGAAGTAGAGTTCTTTTTTATGCGGATTTTTTTTATGCGGTTTTTTCTGGAACGCATTACCGCATAAAAAAAGAGACTTAAGTGTATTTAAAATATTCAGTAACTTGCCAGTAGTTTAAATACAAAAAATCAGGGTATAGCCAGCAGAGCTTTAAAGAATTAATTCCTTTTTGGAATGAATTCCCAAAAATTTAATTCAATTCTTTAATTCAAGGAATGAATTCATCAATAAGATATAAGCAGGAATTAATTCCTGTGAATGAATTCAAAGAATTCAAATTTATAGAATGAATTCCCTGACCAAAGCGTAAAGAATTAAAATTAAATAATTCATTCACTAAAGAATTCATTCAACACTAGTTAATTCTATTTTAAATCAAGGATTTCATTCAATTCAAGTTAATTCATCTTTTGGCTAAGGAATTCATTTAACTGTGCACTAGGGTTATGACTTTTTGATTTTTTTTCAAATATCAAATTTTACATGCCCTAGTCACAAAGGCCATAAAAAATATTAAAAAACGAAATCTTACTTTTTCGCTGCTGTCAAAAAAGTTCCCGCACCAAAAGGGTTGAAATTTGGTCTATATGGTTTAATTTCAATTAAAATATTTCTCCGAAGTTTTAAACAAATGAAACTCAAACGATGCTTATTAAAAGCTATTTAGGGTAAAAATTACGAAACCTTTTAGGAGTGCCTTTTGGGTACATTTTTTGTCGTTTACAATAATTTTTGTAATAATTCGTTTTGTAAATTAAACAAAATCCCCGAGCAAAAATAATTTTTATAAATTGCATTTGGTGCGGAAGTTTTTTTTTGCCGAAATGACCCACAAACACAATTTTTATTATTAATTTAGTATTGCCTTTCACGTGGTAATAGGTAAAATTTTTGTTAAAAATTAGTCATAACCTTACTGTGCACTTAATTCAACTTTTGATCAAGGAATTCATTCAATTCTAGTTAATTCAACTTTTGGTCAAGGAATTCATTCAATTCTAGTTAATTCAACTTTTCGTCAAGGAATTCATTCAATTCTAGTTAATTCAACTTTTGGTCAAGGAATTCATTCAATTCTAGTTAATTCAACTTTTAGTCAAGGAATTCATTCAATTCTAGTTAACTCAACTTTTAGTCAAGGAATTAAATTTATTTCGTTTAATTCCCTAAGGAATTAAATTTTTTTCGTTTAATTCCCTAGGAATTAAATTTTTTTCGTTTAATTCCCTGAATTAAGTTTTCAATTCCTTGAATTAAACGAAATAAATTTAATTCCTTGACTAAAAGTTGAATTAACTAGAATTGAATGAGTTCCTTGACTAAAAGTTGAATTAACTAGAATTGAATGAATTCCTTGACCAAAAGTTGAATTAACTTGAATGAATTCCTTGACCAAAAGTTGAATTAACTAGAATTGAATGAATTCCTTGACCAAAAGTTGAATTAACTAGAATTGAATGAATTCCTTGACCAAAAGTTGAATTAACTAAAATTGAAAGAATTCCTTTACCAAAAGTTGAATTAACTAGAATTGAATGAATTCCTTGTTGAATGAATTCATAAAATTTTATGAAGGCATTGGAAAAAAATGAATGAATTCCTTTAATATAAATCGAATGAAAAAAAAGGAATTCATTCAATTCCTTAAGTTTGGTCAGGGAATTCATTCCAAAAATATAAATTCAGTTCAAAAAAAGGGAATTAGGGAATTAATTCTTCGAAGCTCTGATAGCCAGTACCAGGCGGTTTTCATCACCTCTTTCGAACATTGACAATTTGTATCGAAAATGTTAGCCTTTTATGGAAAAAGTTATATTGAAATTCTTCATGACTGTATTCGGTATTAAAAATTAGGGTAAAAGAAGTGTCAGATAGAAAAATCTTGTTAAAATAGCAGAAAACAGTCGCAAAGCACATTTTAAGTGGTACTGGCATAATAAAAAAAAAACAGTGCTCTCCCAGTACTATTTTTTTCTACCGTGGGCAATTTCCACCTGGGTAATGTAGATATGACCTCAAATTTCGTTATTGCACACGCATGGACATTACACTGAGGATACACGATCAAGATTTTGCTTTTAAGTTGATAACACATACTGCTTGTCAAATTCAGTTGAACTTAAGCTGACACGATTTTCTGACAAATGTACAAGAAATTTGATCAGCTTTTTAAAACTTGACCGTCAAGTTTTCTCAAAACTTGAAATAAAAAATTTATAGCAAGTTGCTGTTCAATTTTTAAAATGTGAGTTGGTTAGTAAAAAAATGTGAGTGTATTGAAACTTGAAAGGCAAAAATCGAACGTGTAACCCCTATGTTAGACCGTACCACCTTACCCCCCGTTTCCACATGCAAGTAAATGGTTGCAAGTTGAGAATACGTATTATCAGCGAAAATTTCGAAAATTACCGAAAAAACTTGAAAATTTTACATGTGTCCACACTACTTGCTGCAAGTTCATTTTTAAAATGTCGAACGCATAGGGAAAGCTGGGAAAAAACTTATAAAATTAATATTTTAAATTACCATTAAGATATGTCGTTGTGTTCTTTTTTACTTTTTTTTTACAAATAAATACAAAATCAGTTGCATTACAACTTTTACTTTACCAAATACTAGTAAATTAATAGAAAACATTACTAGGCAACACTGTTTTCTTTATTCTGTCATTTCACTTGCCGCAAGTGGCAAAAATCCACTGTCTTCAAAATTTACTTGCAAGTTGAGCCGCAAGTCGTATAAGTGTGATAGTATTAGTGAAAAAGTGTGAGTGTATTGAGTTTTTCGAACTTGCACTTCCATGTGGAAACGGGGGGTTATAGGCAAAAAAGTGTGCCATACACCTTCGAATATAAAGTATTTTTGCAATGCAATTTCGAAAAAGAATTTGTTTGCCGAACGTAGGGGTCGCCTTTTTTAATTTTTCTTTATAGCTTCGGCATTTACAGTCGGATTTTAAAGTGTGATATATAGATTTTTTTTTGTCTCGAGACAAATGAAAAAAAAAAAATGTAAAAAAGCAACCCCTACGTTGGGCAAAAAATAAATGACCCTTAGAGCTAAACATTGGGCCCCTCGGGACTAAAACATCGATGTGTCATACTTTAAGATCCGACTGCAAAGCCAAAGATATAACGAAAAATTAAACAGGCGATCCCTACATTCGGCAAAAAAAAATTTTTTTTTGAAACCTACTTGTAAAAATAATTTAGATTTGACGGTGTATGGCGAACTTTTTTTTGTGGTACGGTCTGATGGACATATATGTATGTATAATGCCTGCAGGCACGTAGCTAGGGGGGGGGGGGGCAAATGATTTGACAAATTTAAGACTTAACAAAATACGTCGAAAATAACAATGTTTGTCAAAAAATTTAATAAAAAATATTTATTTTTAGTTGAAATCAAATAGCAAGTGGCCAAGTTTCTAAAGTTTTCATAAATAAAATGGACTCGAAATCCAATTGTGAAAATTGTTTTATAATAATTTTTTTTGTTAAAGGCGTTTTTGTAAAAATCCTTAATAGTTATGTGTGCAATCCTCCAATGTACTGAAAAAAAACTTTATAAAAAGTGCCTGCAAATAGGAAACTGAAATTTTTTTCGCACCTTTTAATTGATAAGTGGCTATTTTTTATGTTACATACTACTAATAGTTTTTTTTTTGCGAATATTAGCAACATATGTCTACTGATTTTAAATAAATTTTAGAAAAATTGTAAACTGCAATTCATAATCGATTTGCTAAAATAATTTAAAAAATGTACTAAATATCAATAATTTTAGTACAATGAAATTGGTATAAACAATTAGTAGACGCTACTAAATTTCAGTAAATTGTTGTAAAATGCAATTTAAAATCAATCTGCTGAAATTACCAAAAAGGGTACTAAAAAAAAACAAACTGTAAAAAAAATAATTAAAATCAAATTTAATAAAAAAAATATTTTTTTTCTTTCGATTGTAAAAAATATATTTAAAATTTGGAGTAAAAATTGCAAACGGTTCTCCAGTTATTACCTTTTAATGCATTGGAGATAAAATAAAAATTTTCCAAACTAAGAATATACCAATAAGAACAAATTAAACTAAATAAGAATTCTAAAAAAGCAACGAATTCTTGTAAATAAAATTTCCTTAAAATATCCATTTGTAGTATATTTTTTTGCTAAGTTTAGCACTCGGTTTTGAAAATTAGTAATATGTTTTGCTGAAATCAGCAACTAAAAATCACTATATACTAGTGTTTCCAATTCGGTTAATCGATTAATCGCCTCTATTTCGGTTAATGTCGAAACAAATAATTTAAAACTCAAATAATAATTCGATCCGAATAATCGGTTAAACAGGTCGATTAACCGGTTACAATTTTAATATGGAATTTTTCTCTTATTTTTTTTCCCAAAACTTCATAATTTTCTTAACTTTGGCTAAAAAATTACAAGAAAAGCTTAGAATAAACATAAAATTAATAAAATACCACCAAATTCTTTTAAAATTGTGTGAAAGAGGTCGTTAAGCCTTTAGATACCCTTTTTAAGCAAAATAAAGGTATTTCTAAAACTACCCAAAATAAACAAGTGTCTGGCTGGATCAGCGTCGAAGTGCTCTATAGGCTTTAATCAATACAGTAGGCGATTTTTGATTCTGTTCTTTTAAAAATTAAAGCTAATGTAAATTCTATTTCCATGTCCTTCAAGGCAAGGTTGCATTTTTTCAAATATGTGTCCTACAACTGTCAACTGACATCTTAATTCTGTAGAAACTCTACCTTTTCTCACATCTCCAAAGAAAGTGTAAACGATTCAAAACCACATCAATTCTACAACATGTCCCACTACACCATTTTCAGTTTTATTTCAAAATTGTTTAAAAATGTATTAAAATTATCCAAATATATTTTAAAATTGTTTAAAAGTTTCAAAATTGTCCAAAATGATCCAGAAATTTTTTAAATTCTTACAAAAATGTTTTAAAATTGTTCAAAAATGTTTTAGAAGTGCGATTGACAACTATTTACAAAATTTTTTACTAACTTTTTTATCTGATTGTACTAGTAATTCATAATTTTGGCAGTTTACAATTTTGTTTGATTGGTTGCTGAACGATGTTTTCTTTGTTTTGTTTTTAAATAAAATTTTCCTTAAATTTCCTGTAGTTTCTTTAAATTTTTGCTTTTGAATTATATTTGTATGTTTTTATTTGTCATTCTTACAAAAAAAATATTTTTAAAATCAACAACAACAATGATCGAAAGTAGCAAACATTTTTTACGCTACCAAAATTTGACAGCGCTACCTCAGCGCTCAGACCATGCTCAGACTGAGCGGTTAGTAATCTGGTCGTTCAGCAGATAGTTGTGCAACTGTTGTAGAACTGTTGACTAATAAAGTGTATCTGCCGAACGCACCCATTATGTACAAACTAACAATCGGAATAAAAATGACTAGAACGGGGCATTATAGTTCACAGTTCATTTCAATCAATTTTATTTTTGAGCTAGTGTGTTATTTTAGTTCACGCGTTCATTCGAGAAATTTTTTCAATTGCTCATACATTAATATAAAAGTCTTCAGAAAATTTTGCTGAAAAAACAGCTGAACTCGGCGGAACATTTGCTAAACATTAGAAAAGTACAAACAGCAATAAAAAATCTGTTAAATTTACAAAATTTTAGCTATATTTTAGTTAATAGAAAAAGACAATTTTTTTTTTATTAATTCTTCTATTACATAACCGTTCCCTTAGGACTTTATATGGTTTATTAAAGCTACTAACTAAATAACAAACTTCTATATAAAATTATAGTTAATTATTACAATATATAATAAATCGCAATATAGGTAAAAAAAATTATAAGTACATATGTATATGAGATCACATAAAATAAAGCATTACAAATTTTACAAGATTTAAAAAAAGAACCTAAATACAATCATAGTGAATGCCAAGAATCAATTCCTTTAAGAAGCTTTAATATCACAAAGATAAATACATATTATTTCAACATTCTTTCCTTTCGCCTTTCGCACTTTCAAAAACATACATTTTACAAACGCTCCAACAAATGCAGTTTCGCAAATTCTACTAATTTGGACTTGAATTGAAGCAATGTATAATTAAACATTCTCAATTCTCTCGGCAAAGCATTCCATATTCTTGACACACGAATCTGAAATGATTTCACAAAAATATTTAAATGCCTTATAGGTGGTATTATCTGGGGATTTCTAATCGAACGAGTAAAATTAAATTGATCAACTATATAAACAGGGTAACCATTAATAATGGATTTATAAAAAAACAGTAATATCCTAATGCTGATAAAATTCTAAAAAGACGATCCAAGAAAATTAAATGTATGTTGCGATACATGATCTCTTCTTTTCAAATTAAAAACATAACGGATAATCCTGTTAAAGGAATTTTCCTGGATATTAGTCGACTAAAAGATCACAAACAATTTTAAGTTTTTAGATTTCTTTTTTTAATTTCTTAATGCGAATAAAAATCTACACTGCAGAAAGCAGTCTACTATTTTCTAGCAAATATTTCTGTTTCTTATATCAGGAGAGACCGTTATTTGTATTCCACTCAATTAAATTTAAAGATAAATCAACTTTTGAATATATAACAATTTCTACTAATATTCATCAACATTTCTTTGCCGGTATTAGCAAGATAAATTTGGAATTTATATATATATATTTGTTCCTTTTACTCCTGCAAGGAGCATTTGGAATTTGCTTAAACAAAATTTAGCTCAAATATTACTAAAATTTCGTTCACTTAACAGTTGCATTTTTGCTGTTCTTATCTCACTATATTTAGCAAAAATGATTTACTAATTTCACAAGCCTTCTTTGCAGGGCCCCTTTTAACTAATTTTGAGTACATTTTTTGTTTGCTATTTTTGCAGTATTTTTTTCTATCAGTATAAGATTATATTATGGCAATGGTTTGTTTGATAGTTCCGGATAAAATAAAAGAACAGAAAGAAACGGTTGAAATTTAACTTATTCGTGAAAGCGAGAGAGTTCCCAACTCTAAAAATGAGCAATATTTTTTGGGGTTTCGCGCCACACAGATATTTCAAGAGGCCATAAAATAAAAAACCTAGCTAACTTAGCAAAATCCTCTGGAATTTCACTTTCATTTAGTATTGGAACCTGAAAATTCCCACGGAGTCTATGCTTGGCGTAAAATGGGTAAAACAACATACCTACTCCATATCGGAACCGGATGGCAAAAAATTTTAAATATTGACAAAAAAAACTAAAATATCTGGAATATCTGTTATATTAATATGTTTAAAAAAATCAAAATCTCCTAAAATTTGACCTCTGACCTTACACAGCGGCAATTTAGAGTATTTATATTTTGCCCTAATTTTCAGGATTGAAGTATTTGATCTTGTGTTGTTGTATTCCGGCCTAAATTATTTGGAATTAAAAGAAGAAAAAAGAAAAACTTGCCTAAAAGCTAAATAAATGCCAAAAATCGCTGTTTTCCCGAAATCCCCTAAATTTAAATCTCTACCCCAGCCAAATGAAAAAAGGAATTCCTACAATTTTTGTAGTTTTTAATCTGCAATATGTTCTTAATAAAACCTTAAAGTCCAAAAATTTTTAAAAATGTAAAATTGTAGATTTGAAAACTGTGTTTAAGAATTCCGACCTTTTTGGCACTAATTTAAAACGAGTTTGCAAAGCACATGATAAAAAATACTTTTAAATTGAGTAATTTGGAGTTAATAAAATAAGAAAATGTTTTTGCATTACATTATTTCTACAAATTTCAAAATTTGGGCTCGAATTTCTTGAAACATTAGTTGCCGGGGGCAATTGTAATACCTTTGTTTTTTTTTAACCGATTTTAGTTTTTATTGCCTTATTAGAAAGATAATTTACTGTTTATTACGATTTTTTAATCCTTTTAATATAAAATTAATTTAAAATATTAAAAATTTTAACAAATTAAAAAAAAAATCATATTTTTCCCATGTATACCGTTTTTCAAACTTCAGGGCCGTTGAGGCACGTGTTCCTTTTATATGATTGTCCTAATTTTTTGGGTGACGTGGTTTTACACCCAAATACATATTTTCAGGGGGGGGGGGGCCAGTCAATATCTCACAATTTTTTTTTTCCAATAACAAAAAGTAAATTGCATTAAATTCAATAATAATACAAATTATTTACTTTTTCTTAACATTTTATTCATTTTCTTTATTTTTTTTTGATTTTTTTTTCTTTGTGTAGTAAAATAGGGTTTGGGGTTCGGGAATTCCCAGGAAAAGTTTGGCGGGAATTCCCGGGAAAATGATATATTTTTCCCGGGAAAACGGGAAATTTTAAAAATTTTAAATTTTTTAAATTGTTTTTGTTTGGAATAGGATTTTTTAGTTTTATTCATAGAAAACATTTTAAATACCAAAACAAAAATGTCATTGTTAGAATCTTTTAAAAGGGAATCAATTCATTTGACACACAAAAAAAAATAATTGCCAAATAATTAGGAGCATTTCAACTAATAAAGATTTTTCGCATAACTTATTCAAAATTTAAGTAGTAAAACCTAAAAACTTGGTAAAATGTTTAAAAGAAATATGAAAAAAGTTTTGTTTCTTACAAATAATCGCCCATACTATCTAAATTTTTCAAAAGTATATTTTTCAAATGTATATTTTTTAAAGTCGACTATAGTTAAAATATTTGGTGGCAGTATACCTTGACTTCGTTTATTTTTGGAGCATTCTGATTGGTTAATTTATTTTCAATCAATCAAAATGTTTGAAAATATAAATATTTGTGTAAGGTTTTCATACACAAAATGAACAAAACCGTATGATTAAAAATAAAGTCGACTTTAAATTTAAAATATGTACTCCTTTATATTAAAGGCCAATAATTTTATAAGTAACGTTTTCATTAATAATTGTGATATTTTCAAGTAAGTTTACTTTATTTTAATACACCTGCTTTCAAACTAATATATTCTTTTATATTAAAGAATAAAATGTCAGAAGTATGGAAATACCTACTTCACAAAAAAGGACAATGCAGCGCAGTGCAATATTTGCCCTAAAAGACTAATGGTTAACGGAGGTATCTAAATTTGGTTATCCGACATCTAAATTTGGTTCACAAAAAAAAATTGATGGTCATGCAACTTCTCTTGAAGAAAACAACAACAAGAATAACGTTCCAGCTAAAATTAGCAAAGTACCCGAAGAAAGAAGTGTAAGCTGAATAGGCATTGAACGTTTTATGGGTAGGGCAAACATTTCCTGAAATGGTATCCAAATTAGCCGCAGTCGACGGAATGTCAATCCGCACCATAATTAGATCTTCATTTATTCGAGAAAGTTTTTATAATAAAAACCTGGCATTGCAAAAAATAAAACCGATGTAAAGAATATTCAGTGTGTCCCCGTACGTTCCCAATGTTACCGAAATTTACCCAAAGTTACCGAAATTTACCCAAAGTTACCGAAAATTACCCAAAAGCGTTCCCGTACTCGAGAATTGGGTAAATGAGAGCGCTAATGAGAGTGTATTAGTGCTTCTCTTTTTACCAAAATTTACCCAGACTTTTTCTTCGGGTAAACTTTGGTAAAACAGCTGATGCAAATATAAACAAAAAACAATTGTGAAATTAAATTAAAAATTGTAATTAAATAAAGAGATAAGTAAAAGAAACTTGGTTTTTTGTTAAAATTAATTGAATAAAATCAAAAACAACTTTTAAATGCGAATAAATATGTCTATTTGTGCCGATTTGCAAACTGAAATTATACGTATTTTCACATCAGTGATGGGATTTTTGGCACAATCTAAGATTGATTGGTACAATGGCACAACCGATACTATTTTGGCACATTTTGGTTATCTACAAAATTTAATAGAAAATGAATTTAAAAAATAACAATTCTTTAATTTTTAGTTTCTAAGCATTTATTAGTATTAAAATACCTTTTCGAATAAAGCAAAACTAAAAAATGGCATCGAAGATATTACCGAATAAAGCACCGTAAGTTGTTTTTCACGTGAAAAAATTTCTCTCAGACTTTAAATGCGTTACATTGCAATTTAAGTTAAAAAAATTAACAATATTTTAATTTTATAACAAAGCCACAATCACAATTAACACAAAATGTCACTTTTTCACCAGAATATGGAGTATAACAGTTTTTTCACGTGAAAACTGAAAAACTTACGGTGCTTAATCCATAGAATTTTAAAAATTCAAATGCTATAAATTTATCTCAGAGCTTCGAAAGAATTAATTTAAGTTGAATTAATAAAAAAATTAATTCAGTTTTAGAAAATGTTTATATGTATACCATTCCGTGCAACCATTCCTAAAGAATTCATTCATTGGCTGCATTCCCAAATCTTTAATAAGTATCGGATGAATTTAATTTATCATTCACCTTTTAATTGAAAGAAAAGTTTAATTCATTCAAATGTAATTAATTCCATAAGAATTCAAAATAATTCCATAAGAATGCATTTACAAAATGAATGTTGAAAACACGGTTTCTAAGTGAAAATTGAGTTTTGGCACAATAAAGGCCCATTTGGCACATTTTAGTCACACACTTGGCACAAAACAAAATTTTTCAAGTCCCATCACTGTTTAACATTATTGTTTGAAATAAGTTTTTGGGCTAGAAAAGTGGTTTTTTGCGTTCCTTTACCCAAAAAGTAAAGAAACACACCTATTATATTAAATTACTACAATAATGTAAAAGATATCATGATAAAAGAAAATATCGAGCAATATTTCTAACAATAGGAGATAGGAGATCTTAGATGAATGGGCAAGAATATCACAAAAGAGATATTTGAACATATGTATAAACGGAAATAATTCATTTTATAACATGGGGTTGGTTTATATATCAGGAAGATGTAATGCTGATGAAATGAGAAGAATTGTAGAAATAAGACTAGAAGAGTTTTATTTGTCTTTGGAAAATAACATTGTGGCCATCATATCTAATGGGCCAAATGTAATGAAACGGTTTGTTTCCGACAGTTCAGTAGTGGGTGCTTTCTGCTGGAATCATGCAATTCATTTGGAAGTGCTTAGAGTAATTTATGTGAAATCAAATGTTCAACATTCTTATATTTTTACTTTGAATTCTCACTACACAGACTGAATTTGTACTGAAATAGTAGGGGTTTTCATATAAACTCGTAAATTCCTTATAAACCTTGTATAAATACAAACCATATTTTTTATATGCAGTTTGACATTAAACTCATAAACATATGAAAACCCCTAGTGTTTTTTTTAACAAAAATTACTTATATAGGTGGTTTTCATTAACAATTGTGTTCAAAAATATTTCCCGGTATTCCCGGGAATCAAATTTTTTTATTCCCGTTTCCCGGGAAATAAAAAAGTCCGGGAAATCCCAAACCCTACTAGTAATGCCACTTTGTAAAAATTAGATCTGGCATCGTGGTTGTTGTTGCACATAGTTGTGAAAACAATTGTGCTGACAACGTTGTCTGAACAAGAACAAAACATGAACAAGAGTGGTCCACACTAGACAAATTCATGGGTGAACAAGAAATTGTTCGTTGGTTGCACAAATCGATGTCTCGTCAAGACGCTAAGTGAGCATGAACGGACATACATTCAATACATATGGATTAGGGTTATGACTTTTTGATTTTTTTTTCAAATATCAAATTTTACATGCCCTATCCAAAACGGCCATAAAAAATATTAAGAAACGCAATTTTACTTTTTCGCTGCTGTCAAAAAAGTTCCCGCACCAAAAGGGTTGAAATTTGGGCTATATTTTTTTAGTTTAATTAAAATATTTCTCCGAAGTTTTAAACAAATGAGACTCAAACGAAAGCTATTTACGGTCAAAATTACGAAACCTTTTTGGAGGAACTTTTGGATACATTTTTTGTCGTTTACAATCACCCTTATTCTAGTTGTCGACGTCGACGTCGTTGTCGTTTTTAAGTCAATATCACTTTCTTTCGACATCGACACCAATGTGGTATTCCGTAAAAATTTTGTAACGACGACGACTGTTTATCGATAATTAGAAAAAAACAATCACTTTACTTTAAAATGTCGTTACCAAAAATAGCGACGACAAAATCAGAGTCGTCTCAATACAATATCGTCGTTAAATTTTCTTAGAGAATACCAAATATTAGTCAACAGTCATCGATACATATCGATAACGACAAGTGGAATACCAATTTTAAAAAGACGACAAAATACGACGTCGATTTGTGTCGACGTCGACAACTAGAATAAGGGTGAATAACACTGCATTACACTTAAAAATTAATGGAGATCTGTCCATCAGTTCTATATATTTCGGACATGCTGATTACAATGGTGTGTGTACTTTATTTTTCGATCTAAGGTACAAATTTTTCGCTAAATGTCTTTAAAGTTTGGCGGTTTTCCATTTAGTTTTTTATATACAAAAATTTTCAAATGCATACAATATAAATTTTTTGTGTAGGCACAGGAACTGTATTCATATTTAGGCTTAAAATTTGATGCATAAAACTTGATATTAAAATCATTGTTCGCGTTTTATATGGATTTTTACTGTTTTTTAAGGTTTTAGCCAATTGAATCGCTGAAAGCAAAATCGGCCTTAATAAATGCTATGGGTTAGTAAAGAAGCAATTAAAAGGAAAATATTTCAACAAAAAAAATGTATTCATCTATAGCGGCCTATACGTTAAAATCGCGACTTTTCAAAAATTCTATATGGCAGCAGAGCTTTCCAAGTTGTCCACAAAGTTCAAAATTTGGTATAATATGTTCTTGCAAAATTTCAAGTAAAACAGTACAATACAATAAATACATACATACAATAAATAAGGTTAGTGTCGTACTAAAGACATTTTAGTATATTAATATGTCCCTAATATGGATCCATATATGTCGACTTTTAGCGGGGTGGGCAATTTTATACAACCTTGCGTTAAAAAAACCTTAGAAATAATAGGCATCTGAAGTTAGTTTCGACGGATGTCGATATTTTTTGAAATTCCTCATAAATGGAATATAATTTAAACTCAAACAAAACTAATTTATAAAATTCTACATACAATTAATTTTTGGTTACTCTTTGTGATAAATTTATTTAAACTTTGATCTAATATATACTTTTTTTCTATTTATCTTCCACAACAGTCATACACGCAGTCGTTCTCGCAGTGCATCTCGAGGACGCAATAGGTCTCACTCAAGATCAGTATCACGTTCACGCAGTCGTTCTGTATCAGCAACTAGAGAAACATCACGCAAAGCTAGAGAAACTTATGTTCGTCCTAGAGAAAATGGACGTGGTGAAAATGGAGATACCACCTATAGATACAGTGACGATGAGCGTAATGGCCCAGCAGCAGCTCCAGTTGTTGATTCACCATCACCTAAGAGACGCTACGAAGACGATTCGCCATCACCAAAGCGAAGCACTCATTCGAAACGTAGCCGCACAGAGTCTCGCAGACATGGAGCCGGTGGTGGTGGTTCCTCGATTTCACGTTCACGCTCAAACTCTCACAGAGATTAGCAATTACTGAGCAAAAATCAATTGGCAGCATATATAAAGTGAATAACGTAACAAAGAATCTTAAAAATACTGTAATTTTCGAAATTTTTTCGATTTTCAAACTTTTACTTATATAACATACACGGTTAATTATATTATACCTACAAAAAACCAGCTGCTGAAGAGGAATAGAAACTAGAATATAGATGTTACACTAATAAATAAAAAAAGAAACAAATTTCAAATTCACTGTGTAGAAGTGCTAAAACTTTTATGTCAGTATTTAATGAAAAGACTTTTAATTGCAAAAAAGAACATATATTAATTAATTTTTTTTATAAGTTTATTCCTATAAATTTCTTTTAAAATTTTGTATATTTTTCGGACAAAACTGTTTAAAGAATTTTGTTTATTATTTATCTAAAATATAAACATCAAATGAAAAAGCAGCACCCCAGCCTAAGTCATACATAAAGTCATTAAAAGAAAAATATTTGAAATTTATCATTAAAACCAATTTGTGTAAACTTTTACTCACTTAACTTTTGCATCATTTTTTAAAATATCCTCTTGAATCAAAAAATAGAATCTTCCCATTTTATTAAGCACTTCCATCGAAAAGCTTTATGCAAAAGAAAGCAAGATTAACAATGACAAGGGAATTCACAATGGGCTGTAGCAATTTTTGCAATAAAAGGAAAGGTGGTACTGCAAATATTTCTTATATTTGCACCGTTTGCAAAAACCATCGTGAAACTCCTTATTGTTTTTAAATTTTATTTAAAATGTATAGAAAAAAGAAAAGTTTAAATTTTTCATAAATTATTCAATCCATTATATTAATCTATAAATCGATTACACGTACTTTACTACTTGGGTATACATTACACTAAGCAGAGCAAAGTAATTGTAATAAATTCAATATATATATATTATATTTTTTTCTTTCTTTAATGTAAGACATTTTTTTAATAAAAAGTAAAAAATAAAAAAATAACGATTAGTAACCAGTCAAACCCAAACACTTCCTAACATAACGTCATTTGATTTGTAACCATTAAGCATAATTTTTGATCAATAAATGATAAGGAGTAAAAATCCACAAAAAATTGTTTGTATTTTATTGAGCTCTGTTTAAAAAATGTTGTTTGTGTCTTTGCTACCCGAGTAAAAACGTTATACCTAAACGTTTTTACTCGGGTAGCAAAGGTATGTAATTTTACATACCCATATTTGTTTTTGTATGCCAGTGTAAACAACCGAACATAATTAATTATACATATAATCTGTGTTTAATTAAAAAAAAAGCTGTCACCTAGTTTTTGAGTTATCCTGTGAGTCCTGGAGCAAAAATTTTACCTCATTTTACAAATAGTGACTCTTTTGTTATTATCGATAATGTATGCCACAGGGTAAATGTATTTTTGATGATTTTTCAAATATTTTTTTCCGTTTGAAAAAGTCAATCTTTTCATATTTACGAAATTTCCACTTTACATCCTTCTCGTTCCTTAAATAAAAAAGTTTGGAGGCAAAAAAGGCAAAAATAATAGAACTTGATTAATAAAAAATTGTTATTTATCCAAAAACTATTTAAGATCTGAAGACCGCTTTTTCAAACTGGTTATATAGTTATATTTTTTTCCAAATTTATCTATATCTGTAAAGTTTTTATTTTTAATAGTAAAAGGCTTTATTTTTGAATCATGTAGGTTGATAAACAGCATCCGGTTTCTAATTTGTTACTAGTACAAGCTGTAAAATTGCTTATTTAAAAATTTTATTTGTACATTATTGTTTTCTTCTACTGAACGGCAGAAAACAGGCTTTGAATTCAGTGAACTTATTTTATTTTTTTTTAATTCAGTGAACTTATTTTATTTTTTTACAATTCAGTGAACTTATTATTTTTTTTTAATTCACTGAATGTAATTTTATTTTTTTTTTAATTTACTGAATGAAAATGAAATTGAATGAATTCAGTGGTGAATTAATTCACTTTTTTTCCGTTCGATTTATAAAATGTGCTAAAATAGATATGGCATGATACAAAAATGCAAAGGAGAAGAGGAAAAAATTCACTCTGCAGGACAGCTTTCCAGTATGTATTGTGAATGGGGTTTTAAGGATCATTTATGATGATGAAGTAATCTACGCTACATATTTGACTCAAAAAAAAAGAAATATAATTCTGCATAACATTGGAAGTGCGAAAGAGAAAGGGACAAATTCAAGTCTGTAGCATGGGTTACTTCAGCATTGTTCAAAAATACTGAAATTATTTCGACGGTTATTTTCTAGTTGTTCTGTTTCCACCTGGGTCTTGAATTCATTTTCATGCATGTCTAAATTGGTACATTTTATAATAAACAACTGGGCTCAGTCGGATAAGGAAAATTTTGTAAATATGTTGCAAAACCACGTTTAACCTTGCCGCTGGAAAGATGTACAAAAAAAATTGTCCCTCACATTTGCAAATACTTATTATGTTACTCTGTTTGGCTTCCAAAAGATCTGCAATTCAGATTTGGCTTGTCTGTCTGTGATATTTGGCTTATGTGTGTTGTACTAAAAGATCGCATGCATTTATTAATTAATGTAGTGGTCAAAAAAGTATATACTAACCTTTCTGAATTAAGAAACATATCTTGGAAGTTCGATGGTTCTACTTCAAAAAAATTTGCTGCAGCAATGTCAGCATCAAAACTCACCGGGATTGCAGATTTTAATAAACAGCTTTTTCCACCCTTCTGAATAATGTCACTGTACTCTTTTTTACATATCTTTTTCCACAAATTTTTTATTCCTACGCGTGACGGATATTTGAAATAATTAACATTTTTGTTAATAGGTGTGTTTGGGTACTTTTCCAGTAAAGTCCAGTAAAAATTACTCAGTAACAAATTTACAGAGAGTAAGGCAAAATTTACTCTCAAAAAGAAAAATATCTAAAAATGTACGCAAACAGAAAAATTGTAAGAATTAGTAAAATACTGCTGCCAACTTCTTCCCTAAAAATATCGCTAAATCAAACTAAAAAATCACTAGAAAATATCTAAATTATAAAAAAAATTAAATAGCGATAAATCCCTAAATTGCACGAACTTTTCAGGTTCTGTTGAAAAATTTCACAAAAATAAATTATATTTTATCCCGCTAAACGAGTTGAAGTATCGCTAGATTTGCCGAGAAAATAGCTAAATTGGCAACAGTTATTAAAATAGCTGATTGCGAAATAAACCTATTCAAATTATTGGATTAATAAATAAAACCTAATAAAATGATCACTTACTCCTTCCATCGTAAATAAGCTTATATTTAAATATTTTTTATTTTTACAAAAAATATTTCAAAATTATTTAGACAAATGTTTTTTTTCTTCAATCATATGTTTTAAATCATATGTTTTTTTTCTTACAAATTCTTACTAGCAAAAATTCATCCAGTAAAAACTTGTAAGTTCTCTGGCATTGAACTGTCATTTTACCCTCTATTTTTCCTCTCTCCTTACTGAGTAATTGTGTAAACAAACACCTTCCAGTAAAAACTTGTACAAATTTGTACAAATTTTCGGGTACGCAAACACACTTATTGTGTAGTTTTTGAGGAAAATCAATACAAACCATTTTTATCATTTTTTTTCGAAAGATAGTTTTAGATCTGTGTGGCATTTCAATAATCAACCGAAGATTTATGAATCGTACTTTATATTACAGAAATACACTTTTAAGTGCTTATGCATAATCATATGAAAGATTATAACCCTTTTATAAAATTAATTTTGTATGACAAATGTGTTTTATAAGCCACTTATAAATTTAGAAAGTGATTATGCATATGACCCTTAATAAATAAAACACATTTTCACTGTGAATCAAACATTTTTATTTAAAATAATATTAAATATACTTAACGCAGGCAACAAATTTACATTATATTTTTACTTATTTAAAATAGCTTTAAAAAAAGTTTAATTAACAAAATAAGAAAACTGTTTCACAATTTTATAATTTTTCAGAATTTATTTATTTCTTTTAAAGCTGAAGTTTAGTTTTACTAATAATATTTGCGACATAGTTATGTATGTACTTAGGAAAATTAATTTACAAAACCAATAATTATTTTTTACATTATTTAAATAATGCTGTTTTGGTTACAAATTATAAAGTTTAAAGTAGCAATTAAATTCGTTATAAATCTAAATAAGTTTCGCAACAAAATAAAAAATAAAAGCAATAAAAAAGAAAACAAAATTAAAAGATTTAAAATCTCTAGTTTTTTTATATTAAATAGAATCGCCCAATTGATCATATGATCACACCGCCGATTTGATTAAAAATGCAATTTTTATCCGAATTTCGGAAACTACAACTTTTGCGAATTCTATTCTGAAAATAAAATAAATTCAGATAACAACGACAATATAAAAATATAAAATATCCATTAGAAATTCCGAAAACATTAATGATTAATCAACATTAAAAATTGTTCCTTTGTTCAGTTCGGCCATTTAATGACATTTAATCGGTTTTTTGATATTTGGGAGCATTGTGGCGAAATTTTGTTACTGAGAAAATCTTAGCTGTTAGGTCCCCGAATTTTTCCAATTTGGCTGAATTTCCGGCGGCCGAACGGGAAAATTATGGCTTAACCTCGGACTTTTCCCTAAATTTGCCGCTTAAAATAGATTCCAATCGGCCCAACAACAATTTTTCTATAAGCTAAAAATACCGACCAAATACATTCGCTGTGTCTGTACACAAATCAATTTGATTTTTAAATTTAGTTGATCACTAACACTTGTCAAACTTTGACGCCAAACGCCCAAAATATATAGATAAAGAGGAAGCGACCTCATATTAGGTCTCTCAAAATTGAATCCGAAGTTAATGTCAAATGCTGGTATATTTAGGTCGAGTTTTGCGTTCTGAGTTAAACCCTATTTTGTTAAACAGAAAACGAATTTGATCAACCCTTTTCAAATTTATTAACAAAAATTTGGAAGAATAGATTTTTTTGTTTTAAATTTTGATTCTTAAAAAATAATCCGCATTTTATAAGCAACTATGCGATTTAAAACAATGTTAAACTAAGTTTGAAGTTAATTCAATTCGCAAAAGCTCGACTCCTTCTTTGATAATGTCAAGATAAAGTGACGGTTTGTAAATTATAACGTAGGAATATTTTCTCAGAACCTAAGAAGTTTGAGTTTGGCTTAAATTGAAAAAAGGGTTTAATCTACTTATTTTATATTACTTTCAAAATCTTTGCGACCATTTTTACCTAAATCTGAAAAAAAAGAATTTTGGAAAATAAAGTTGAAATTTTATTAGGAACTTTTTCACAAATGATTCTTTAATTCGATTTAGAATTTGACGAAACAACAAGCATGACTCACAATTATGGAGAAATCCGTGTACTAAAACCCCCAAAGATATTGGCGCTGATAGGTAGAACTTTTATGTTTTCACTAATTTAAAGTAGTGATTTTTTGTCAAAAAGTCAACAAAACGGTGTTAACATCTATTTAATATAAGTATTTTTTTTTGCGTCTATAATACAATATTACAAGGGTGAAAATGACAATCCTAAACATACAAAATGACTTTTTCGGATTCACCTCTACCGATTTCACAAAATTGTTTTGTATACATTCTCTTGGAAATAATTAAGGTTTCCACTTTCTTTAAATTTGGGACTTTTTACTAAAATACATGTTGAACACCATGTATCATTATTATATCTCTTGAACGCGTCATTCAATTGTTATGATTGTTATGAATTTAGTCTCATATTACAGCTTCCAAAACGTTTTTGAGGTAAACTAAATATCTTTTAAAAAGGATAAAAACAATTAAAATGTTCTTAATTTGCAAATATCTAAAAATGCGTATCCTATTTTTTTTCTAAATTTGACTACAAAATACAAAAATTTCAGAATGGGTGCGAAATATGTTCCGTGGAAATCTTTAACTTTGTAAACTATCTTTTTATAAAATATTTTATTTTTTTAATAATATTGTGTCTAAAAAACCAGCTACTAACGGTGGGTCTCATACTGTGGTTTTAACTTTAACTTAACTATAAACAAAAGAAAATGTCAAAAAAATGTACACAACAACAAATTTTTGGGTTAACTATTAACTAAAGTTTAAACCTGCAGTATGAGACCCACCGTAAATGTTTGTGTGCTGAATCTAAATTTGACAAGAAAATGTATTTACAATGAACCGTTTCCGAGAAATCGGATTTTAAAAATTTTTGATCGATACTCCCTTTTTATACGAGTAACATTTTACTTAAGTTTTAATAATAAATATACATACATAAATTAAACTTTCATTTCGGTATCAGCATTACGGCGGTGTTCAAGGACATTTTGCTTGTGATACAAGAAAGTTTGAAATTACCGTTCTTTAGTTACATGCTTGCTAACCAAATAAATATGAATATATACTAGACACTTCAATAAACTAGTAGATACTTGAATAAATAAAATTTTATACCAAACTTGATATTCCATACTATGGATGTGGAAATATATGACATTATTTATCAAAATTTTGGACGAAATTTGGATTTCCTTAATAAATACATCTTTTTAATTAAAATCGTTTTTAGTCAATCTAGCTCCGCTTTAATATTAATTGTAAAAACTTAAGGGGCCAAGCGTTGGCCTTCTGTTTAACAGTTCAAGATCAAATGCAATTCAGTTAGTGCCACTAGTAAAATTAAAAAAATAGCAAAAGGTGATAAAATATGTAACTGACCAAGCACATGCGAATATAGTTAAAAAAAATTGTTATATTTTTCAAATATTTTCTAATATACTCCTGAGAATTGAAATTATGAGTCCAATTACTGTTCAATAGGGTACGTTATAGTGTTAAAATTTATTCTCAGGATAAATTTAAGAAAAGAAAAAGTTCAACATTCTTGCAGCGTCAGTCAAGTATCTTTGAACACCTACCGAGATGATTATACACAAATAAAAGATAAATTTATGTAGATTAATATTTTTTAAAGAAACTGTATAATGTATTTTTTAATAATTTTAAATATAAAATCTCTTTTATTATTTTATATAATTCATCAAAATTTCGTCATTCATTGGATGACATCCTTAGGGTTTCTAAAATTTTAACAATAAAATAGTTACCCCCGTTTTCAAAATGAAAAGTTAGTAGCTTCTTATACATCGCACACAACGGGCTGTTTACTAGAATGTTTTTTAGGCCTAGCAGCTAGTTAGAATAGAGTTTATTCAAAATGATTTCTTAGCACACCGATTAAGACCAACTCTGTGTTTGAAAATACAAGGCTTTATTATTATTGTGAATGGAATTTTTTGTTTTTTGGCGTTTGATAACAGAACATTAGAAGGAATTTAGCAACAATATTAGAATGAGTTTAACAACACTATTATGAATAAAACTCATGTTAACTCTATGCTAAATTTTCATTCTGGATACCGCTGTTAATCTTTAGTCAAATAATCCATTAAAACGGGTTCTTAAGGGTTAAAAATATATATAAAAATATTCTTTGTATACTTGTCTTAAAAGTTAACACCGTTTTTTCGGCTTATTTAATACAATTTTTGACAAAAAACCCCAACTTTCATTTAGCGGTAACATAAAAGCTTTACCTAGCAGCGCTAAACGCTTTGGGGTTTTACTCACAGAATATACCAGATATGAATCAGCTGATTTGGACAATATGGCCGACAGAAAATGAGCAAAACAAAACGCAAAAATTTAGGAAAAATACAAAAGATAAAGCGCAATTATCTAAAAAGATATGTACAAAAAAATGCGTAATACAAAATGTATGGATGTTTTATATTGTTATCTCCCTCTTGACTTCCATGTAAACAAAACCATATGGTTCGAGAACTTTTTTGACACCTGTCATTAGTTTCACATCTGGTATTAATCTGTGGTTTTACTAAACTAACTATGTACTTTTATTTGGCGTTGCAGACAGGGATGCCAACATAGTGCTTTTCGCGCTAAATCTGGTGCTTTTTTAAGTGCCAAAATCGCAAAAAATATTAATGAAACGCGTAACTAAAAAGCGCTATATTGGTGCTTTTTCGAAATTTATTTAGCGCGTTTTGCGCTATTTACACATTTTTTGTGTTTTATTGTTGTTGAGGCACATGTACACGCGAGAGAAAATTTCTTGAGATAGAGAAAAAACACCTCTAAATTGCTCTATTGTGAATGATTTAAGCTATTTAGGGTCGTTTTTTGCTATATCTCTAGAAATTTTCTCTCTCGTGTACATGATATTGCCTTTATAGCAATATCAGGAAATCTAGCAATATTTGTTGTTATTTCAATAACGATAAAATATCAAGGGAAAGTTGTAGTCAAAACTCGAAAATTTTCAATTAAAAAAAAAAAAAAAAACTTAGTTATGGTCATATATGATCCTTCTTAGTTTTGACTATAAAACTGGCACTTAAATTTTAAAAAATCTAATAATTTTTCTTGGATTCTTATTATAATCACAAAACATGGAATAAAATTAAGAAATTTTCGAAAATTATTCGTTTTTATTTTTGTTTTACCCCACAATCAAAGAAAATCGTTAGTCAACGTTAAAAATTTGTGTCGTTTCACAAGTTATTTTTCTCTAATTCCACACACGTCTAACGGCGATCGAAGTATTTACTGATGTAGGTCGTACGCTTATATTACAATTTTATTTATTTTAATTAAACTACTTATGTGAAACACGACAAATTTTTTTAAAAGGTCGTAAAAACTGGTTAGTGCTTTTTTGCCCATTTTTAAGTAGAAATTTGCGCGTTTTTACCATTTTTTGTATATTTTTTGCGCTTTTTGCTATGAAAAAGTTGGCATCTCTGTTTGCAGAGTATTATTTGAATAAAAAAGTAATATGAAAGTAACAACTTATTTTTTATATTTTTGTAATGCAGCAAATAAACAGGTAATTTTGAATGCAGCGAATATGCACAACTTACAAAAATTACCTTGTCGAATAATGAGTTTTGACATCGAATTGTGTGCAGTAGACCTGTGCAAAAATGAGGTGAATTATTTAACAATTTCAAATATATTTGTCACTCTTAGTTTCCTAATAATTAAAAAGATAAATACATTTCGTTGAAAAAAAACAAGTGAGCAATATAATAATGGCTTAAAAGTAAATAAGGCTAAATTAATTACACGGTGCTACAAAATACAATAAATTGAAGATACTTTTCATATGACCTAGTTAGTGTAGGTTGTAGGGATACTAGATACATATTGGGATCACATGATTGCTTTCCTCATGCATATATAATTTCAAACAACAACAATAGGTCCGGTCCTTTAAGTTACCGCGAAAAACCGCGCGATCCCAATATTATTAGAAAGCGTTCCCGTACTCGAAAATTGGCTAAATGAGAATGCTCAATATAGTGTATTTGTGTTTCTCTTTTTACCAAAGTTACCCATTTTTTCGGGTAACTTTGATATCATTGCTGATGTAATGATAAAAAAAATCAATTGCGAAACACAGAAGTACAAAAATTAATGAAACAAAATCAATAAGAACCAAGGTTGGCAACCGAAACTAATAACGTTATTGGTATAGATTTTTTATTTGTTTCGGTATTGTATCGGTAACGGCATTTCATTCGTATCGGTATTACCGTATCCGAAACATCTATACCAGTACGTACCGGTATTATTGAAAAATTGAGTTTTCACAATAAATTATGTGTTGTCATTAAAAAAGCAGTGTTGCCAATGCAAATTAAAAATTGATAACCGTTAGTCAAGTTTACAACAATATTTTTTATTAACAAAAAAAAAAAAATCAACTCACTTTAAGATATATTGCATTAAAAAAATTTATGTTTTTTTTTTTGCTAAAGCCTAAGCCCTAGGTTATGTATTACGAAAATCGTCTCAACAAAAGCAAAGTAACTAAAATTTGTTTTTGTTTCCCATCTACTTTCAACGAAAGTAATTGTCAATTTCTATCGTTTAGATCAGGCCCTAATTTTGTTATAAGCCGGTATAAGGGGAAAGGTTTTAGAATATCGGTATTTTTTAAATCAAGAGTTTCGGTAATGATATCCATTTGAAAGAGTTTTGAAACGGATAACGGTATTATAAAGGTTGCCAACAATAAGAACTGTTAAATGCAAATTAATGTTATTTGTGAAATTTTTCAAACTGAAATTATACGAATTTCCACATTTTTCTTTGACATCTATTTTTGGGTTAGAAAAGTGGTTTTGTGCGTTCCCGTATTTTTGGGTAAATTTGTAATTCTGTGAGAGAATTTTTTGCTTATTCTCATTTTACCGAACTTTACCCAAAAAGTAAAGGATCGCACTTAATATGTAAATGTAATAATGAAATTTTCTCTATATTAATGAGAGATTTTAAAACACCCTCAAGAGTCTGAAGTAGTTGTAAGAAAAATTTTCAAAGACTTTGAAGACTAAAAAAACTTAACTTTCCCGATACTTATCCCAATGGGTTATCTCCGATCTTAATAAGATTCGGAAATGTCAGAGGAGAAAAAATAATGCACACGTTATTTTTTAACGGCTCAGTCTGATGTGTAGAGGTTAAACAGTGGGGTCAAAAAATGATGCAAATTTTCATTTTTAAAATTTTTTTTTTTATAATTTGAAAGAAAATTAGACAAATTGGATACTAAATGGTGTTTAAAACATGTCAATATTTTTTGGTTGTCAAATAGCACATTTATATGGGAAATTGTTGTTGGTGCAGTTCAAATTTACATACAATAATGCCTATTTAATTTAATCGAGGGGGTGCATGAGTTTTTCCGATATCCTTTATCGTTCGGCTTTAGCACAAGTTTTCCCATAGCGCCTTTTTCACCGATATTTCAAATAAATGGCAACACTGTGTATACCACATTGTCCAATATGGGTATCAAAATTTATAATTTCCGGAGTACTTTGACGCTGTGCAAAAATAAATCTAAACATCAGATATGCTTTTATAGACAAATTTAGTTTTTAATCCCTTTTTAAACCTTAAACTTAAGATTAGACCGCTAAAAATTCGTTTCTCTTATTTTTTTCTCCTCTTTCCTTTCACTACCCTCGTGCACTACAGTGTATACATCTTTAAAAGAATATATCAAATTTGATAAAGCAAAAATTGTTATGCATTTGTAAATAAGTTTATTGGGCTTTTGGCCTGCAAATGAAAATCATTATATGCATAAGCAGTTCAATATGACAGTTTAGTCGCGATGTTTGTTAATGAAGCCTAGTTTTTTGAATATATGTACCACAATCTCCGAGAAAAGGGGAAATGAAGATAGATACTTGAATAGCATATAACTTAATTTTATGACGAGAAGAAAACCAACCAAAGGATTTTTGGCTATTCGGATGTTTAAGGTTGAGAATTGTAATAAAATCGATTTTCGAACTTAGTTTTTGGTGGATAGGAGAGGGAGGGAGGCCAACATGTTACATGTTGTTTTCTATTTTGAGGACCCTCAAAAAGAATCTGAAGTCAAACTAACAATACATCCACAAAGAAGAAGTCTGTAGTGAAAGGATTAAAGCGATATCTTCTATTTTTCATTTGAATGTAATCAAGTAATATTTTGAAATTACAATAAAAAAATATCGTTTGGCGATATTTTGGAAAAATAATTCAAAAATTGTATTTTTATCATAATTTTTTATGATAATATTGCGGCAATGTCACCTTTTTATCATCTGGAAGATAAAAAAATTTGTTTGAAATTCTTTGTCTATTTGGAAAAAATTAAAACAAAATTTGTACAAAAACAATCAGTAGATATAGAGGAAACAAACTCGTGGAAAAATCAAGATTTAATGCCCGGAAAAAATCGGCTATTATGAAATCAAAATAATTAATACGTTGGTCCATGGAATATGTATGCAGCGTTTTTATCTTCCAAGTGATAAATTAGCTATATCACCGGTTTATCTTCCTTTGGGTATTGCGTTCGGCATCCTGGCGATATGATCAGGAAATCTTCTTCGTATTGTCATTCTTATTGGGAACATATCCAAAATTTATTAAAATTCATTTTTCGACCGATTTCTAATGTTTGGACAGTTTTGGAAAGAAGATTAGTCAAGATACGAAACTTATTTCTTCCATAAAAATAATGCTTTTACCGAGGCCAAACAGCTAGTTTACTCAGTAAGGTTTTATGATGTCAAGAAGTAGTTAAATTATTAATTATTCAAACCGTTCATAGGTGGTTTTAAAAAATTAAAATTTGCCAAATATAAATTAATTTTAATAATAACTTCATAAATGCGTTCTAAAAATGGGCAATTTTAATGGTTTTTAATATAATTTGGGCATTATTTTGAAAAATCAACTCAAATTTGTTACGAAAAAATTACTTTTGGCGTTTTAAGGTACATTACACTCCATGCCAAATAAAACACATTCTAGAAGAATAATTTTAAATATATCTATTAGATTCCCGCGAAAAATACTTGGAAGCAGGTTCCTTTTGGAAAGTTAACATTGCAGTGTATCCATTATTGGTGATAATGGCATGATTTTTCTTCGAGATAGCTCGCGTAAAAAAGCTTCGTCGGCTTATTATTGGATTGACTAACTGACCATTTTTAAAAAAAAATTGAGCTAGCAACGCATTACATATAATGGAAATATCCATTTTCCGCATCCCAAACCCATATCTCGATACCTTGTATCATATCCAAGATATTCAGAAACGACTTTTGTGCATATGGGGCAAACCAATAATAATTTGACGACTTGTTTCGATATCCGATATGCGCTTCTATCACAGCTTTAAATAAATCACTGCTTTTTACAAGTAAATTTTGTTATCATTGCCATTCTTTCGCACTTTATTGTATTTTTAACACACTACTACAAGATATAAATCTTAAAAAGGAGAAAAGAAGCTTTTCAGATTCCGAATTTTGCTGGATTCAAAAATGAAGCGGCACTGCAATTGCGTTAAAAAATTGTACACTGCAATGCAGTTATTTTTAATAGCAACTTTTGAGTTAATAACTCCAATATAAATTAATTTGTAATGAAATTGCCCTTAATTTTACCGACATAATTCTCTTAGTGCAGTTGTCCTTTTGGGATAAAGTGCTGAAATCGAGTCTTATATGCACTTAAACTGTTATTTTTGTTATTTCCATGGGATGAAAAACAAGTAAAAACTTATATTTTTTAACTTTAAAAATAATCGAACTGCATTATCCTAAAATATAAGCAATTAAAGATGATGACACGATGTGAAAAATTAGAAGTTAGTTTTTTCTCTTTTTACAAAAACGCAAGTCTGCTCATTGCGCCAGACTTTTTTGATAAAACTTTTTTATAATGATTAGAAATATAATTAGTTTATTTTGCAATTTTCCGAATTAATAACTCTTTTTTTATTTTTTTACAATCTATAGTGTGTAACTTGACGTGACGTAGCGTGATGTGACATAAACAGGGGTATGGCATCACCAAAAAAATAAGTTATAACCAAATCGTTATCACTAGATGGCAATTTGTTAAAAAAAATTGACAATTTTCTTTTTTTATTTAAATTTACTTATGTAAAAAAGCCAAAAAAATAAACGTATATCTCAAATTTTATTATTTCAATATATTCCGCGTTTGTTTTTCTTTATTTTGAGCAGTTTTTAAATGTAGGCTCAGCTAAATGCGTTCTAAATACTAAACTGATACTAAATCGTTGTTCAGGTACTATTAAATTTCAGCGCCCTCTACCGGTGAGTAGTGTAAGTTTTGATTCCCTATCTCTATAATTAATAGTCTCTGGACATAAATTTCATATTTGATATATGGGAATGTGACAATAGAATGTCAATGAAAGCAAATGAAAAATTTTATTAAAAAAGAAAAAGGTAACCAAAACCTGAACGCAACTTTGCAGTACGTTTTATAATATAAAATAAACCCTGGACTCTTTAAATTAAGATATTTTTGTTTTTTATTTATACAAGCCGGATGGAATTTCCTTTGTATGGAAATGCTCATATATAAAAACCTCAAATATGTTTCTTTTGATAAAAAAAATTTTGAATTTAAATTAAAAAAAAAAAACTAAATTTAAAATTAATTAATTAAAAAACTATCTAAAAGGTAAGGTTTCAAAAAAAAAATTTTTTTTGACACCGTAATGTATATTTGTAAAGCTCAACTATATCTCTTTTAGTCTTGCTAACTTATCTTAAAATAAACTGAGTCTAGTGCTTAACAATAGTTATAAATGTCAAATTTATATGGAACGTTTAACCTTGGTTATGTTGGAAATAAGTTACTCGCCCTCAGACCCGTTCTAGAATTAATTTAGTTAACAATTTTTTAGTCTGAGAAGTCATAGAAAATTGTTTTTTTTTTATCAATAACTTAAAGCATCAACGCTTTTATTTTACAATTTCTGAATATTAAAACAGACCTTCAACCTAGGTCGTATTATATATATTTTCACTGTAGCACCGTGTTATTTCAAAAATAATTAACATTATAACAAAAAAGTTTTGTTTAAAATAAAAATATAAAAAGAAACCGAATAACCAAATAGGTCTCTCTCTAATAAGGGTATATAATCCAATTTCAAAACCTTACAGGATACGTAAGAAACTGTAATAAATGTAAATTTTTTGTTGGTTTTGTCTACAAATCTATAATACAATTTAAAGTTTAGCCGTGTAGAATATTTGATTAACTTTAACCTCAAGTGGTTAAATTTTGCGTTCAAAAGTGTTAAAATTGCATTTATTAAAAAAAATTAATATATTATTGATACTCAACTGAATTATCTGAAATTTCAAGCGGAATTGGTTTAAATATATTAATAAATCTTGATCAGCGCTTACAAAATATTATAATGCTTCAATTTCAAAGTTTTTTTTGAAAATTTCATGTTCATAGGTGCATGTAGTTATGGCTCAAATGTAGTATTATGAAGAAAAGTCATTTTCCAAAATATAGAATTAATACCCTTATTCGAGAAAAGAAAATAATAATTAATTATACAGACATTTTCAGCTGTGTATAATGCTTAAGTACATAAATAAGTATTTTTGTTTTTCAAACACGTACAAATTGAATATATGTATGTAATTCTTTCATGTTCTTTATATTGTGTGTATATGTATGTATATAAAAAAAAAAAAAACGTTGTTGTACGCAATGAGGTATAAATTTAAAATAATATATTATAATTAAATGTCATAATTATTATCGTTACCATAATAGATTTTGATTTAAAATTTCGTTATAGTTACATTCAATTTTTTTTTTAAATTTTCAAAATATAATCACATAATTTTAAACATAAATTAAAGGAAGTTCAAACGATTACTTGGTTTTGCTTATCAAAAAGAATAGTAGTTAAGATTTTAAATAAATTAAGACAAATACGAAGACATTTTTTCTATGTTTAACATAAGTGATATTATTACGTCAACATTTGCTATCTTGGAAAATTGAAAGAATTTTATTCAATACAATAAATAGTTAATGGTAATTAATATCCGAAGCGGCTCATACATTTGCAATATTATAGCACAACTTTCCTAGTTGTGCAAACACATTGAGGGTGTGTGTGTTAAATTAAAGGTTGAACAATTTTATGGAGTGAATTAAAACAATTCTGATTTTTGAGTAAAGTGTTTATAACCGTAATAAATATTAGAAATAACTACTAAGGAATAAGAAAAATGAAGCCAGTTTATTGAAAAATTTAAAGGACACAAGGGAGTCACCCAGCCTGCTGCAGTTTCGTCTAATCAAAGGACTCGTCAGTGGCTAGTTTATGTGTCAATTGATCAAAGTATTTTGAATTTTTAAATTGCTTCTATATCAAAAACTTGTTTCTACAAAGTGTATGCCGTGTCCGAGAATCGAACCGGCAATCTTAAGTCTTTGACTCGTATCATCACTTCTTAATGTGATGAGCAAAAATAGCATTTTTGTCTTCTCTTACTCATATTTGCTTCTTTTTGCTTTTTTTGGATTTTCCGTTTTTTTAGCTTTATAATAGCTTTTTCTTAAGATTTCCGAGCTATAAGTAGTTTTTTTTTAAGACTTTTTGTCCAAAAATAATTTTTTTGCTCAAAAAAAAATATTTTTTCTCTTAACTATGAACATTAAAAAAAATGTTGTTTTTATAAAGTTTTTTACTTTTGCTGTTGTTTGCTTTTTTACAACATTTTATTGCTTTAAACACATCGGATTTTGCTTCTAAGCTTCATCAACCACAGCCTACACAATGTATGTTTTTTTGTAGTCAGAAGAGCCAGAATTAACAAATACAATTAAATATTTCATCTTTTCAATCATATTGTTATCATTATGATGCTCATTTTTGCATTCAATAGTTGGGTACCAAGTGCAGGTCAGATATGTCGTTGCCTCGGAGCAAATCTTACGTTGTTTTGAATAACGTGTTTCATATATACAATCAATTTTTATTGACAGCTTAACACATTGCATAATGTATTAGCAACACTGTGCAAATTACTTACAATAATAGTGGCTAAAATTTGTAACAAATATGTTGAGACGTATTAAATGCTGGCCCTATGCTCCAACTTGGAACGATGGTAATAAATATATATACAGTATTGAATGGTGTGGCAAAACGATAAAGATATTTTGTCATTAAATTGGAAATAATATTGTAAATGTAAGAGGGCCTATATACATTTTTGGCTCTTCGTAACAATTGCGAAATTGCAGTGTTGATTGTTTTATTTTTAGTTCAACTACGTGTTTTTATAAAAAGAATCAGACGAATTCGTTAAAACATTTGTGTAAAAACACAAACTTAAAAACAGGGTCCCTTACAAGTTTTTAGACGCATCTGTTCTACATAGGTATACTAACAAATATGTGCAAACATTTTGAAATAAAAACGTTTTCATGTTAGTGTTTTTCATTAAATTTTTTTAACGAATTCTTCTGATTCTTTTTACTGTTGCAATACTGTAAAATTGTTAATGGAAATACTTTAAATTCTAGGAAATTCAATTTTGATATTTTACAATTTGCAAATAATTCTCAATAACATTAATTTAAATAAAAAATATAACTAAAATAATAAATAACAAAAATGCAAAAGAAGATCGAAATTTCTAAAATACTGGGCTTTTGAAGGAAAATAGTAGAAAATTTAAATTTTTTTGCAAATGTTGACGTTTTTACATTATTATGTATTATTATTTTTTTAAGAATTTAATAATTTTAGGGTGGGTGCGAACTGGCTAAATAAGATTAAACTAATTTCAGGTTTCCAGACTCCTATGAAATTTTTTTTCAAAAAATTTTAAAAGAAATTTTAAACCCCTTTGTCAATTTGTATTTAGTTTAGAATTTATTTAGCCACCCCGACAGGGCCTAAATAAATGTTTTAGATTTGCTTAATAATAAAGTTTTTTGAATTTTATAATAAAATAGGGGGATTTTAAGTTTCCAAGTGCATAACTCATTGTTTTCAAATCAAATTTTAAATAATTCGTTAACAGCTGTGACTGTTAAAGTGGCTCCTGTTATTTTGAATTGGTATTATTGTGCTTAAGTTCTGGTTTAGGTAATAATGGTGTAGTAACGGCATCAATATTATTCACCTGTTCACCAGTATTTCTGTCACCATTATGTTCTATGGTATTATAATCATTAGCAGCCGCATCAGAAGTCATAAGACTACTTAGGGATACTACATCATTATTACTGCCCTGTGAATTATGTTGAGTAACGGCAGCTGCTATACTACGACTTTGTTGTGAAAAGTCCTATTAAATATATTTTTTAATAATTTTTATTTATAATGGTTTTTCAAAAATTAAACTTACATTAAATGATGGGGAAGCTGTATTACTACCAACCGCGGATGATGCTTTACGCATACTTTGACTGCCACGTATATAGGGTCTGTCGTCTTCATGTAATGAGTGTAGTAACTGAAAATTTAAGATAAGTAAGATGTTAACATTAATTTAATAAACTATTTTTATAAAGCACTTTATTTACAATATATTTTACAATATTAAGTCTGTTTGGTTACTTTTCCAGTAAAGTCCAGTAAAAATTACTCAGTAAAAAATTTACAGAGTAATACAAAATTTACTCTCAAAAAGAAAAATATCTACAAAAGTACGCAAACAGAAAAATTGTAAGAATTAGTAAAATGGTTAAAACAGCTGATTGTAAATACCAAATGAAAAAAATATGCAACTGACCAATATTAGCTCTGTTCCACGTACGTTACCGCGGGTACCCAATCTTACCAGAAAGCGTTTCTAGTGTCAAAATTGTGTGTAAATTGTTGTTTCGGGTAAATTGGGTTCCCGCGGGCACCCGCGGTAACGATGTCGAACAGACCTATTGATTTAATGAAAAATGTTGACCAGGAACATTGTAAAGGTTTTTTTTTAATTCTTTAATAATAACTTTTAATTTATAAACAAATATAGAGTCGTATAATATATGTTTTGTTTACTAAAAATTAGTGTTTCCAATTAGGTTAATCGATTAACCGATTCCTCGATTAATCGCCTCTATTTCGGTTAATGTCGAAACAAATAATTTAAAACTCAAATAATTATTCGACCCGAATAATCGGTTAAAATAGGTCGATTAACCGGTTACATTTTTAATATGGAATTTTTTCCCTATTTTTTTCAAAACTTCATAATTTTCTTAACTTTGGCTAAAACATTGCAAGAAACGTTTAGAAAAAAAACTATATATAAAATTAAATACCATCAAATTCTTTTAAAGTCTATTGAAAGAGGCCTTTAGATACCGCCCCAGCGAGACACGTTTTAGTAGACTCCTAAAAACGGATTTATTTAGATTGGAAATTTTTTAACAAAATATCGAAGTTTCTGTTTATAAAAAAAGCTTTATAAAAACATCGGTAAACATCGGTAATATGGCGGTGTTTTTTAAACCTCTCAAAACACACTACATTTCTGGCTGGAGCAGGCTTTAGGAAATACCCAGCAAAAAAAGTCATTACAAAAAAGTTATTTTAAAAGCACTCCGAATAGCATCAACCGATTGTGGAGTAGTTACAATTTAGCTCTAACACTGATTTATTTTACACGTGGTGTCTAGGGTTTGGGATTTCCCGGACTTTTTTATTTCCCGGGAAACGGGAATAAAAAAATTTGATTCCCGGGAATACCGGGAATCCCGGGAAATATTTTTTAACAAAATTGTTAATGAAAACCGCCTATATAAGTAATTTTTGTTAAAAAAAACACTATTTCAGTACAAATGCAGTCTGTATAGTGAGAATTTAAAGTAAAAATATCAGAATGTTGAACATTTGATTTCACATAAATTACTCTAAGCGCTGCCAAATAAATTGCATGATTCCAGCAGAAAGCACCCACTACTGGACTGTCGGAAACAAACCGCTTTATCACACTTGGCCCATTAGATATGGTGTCGACAATGTTATTTTCCAAAGACAAATAAAACTCTTCTAGTCTTATTTCTACAATTCTTTTTATTTCATCAGCATTACATCTTCCTGATATATAAACCAACCCCAGGTTATAAAATGAATTATTTCCGTTTATACATATGTTCAAATATCTCTTTTCTGATATTCAAGATTATAGTAAATCTCCTATTGTTAGAAATATGGCTCGATATTTCTTTTATCATGATATCTTTTACGTGATTGTAGTAATTAAATATAATGTTCTTTACATCGGTTTCATTTTTTGGCAATGCCAGGTTTTTATTATAAAAACTTTCTCGAATAAACGAAGATCTAGTTATGGTGCGGATTGACATGCCGACTGCGGCTAATTTGGATACCATTTCAGGAAATGTTTGCCCTACCATATAACTTTCAATGCCTATTCGCTTACACTTTTTTCTTCGGGTACTTTGCTAATTTTAGCTAGAACGTTATTCTTGTTGTTGGTTTCTTCAAGAAAAGTTGCTTGAATATCAATTTTTTTTGTGAACCAAATTTAGATGTCGGATAAACTACCTCCGTTAACCATTAGTCTTTTAGGGCAAATATTGCACTGCGCTGTATTGTCCTTTTTTTTAAAGTATTTCCATACTCCTGACATTTTATTATTTAATATAAAATAATATATTAGTTTGAAAGGAGGTGTAATTAAATAAAGTAAATTTACTTGAAAATATTTGATTAATGGAAACGTTACTTATAAAATTATTGGCCCTTAATATAAAGGATTATTTTAAATTTAAAGTCGACTTTAATTTTAATCATACGGTCTTGTTCATTTTGTGTATGGAAACCCTACAAAAATATTTATATTTTCAAATATTTTGATTTGTTGAAAATAAATTAAACAATCAGAATGCTCCAAATATAAACCAAGTCAAGGTATACTGCCACCCAATATGTTAACTAAAGTCGTCTTTAACTAAAATATACATTTGAAAAATTTAGATAAAAAGGGCGATTTTTTATAAGAAACAAAACTTTTTGTTCATATTTTTTTTAAACATTTTACCAGATTTTTAGGTTTTACTACTTAATTTTTGAATAAGTTATGCGAAAAATCTGTATTATGTACTTAATTTAATTACTTGGCAATGATTTTTTTTGTGTGTCAAAGAAATTGATTCCCTTTTAAAAAATTTTAACAATAACATTTTTGTTTTGGTATTTAAAAAGTTTTTTATGACCAAAATTAAAAAACCCTATTCTAAATAAAAATAATTTAATATTTTTCAAATTTCCCGTTTTCCCGGGAAAAATATATTATTTTCCCGGGAATTCCCGGCAAACTTTTCCCGGGATATCCCGGGAATTCCCGCCCGGGAATTCCCGAACCCCAAACCCTAGTGGTGTCCCATGTTGTCAGTAGTTTAACTTGAGCATTTTGTTAGTAATTTAAAAGTACATACATAATGTTAATAAAGTATGGTTTTTTAGGTATATATTTTCATCACATCAATACGAGTACATTTTGTTTGCATTTTTAGAGTGATTTAGAAGTACTCTTTATAATATATAATATAATACATTTTTAAAAGTGATTTAAATTTGCTTTTTATAATGTATGAAATAGCATATTTTAAAGGTAATTTTAATGTTTAGCACTTACAGAACCCATTTCTGAACCTATTGTGTAACAAAAGCTTCAATTTATTATTATTTGTAGGGCAATATTAAGGAAACACTTCTTTTGCATCTGATTCTATTCGATTAAATCCAAATCAGACAAAACCAAAATTTTTTTAAATTTTTGTTCAAAAGTTTTTTTTTAAGAAGTTTGTAACATGTTTACTTTAGTCTTTAAGTTCAAAAAAGATACGATATTGAATTAAATAAGATTAATACACTAAGAACGAGTTTTTGGGATGTCAGTTAAACTTGGTTTAGTTAAACCGAAAACGAATTATATCAGCCATTTCAAGTTTATTAACAAAAATTTGCCTGAACAACTTTTTCTCGTTTAGAATTTATGTCTTCATTGAAAGAAAATAAAATAGATTTTAGTAGCAGGGTTCCAGTTATAAACTGCGTTAAACTAAGTTTAAAGATAATCTACATCCTAAAAGCTGGGCATATTTAAGTTATATTTAACCCTCTGATTAATTTTTTTAAAAACATTACTCAAGGAATTTTCAGAATATTAAAGCGTACTAGGAAACTATTTTTTTATATATTTTTTTTCCTTTTAACAAATAAAGGAAAGAAAAGCATCGACATTTTACAACTCTACAGTAATAAGGGCATCATTATAAATTTGCTGAAGCCGCATATCTATGATTGAAATTTTAGCCTTAAATTCATTAAAGAATCCGAGAACCGTTGGAGGATAGTTTTTCCCCAGACATATTTCGAAGGCGACATTTATAGAACTTTTTATGTATAAGCAAAGGTAAGGGACCAACCAACCTCTGTTAACGAACCTCTTGATTGGTCTGTTTTAAACGATAAAATATGTTAACATTGCAACAAATTTTATTAACATATTTATTTGGTGCACGGTGCAAAAGCACGCGAGCGACTTCATAGAGCCTTAACAATACATTTTAATTGTTAACTTTTATATATTTGCATTTAGTGAAAAGAATTAATATTTGGGTCATAAGTAGTCCAGGAGATTCAATGGGATCCAATTCTTTATTTCCTTCCCTTTTTAAATGGGAACTGTAATTGAAGTATTTTTTAAAATATGTACGAATAATCAAAAAATATGTAAATAATCGTAAATTAATAAAGAACGTTAATAAAATTAACTATTTTGTTGTTTTTTTAGAGATAAAAAATGGAATCTCTAATAAATTCGTAACTTAAAAACAAATGGATTTCAAAGGTTTAAAAGGCTTAATTCTTTCATTCACTTTTTAAAAATTAATGAAATTTGGGTTAAATTTCATTCCCTAATAGCATTCTTATGGAATTAATTCGATAGCTTAATTCCCTATAGCTTAAAATTATATGAATTCATTCTATTTTCATTGAATTCTAACTGAATGAAACCCAATTTACCTGAATTCATTTAATAAAAAAGTGAATGAAAAATTATTTGTTTTCATTCACTTAATCAAATGAAAAATTTTAATTTGTATGTAATTGCTGAAATATTAGCATAATACAATGAAAAACGTTTAAAATTCATCTAACAGAAATAAATAGTATCGTATGCTTTGTTACAGCTTGTATGCTTTGGTTTTGATTATATGTTAGTTTCAAACTACACTGCACTAAGTGAATGGTAATAAAATTTCTTCATTCAATTAGTAAAATGGTGAATGAACATGCGATTTGAATGATTCAAGTTAGGAATTCATTCAATTCATATTAAAGCTTTGGGAATGAAGCTTATGAATGAATTCTTTACGAATGATTTAAGGGAATGGTACATGAATCTTTTTAAAATCTGAATTTAATTTTTAGTGAATTAAGCTTAAATTGAAATAAGTTTTTCGAAGATCTGATGGATTTACAAAGAAAAAAACAACATTATATATACATTTTTGAAAATTGTTTTAAAGCACATACATTCGAAACAGAAAAAGAGCACTTATCGCTCCATTGTAACCAATTTAAAAGTTGTTTGTTTTGAATGACTTAGGTACACATATTTTTGCTGGGTATATAATAGAAAATTTCTGATTTCTCTTTTAATTTTAAAAGTAAAACTAATTTTCAAAAGTGAAAACGGGTTTTCAGCCTCTAGTTCGATATTTTTTATTCATATTCTGTTTATGAATTTTTGCATTGATTCAATGAATTTTCGTTGGAATTCGTCCATTAAAACTTTTAATTGAATTGATGCAGTTTTATGAAAAGTTTTATATTATTTACTGAAAATTTCATAAACATAATGAAAGGGTTTTATTAAAAAGAGCTGAACTAATTTTCTCCGTTATTTAGCTAAAGTTGTTAGTTATCCAATTTTACCACAAAAACATATTTCTGCTGTACTTGAACTAATTTTCCCTCCTCGTATTGTTATTGAAAATATTTTGGGAAGAATTAAAAAAAACTAAAAAAATTTAATTCTACAAATAATCAATTAAATTCCAAATTAAATGATTCTGTAAGTCATAATTTTGTAATTTATATAGTGTCATATTATATTAATGGGTTAAGTAACAAATGTCTGTTCCCTGCATTTTTTGAATATCTTGAACAACATGAAATATTTATGCTATCTGAAACACACGTAATTGAGGAAAAACCGAACAGTGGAAAAAATATTTTAAAAACTAAAATTTTTATTGGAAACCAGCACTACACTTAAGTGGGCGTGGCAGAGCGAGTGGTGGTTGTTTATATGGAGATATATCACTCCTTTCAAAATATAAACGGTGCTGATGTTATTAGGCTCCAAAATAATAATACCAGAATTATCCTTGTACCGGTATATATCAGAAGAGCAAACTGGGATGCGGAATTTGCTGTAATAAAATATTTTTATAATTCAATTACAGAAAATAATACAATAATAATTGGTGATATGAATGTTCGAATTGGGAGCAATGCTGCCTTCTTCGTCTACTTCAAGGCAGCATTTGATAAGGTGTCGAGAAAACGTTTAATTTATAAGCTTCATATGCTTGGAATTTCAAATAAGATAGTTAATCTTATAGAAGGCATATACATATATGAAAACAACGTGAGCCGAGTGGACAGGTAATAAAATATCCGAGAGCTTCGAAACATTCTCAGGCGTAAAGCAGGGTTGCGTATTATCACCTCTACTTTTTACGCTATATCTTAATGATTTATATGAGTTCCTTGAAGGGGGAATGATTATTGGCGAAACAAACATCCGATTGGTATTGTATGCAGATGATATTGTGCTGCTTTTTGATAATATCAATGTCATGCAAAGAATGATAAATAATTTAAAAAGGTATTGCAATCAATGGGATGTGGTGGTAAATTTAAGCAAATCCAAAATGTTAGTATTTAGAAAAGGTAGAAGAATCGCTAGCCAAGAAAGATGGACGTACAAAGGCCAAAAAGTCAGAATTGTAAACGAATACTGCTATCTGGGTGTAATATTAACGCATAAAATATCTTTTATAAAACATGTACAAAAACGTAATAACTCTATCGAAATCTAGTATCAACGCAACTTGGAAAGATTTTTTATGTAATAACATATCTCTACCTTTCAAATGGAAACTTTTTCAAGCTGTATGTAGGTCAATCCAGGTGTATACAGCGCAAGTATGGGGATTTTGTCTATTTGAAGAAGTATAAAAACTACAAAGGTATTTTATAAAACGAATTCTAAGACTGCATGATTTCACGCCAAACTACGCTTTAACATTGGAGACAAACGCAGAAGATAGTCATTTCTACAGCCTAAATTTACATATGGACTATATTTTTAAAGTATTATTCAAATTCGGCCATGAGATGATACCATACAAACTCGCGAAATTGGTACTAGATAAGATAATTTGAGATTTGAAAATGTGCAGGGATCAGAGTGGCTCAAAAGGGGAACTGAATTATTACAAAACCTCAAGCTCAAAAGCAAACTGAAAGCGAAAACAGAGGCATTGAATAGGGAAACACGATTTTATAAGTATCTAAATTACAACAAAGGTACACTCATAAAAGTTTGTCGGTAGAATCTACTGAAAATGACAGTTAAAACAAAGGTATATGCAGTTAAAAAGGCGACAAAGGTATTTATCTTTAAAATAACTAAAACTTTTGTTATTTTTAACTGTTGAAAAACAATTTTTACTACAAAAATTTCAAAACAACTGACAAAATCGGTAAAAATTACTGTTTTTTACAATCAATTCTTTTTGTTTATAAAAGTATATTTTAATAAAAAAAAAATAATTTTTTTTCTCTCGATTACAAAAGTATGCGTTATTACTTCAGCCTATTTAAAATTCGAAGTAAAAATTCCAAACCGTTCTCCAGTTATTATGCTTCTATGCATTGGAGATACAATTTCTGATTTTTATTTGCAAACTAGAAATATATTAATAATAACAAATATAAACTAAGCAAGAATTTTTAAAATTCAAAAAAATTCAACAAAATTTTTTATTTTTTAAATAACTAACAAAAACTACTGTTTACTGTAAAAATACTGTTTTGGTAGTTGTTTATTATGTTATTAAAAGTAACTGATTTAAACAACTGTTACAAAATTGCAGTACTTTTCGTTAGTTGTTTTCTTAAATAACCGTCATAAAAGTTGTTTTGCTTTTTTCTATAAAAAAACAACAGTAATTACTGTTAAAAACAACAAATACTGATTACTACACAAAAAACTGTCATGTAACTGTCAGTAACTGTCAAACTTTTTCGAGTGTATCAATTACATACATGATAATCTTGGTCAAAACAAAATAACAATGATTTTCAAGGCACGTAGTGATGTTTTGGGATTAAGAGCTAATCTTTTCGGAATTGGAGTAAACAAAAAATGCACTCTGTGTAACACTGATGAAGATGAAACCTTATATCATTTTATGGGGGAATGTCCGGTGTTAAGAGAATTCAGAAACAGATATTTGACGGTTGGAATAAATTGTATAATTATTAGAGTTCGTCACAAAAATTTGATTTTCGGATATCATCACTTTTTATTTTTTAGTAATGACAAAATAATTTATAAGTTTTGTAATGTTTATTACAAAGATTTTTTTTACTAAACATATTTGATAACTAAATAACTTTTTAACGGGTTGCGGTATATCAAAAATTTTTGTACCAATATTCTCAGCAGGGAATACATTTTTATTGTGTACAATAAAAAAAGTAATTTTTTTGAAATTTTTGAAAAAAGTGGACTTTTGGACCACTCTAATAACTATCTGCTGTATTCAGAAAACGCAAAAAAATGTTTTTTATATTAATTTTTGCTGTCGAATAGAATGGTAAATTCAGATTTCCCAGAAATGCAGCCGTTTTTGCTCTGCAGAAAATGGGTCTCCATGGGTTTTTGGCCGACTTGCGCCATGGCGCGCCAGTGGAAGGAGTTGAAATAAAAAAGAAAAAAAAAACGCCATTCTTTTTTTCTATGCAAAAACTTAAAAAAAGTGATGATATCCGACAATCAAAGAAATTTTTTTCTGACGAACCCTAATAATTATATTTGTAGAGCTATGAAATATAGAAAATTTTTGATCTTGGAATTTAATTGATTTGTCTAAAATTCGAAACTGCACTGTATTAAAAATTAAATTAAAATTAATATTTAAAACAAAATCAATTTAAAATTTATTTTAAATTAAAATTAGTACATGGTATGTAGTATGTCATTATCATAAAAATACTTTATTTTAAAATTGTAAACTAAATACTTTTTAAAAATAAAGAACTATTATTATTATTATTATTTTTTTAAATTATTTTGACAATGTATCAGCTAATCTAGATGCATTTTTTGCAACTTTTTTAATATTTGTGTGTTTCAAAAGAAAACGATAAGGCGTTATAGTGATTGATGCGCTTGTTTATTTTAAGTGTGTGTGGGTGTGTTTGTCGACCAATACAAATAAAAACAATATGTTGCTTGTTAAGAATTTTCTAGTAAAAAAGGTGGTGAAAGATAAAGGGCTTCAAATATGGCAACACTGTAATTGCGCGAGATGTTGAATTTTAGAACAGTTGTTGCGCGCCATCTGATGGTAAGTTGGCGAACTTTGTTGAATATTTTTAGTTCATAGCCCTGTTATATTATTTTACTTCGGTGGGGTTAAGTGCTATGGGAACACCGAAGGAGGACGCTGCGATATGTATGAGGGATAGAAAAAACTCATACATATGTATTACTATTTTTCATAAACTGATGTTGCCTTGGTTGGGGCTCGAACCCGCAATCTCACGTGTAACAGTCCAACGCGCTAACCATTACACCACAGCGCCCACAAGTGATAAAATATCGGTCGAATGGTATGTCGATTCGGCCTCGACATCTCATATGACAAATAATGAAATTTTTGTGTGCAACAAAAAAGATAATATTAATTAACAAATTGTCGTGACAAACAACACAACATATCGTGTATTGGTGATGTTAAAATGTTGCTGAAAACAGAAAATTCTAATTATGATGATGTTGTGAAGAATGTGGAATACGAGTATATTTCTAATTTGTGTACGAATTTATTTTCGGTCCGTCAATTAACAAAAAAGGGACATAAGTTGAGTTTGAAAAAAAAAATTGTGAAATTTTTGACAATGAAAAAATTTAATTGAAAAAGCTTTTGTTGAAAATGACTTGTTAAATTGTAATGTATTCACTTTAAATAGACAAGTGTGTATCGTAAAACAAAATTAAAATTTGTGGCATCGTCGGATTGATCACATTTGTAACAATAATTTGTAAAATGGTATTAACTGTAACGTTAATTCTCAAATGATCAGTGTGTATCGTGTCTAAATGGCAAACAAATCAGAAAATCATTTAAAGATACTGGTAATCGTTCTACGAGTTTACTTGAAATAATGCACTCGGATGTTGTTGGACCTTTTAAACAAAAATCGTCTTCGGGAAATCGGCATTTATTAACCTAGTGTCTACAAATGCAATGAAATGTGCAAAGAAATTTAAAAAAAAAACACACAAAGCAACAACAACAAAAATAATTTTGTTGTTATTTTGTGTGTAATTCGTAAATTTGATGGCATATTTCATTGCATTTGAAGACACTAGGTTACATTTGTCGATAATTACTCACGTAAAGTATTTGCTGTCCCTATTACTTAAAAGGAATTCGGATGTTTTTAATGAATTTGTGAACTTCAAGAATTTGGTTGAAAATCAGTGTTCCACTAAAATTAAAATTTTGCGTTCAGATAATTACGTTCAATTTTCAAAATTTTTGCAACAACATGGCATTGTACATCAAAAACCTGTCCCTACACTCCTGAATAAAACGGGGTTGCGGAAGGTATGAATCGAACGCTTATTGAGAGAATTCGATGTATGTTATTTGATGCTGCATTGGAAGAAAAATTTTGGGATGAACTCTGCTGCTTACTAGATAAACCGAGTTCCATGTAGAGGAAATGAACGTACTCCTGAGAAAATTTGGCCTAACAAGAAACCAACCTTGAAACATTTGCGAGTGTTTGGTTGCAAAGCAATGTTTCACAGCCCTAAAGAAAAACGTAAGAAGTTGGAGATTGATGGCATTCTGATGGGATATAGTTAGGGTTGCCAGACGGGCTTGATTTCGCTTGATTGTCAAGCTTTTTCAATGAGTGTCAAGAATAAAGAAAAAATGTCACTTGTGAAGCTAAAACGGAATTTTATAAATTTTTCCATCAAATTTATAAGAAAAATGAACCATTAGCAAAAAAAAAAACTAATTGTTTTTAAATGTACCATGACTAATTTTTACGGATAAATGGTAGTAAAGCATAAAAAGTCTTTCGTTGAATGAAAAGGAAACGTTTGAGTTAGAAGCTAACAAATTTTTACAAAATGCTGTAAAATACTTAGAAAAAAGATATATGATTTTGGAGAAAAATCTGTTTTTTAGCAATTGCTGTTTTAAATATAAAAAACTCGTTTTCAAGGAATAATTAAGCAAAGCTGCCATTTATTTTAAAAATATCAAATTCAAATCAAATTCAATTAATACTGATATGTTGTAGGCAGATTAGTGCTGCCTTCGGGAAGTTTTTGAAGATTTGGTAAAAGACATATCCATTGACAACATATGGGCCCATTTCTTTAAAAAATGTGGTACAAAGTACGTAGAAAATCTGTATAAATTAATATTATTTAAATTTCCAAGTCAATTTTGCAATTTTTTTTGCTAATTTAACTGAATTTTAAATTGCCAAGAAAAATCAAGCTTTTTCCTCTGAATGTCAAGCTTTTTGCCAATTTCGATCTGGCAAGCCTAGATATAGTACTGAATCTAAAGCTTAGTCCCATTTCGCACACAGCAACTTTTGTTGCGCAATTCTTCAGTTTGTGGGAGAGAGGGGAAAGAAGAGCGGTAATTGGTACGGAATTGCTTGTTCTCGGCAATTCGTTTTGTTTTACATTCTACACAAAGTTGGCTGCAGCAGTGATGGAAAATGAGATTTTAGATTTTGTACCAAACAAACAAATTGTACTGTTTTGACCCTTACGGTACCAAAATGATATATATTTATATTTTTTAGATAAGTTACCATCTCTAAAAGAACAATGTAAGATATTATTAATTTTTCAAAATACGTAGATGCTAACAAGGTGGGTTTAAACATGATTGTTTTGAATGATACTCACTGTATACCTGAAAATTCTCAAGCTTCATGTAGTACTAAAACTATGTGTATTGAGAATAGCACTGAAATTATGTGTATTGGAGTATATTTTTGGACAGCTACAGTTTTGGAATTGGTTGAAACAAGTCTTGATTCAATTATTTTGCAGCTTTGGGACAAAAGTTGTCATTTAAAGCCAATATAAGAAAATATTTACAAGTTTTGGTAGAATTTTTTTCGTCTACGTCGGCAATTCGAATATTTGTTCAAGCTTTAAAGAACATCAAGCTGATATCAATACAAAAATTTTGAATTTGGAATATTTTGAAATTGTATCAAACGAATCGTGGTAGTACCACGATATTAGCGAAAGTTAGAATGTACCAAGAAAAGTACAATTGTACCATCTTTTCCATCCTTGGGCTGTAGGTTTTAAATTAAAGGAAAATATATATTCTTTAATATATTTATGCAGTGCAAGTAGTTTGGTGTTTTGTTTGTTGTTGGCTTAGTTAGTGATGAAGGCATAGCACTGGTCACTAATTAACCAAAACAGCAACAAACCGAATACCCGGCACTTGTACACACGTTAGAAATATTTGATTTATAATTTCAATTCGTTTTAATGGCAGGAAGTTTCCGCATCGACTTCTGCAACATACGGGGACTGAGGGCGAATTTCTTCTCCGTATTTGCTCACATTCGTTTTCATCGGCCGGATGTTTTCGCCTTATGTGAGACCCAGGTATGTGGGGATGCTGATCCACAGGATTTCTATTTCAACTCCCTATCCCTTTTTATTTTTCACCGGGGCCTTGCTATGTACATTCGCAATGTTGTTGTGTACCAGTATCAGCAACATTTAAACTGTAATGATACGGAATTTAACTCACTTTGGGTTAAATTTAAAATCAGGACACACATATTGCATTTCGGGTTCTTATACAGAAGCCCAAACATGGAGAGGACGAATACCCTTAATGGCTTCGACGTCCTTTCTGATTCCATTTCTAAAATTTTGGAGAGTTGCCCGAGTAGTGAAATCGTTGTTGCTGGCGATTTCAATATTCACAACTCTGCCTGGCTTCGCCATTCCAGCCATACAACTCCCGAGGGCCTTTATGTTGAGCTTTTTGCCGCGCATAACCACCTAGCGCAATTAGTGAATGAACCAACGCACATTCCGTGCTTTGAAGGTGAACACCAGAATACTCTTGACCTTTTCCTTACTTCACATCCATACAAATATGAAGTAAGAACACTTGCTCTCGGCAATTCGGATCATTGTACCATTTCCGCATCTTTTTCGTTCTCCGTCCTTCGAAACGTTTCGACAACAGCTGCGAAACGTTCAGTTTTTATTTACGAAAAAGCACGTTGGGATGAGCTCAACGATTTTTTCCGGCATTTTAATTGGAAACTCTGTTTCCTTGACGACAACGTAGATGCCGCGGCGAAAATGGTTGAACAGGTTATATTGCTTGGAATGAAATGTTTCATTTCTTCGAAGCAAATTTCGGTTAAACTGAAAGATAAATGTTGGTTTAATCAGACTTGCAGGAACGCAGTCAGATCCAGAGAGTTAGCGTTCAATAATTGGCGGGATAATAAGAACGCCAATACTGATCTGCTTCGCAAACGGGCGAGATATGAGTGTTCCAAAGTACTTAGTCGTGAAAAGTTTCTTTACGAGCAACGTCTTCGTACTAAAGTTCTTTCTGCTCCACGGGGTAGTAAGAGCTTTTGGTCATTCGTTAAAAGAGTAAAGGATAATGCTAGTTCAACTATCCCAACTCTTATAAAGGATGACCAAATATTCACTGAACCGATTGATAAAGCTAACCTTTAAGCTGAGATGTTTGCAGGTAATTCATTCCTGCCGGAAAGCGATCAACCACTATCCGAGCTTGAAAGAGTATCGAGTACTATGCCTAAGATATTCTTTCGAGCTCGAGCAGTCAAAAGGGTTCTTGCTGACCTCAACGTTAATAAGTCATCGGGGCCAGATGGTACACCAGCACTGGTGCTGAAACAGTGTTCTTCGACGCTAGCTCGTCCATTGGCAAGCCTTTTTAGTGCTTCGTATTATGCGGGAGTTTTCCCCTCGTGCTGGAAGGTTGCCAATGTCCAGCCAATCCCTAAAAAGGGTGCGGCTAACAACCCTGAAAATTACCGCCCGATCGCAATATGCTCTGCGCTCTCAAAGGCGATGGAGAGTATGGTTAATTACCATCTTGTGAATTATTTAGAGTCCAACTCACTTCTTAATGACCGACAGTATGGCTTCCGCAGACGTCGTTCTACGGGAGACCTGTTAGCGTTCCTCTCGGAGCGTTGGAGTCGGTCCATCCACCGTTTTGGTGAGAGCAAAGTGGTTGCTCTGGATATTTCAAAGGCCTTTGATCGTGTATGGCACGGGGCGCTTATTTCGAAGCTTATTGCGTTTGGTGTAGGTAATGACTTCGCTCGTTTTATTTCGAGCTTTCTCAGAGATCGCACTATTCGTGTTGTTATAGATGGGGTCTCATCCGACGAGTTTCAGCTGAATTCAGGCGTACCGCAGGGTTCTGTTCTTTCTCCTTCCCTATTTCTTATCTTTCATAATGATCTTCTTGGTCGAACTTTCAACCCTATCTACTCTTTCGCAGATGACAGCAACATTTGTCATTCATTTTCCTTCGATCGTAGGCCAAGCCCTGAGGAGATTGGGGGCAAAAGGCAGATTATGAATGACACACTGAATCGTGACCTTTCTACAATCTCTGAGTGGGGTCGTGCGAATAAGGTCGACTTTAATGCACGCAAGACCCAATGTTGTATGTTGACCCATAGGGCTGTGAGGTCAACACTGTCATCTGTACATATGGGTGATATTGATATTGAGGAATCGGAAACTCTTGATGTTCTGGGCATGAAAATTCAGTGTGATGTCCGTTGGAATAAACATGTTTTTCAAGTGTCGAAGGAAGCATTCAAGTGTCTAGGTTTTTTACGTCGGTGCAAGAAGTACTTCACTCTATCCGATTTACTCACTATTTATACCACCTATATCCGACCGAAGATGGAATACAACTCCCATATATGGGCAGGAGCTTCGAAGTCTATTTTGGAGCTTCTGGACCGTGTGCAAAGGAGGGCGTCGGCGCTTATCAATGACAATAGGGTATCCAGCTCTATTGACTCATTGGAGCATCGTCGGAATGTGGGTTGTGTGACCCTGTTCTATCGGTATTATCATGGGAAGTGCTCAGCTGAGATAAGTGAACTTGTCCCCAAAGCCCAAGTTTTTATTCGTAATACTCGCTTATCAGGTAGAGCGCATCCGTTTGTAGTCGATTGTCCAGTGGATCGCACGACGCATTATAGAGAGAATTCGTTTATCAGTCGCACTAGCCGTATGTGGAATAAACTCCCTGCAGAAGTCTTCCCTGTTACTTACAATGTTGAGAAATTTAAATCAAATATTCACAAACACTACTCCCTCTTTCCTCCTCCTCATAACATATTTTCCTAATGCCAACACAATGCACTGCGTTAATAGGGGGGCATCCCCTAAGTGTTGGTCCATCAAAAAAAAAAAAAAAAAAAAAAAAAAAACGAAAACTGCTGAAAAAAATTTCTCTGTGTGAACATGAAGGCAACTTTAAAAGAGAATTGACAAGAATTGCCGCAACAAAAGTTGCTCTGTGTGAAACGGGACTTATCGCATTTATAATCCTACAACCAAAGATGTAATAACATGCAGAGACGTGGTTTTCTTCGAAAATGAAAAATGTATAGTATCCCAAAATAATAATTTGTATTTTTCAACACTCGTTTCGTTCTGCTTTTGATAATGAATCCTTAGTAAGTGGTGAGGATTTTTTTGGTTTTCATGATCAAAATGTCAGTGATTTACAAAAGGAAATATTTGCTGGTAATAACGATGTACGTTAAACTGAAACAAATAACAAAAGACCAAGAGATGAAGATGATGTTTTTGAACTTCGACGTTCTGAAGGAATTTTTTTCTTTCTTATAATTATTTTTTTTTTAGTTTTTCAGTTCTTTAATTTAATTATGATTATGCTCTATTTGATTTGCTTTGTCAGTATATAGTATAATTGTAAAATATTATTTTCTATTGTATTCTAGTAGATATATTATGAATTTTTCTGCCATTGTAATTACATATGTATCTATCAATCAATAGGCCTCAATAGGCTTTGGATTGATCACAAAAAATAAATTAAATAAATTGCCAAACTACCTCGATATTCATATAAATAATTTCTGTGCTTCAGACCTTGTGTCTGATGATCCGTCTACTGTTATACTCATAAAAAAAAGCCCGTACAAATAGTTCAAAATTCTGCTAAAATAACAGGAAATAGTACCTGAATTTGCGCCAGCAGAATTTTCAATGAAGTTAAAAATCATGGTCTGTTAAATTTAGGTAATCTAAATTTTACATACTTCTAAATATACGGACAATTTTAGTTTAATTAGCTAGGAAATATGAGCTGAATTCAGCAGAAATTTTACCTGATTTAACTACAAATTTCTGTTAAAATGTCGCTTAAAATTTCGACTTCCGGGATCTGACCCTAGAAGGGCCCATATTTATTATTGGGAGTATATGTGTCTGATAAGGGTTACTTTATAGGTACAGAGTGACGAATTTTTGTCCATTTTGCTATATCTCGCTTAGTTTCCGAGATACAAACTATTTTACGATCTTATAATAAAAAAAAATTAAAATTATAGCGCCATCTCTTTGTGATATTGATAGCAGAGACACAAAAATCTAATAATTAGAAAATAATTGTGGTTTAAATTAGCTGAAAAATTTGTAAAGTTAAGAAACACAAATTACTAAAAATTAGCATGCAAAGTTAGTTCAAATTCGGCTGAAAGTAGTTGTAATTAGGGTATTCAATTAATCGGCTTTTTATTTTAATTGGGAAAATAATTATTCGGGGTTTTTTCTTAACCGGTTAATCGAACAAAATTTTAAAATTAATCGATTAATCGAAAAACATTTCCGTAAATTAATATACGTACACTTGTTGTATTTTTAATAATTTTATTTAAAAAAGAAAGAAAACTAAATACAGTAACTCTTCTAAAATTCATAAAAATAAAAAATGTAATAATTAAGATCAGATTTTGTCAATAGTTTTATTTTTTCTATCCCCTCTTTCACATATTCAAATTTTATCCAAACCGGGGAGAACACACCGCAATGAGTTAAAGAGTTAATATAATATCCCGTACATTGATTTGTATCTCTATTGTATGCATGGAATACATAAAAAACGTAAATGTATGGAAGAATTCTGTTGAGAATTATACGTTTACGTGGAGGCATCCCTTCATTTTATTAATTCAGAGTGCTCACTAAACAAGCTTTATTACATTGCGCATTAATTGTAATTAATAATTATTAATTACAATAATTAGTAATGTTTTCGTTTAATATCAACATTTAAAAAAAGTCGTAAAAATTCTTAAAAATTTATTATACGTAAATAGATACCACTACTTTACTAGATCAGTCATTATTTATTTTATTTATTTATTTGTCATTCCATACACATACATAGTATGGAACTGAGTATGCGTAAAAACAATAATTTAGTAAATACTTATAAATATAATTACAATTACATTAATGACATAGAATAGATAAATATTTTTGAACGAAACAATTTTAAAATTATTTAAAATCGGTCACAAGAACAGAGTAGTAAGCTGGAAGATGACAAAGCAAACTGTTAACGCTCCTACTTGAAAACATGAAATTGTCATTGAGTTGAAGCTAACAAATATTTCTAAAAATTCTAAAAGTCGCCCCATGAATATTTTTAGGCTAGAATAAAATCCGGATAGGTAAATGAGTTTTGAGATTTTAGCATATTTACTTTTATAAAAAATTTATTTTTTCTAAACATTTTTGTAATTTTCTACCAATTTCGATTAATCGAATGAAATTATTCGAATTATTAGTTATTCGAAAATTGGACATTTTAAATTATTCGAACAATTTTTGGGCAAAATTGTTCGATTAATCAAATAACAATTAATCGATTGAATACCCTAGTTGTAAGGCTAAATTAGATTTATAAAAAATATTAGTTCAATCCTAAATTTTAAGACAAAATAACAGGAAAATTAGTTCAATAGAATCAGAACGCGTTTAACAGACTTTTGTACTAACTTTTTTTATGGGTGTAAAACGGCCATGTCATCATCAAACGCTTCTGAATGGTCACTGGTGATGAAAGAAGAATACGAGTTGTTGCTATAAAATAAAACCTGAACTTTATGTGAGTTACCTCAAAATAAGAAACCAATTGCGTACACTTATAAAAAAAAGTTAGTACAAAAGTCTGTTAAACGCGTTCTGAATAAATTAAACTAATTTTGCTGTTATTTGCTCTAAAACAGTCCGTACAAATAGGTCAAAATTCTGCTAAAATAACAGGAAATAGGTATTTGCGCCAGCACAATTTTGACCTATTTGTACGGACTTTTTTATGAGTGTATAAATGGGTATTTAAAACAAAAAGAAATGCTAATGATGAAATAGTTCGAAGGAAAGCGAGACTGGTGGCTAAAGGTTATATTCAAGAAAAAGGTATTGACTATAATAAAACGTTTGCTCCTGTAGTAAGGTATGAATCTATAAGATATTTAATTGCTTTATCTGCTAAACATGGATTGATAATTTACCAAATGGTTGCTGCAAAGGCTTTTCTTAATCGAACCTTGGAAGAAGAAATTTATATAAAACAACCAGAAGGTATGGATGATGATTCTGTATGGTTCAATACATGGGCTGAAACAAGCAAGCCGTGTATGGAATGAAACATTAAATAAAGTTTTGCTAGATATGTGTGTCAAACGAAATGATGTTGTCCAATGTAAAGGGTTCTTCAATAAGAGCGCTACAAAAGTTTTTTTAAATAAAACAAAAACGGTTTTGGATATCAATGAATTTCTTTATTCCTGTGAAAGTACGTTCGATGCCATTATGTATGGAAATCGATCTCTTTTGCATGGCCACCACGGGCACGCTTGCAGAAGTCCAGACACTGAACCCAATTTTCGACGGTTTTCAAGCATAAATCGGCCGATATTCGTACGAAGTTCATCAATCGTCGCTGGCTTGTTGGCATAGACCATAGATTTGACGTAGCCCCACAGGAAATATTCCAACGGCGTCAAATCGCACGACCGAGGCGGCCAATCGACTGGACCATTTCGTGAGATAACACGTTCTCCAAACTTGGTTTGCAATAAATTGATTGTGACATTCGCTGTGTGGCTTGTGGCGCCGTCCTGTTGGAACCACATGTCCTCCAAGTCCATATCATCCAATTGGGCCCAAAAATATTCGGTTATCATTGAATGGTAGGGATTCCCATTCACAGTAACGTGCCGGTCTTAATCATCACGGAAGAAGTACGGCCCAATGACGCCGCCGGCCCATAAACCGCACCAAACCGTAATTTTTTCGGGATGCAATGATGATTGGATTGCTGTCTGACCAATAACGCATATTTTGTTTATTGACGAAGCCATTCATTATGACGACCATAAATTGGACGTAGCGCTCTTAACGTTGAGGCCACTGACTCCGAATTTCGGTAGTAAATTTTAATAATTTCGACCCGTTGTTGGCTCGTATATCTTTCCATCATGAAAGGGCAAACCTTACTGAAGAGAAATGTCAAAAGAGCGGCAAGAAATATGGCGTTGTTTGCTGTCCCTGTCTTTCTACTTTTGTAGCGTCCCTGTTGAAGAACCCTTTATTTATTATCGTATTACTCAGGGGTATGGCATCACCAAAAAAATAAGTTATAAAAACATCGTTATCACTAGATGGCACTTTGTTAAAAAAAATTGACAAATTTTCTTTTCTTAATTTAATTTAAATAACAACAAACAACAAAGCAAAAAAACAAACGGATATATCAAATTTTAATATTTGAATATATTCTGCTCTTGTTTTTTTCTAATTTTGGCCAGTTTTCATCCGTTTTTGAGTTTTTAAATATAGGCTCAGCTGATACTAAACTGATACTAAATAGTTGCTCAGGTAATACTAAATTTCAGCGCCCTCTACAGGTTAGTAGTGTAAGTTTTGATTTCCTATTTCTATAATTAATAGTAGAGTGTCCAAAAACGTAACCGAAAACCGGTTAACCGGTTTTTTTTAATTTCCAAAAACCGTCCGGTTTCGAATAATTTCTAAATTCGAATAAACCGAAAACCGGTTATTATTTGTCGGTTAACCGGTTTTTTAAATACGTTTTCATCAAAACTATTTTTAAACTAATCGTTCGAAAATTCTATATTTCGACTGCAGTTTATGTTGAGATAAGTTAACTAGTCTATGTGTTTTAGAAACTGTTTGGAGATATGATAATATAGGGATAATATCGTTATTAAATAAGTAGTCCCACGTAAGCAAAAAAAAACCAAATTTTGGTTCAATTATATAACCACTTATTTCGTAATGAAAGATTTTGCTGGATAATTACGACAATGGGGGCCTCTTATATCGTGTTCAAGTTAATATAAAAAAATATACTTTACTTGAGTCCGCTAATTAAAAAAATGTATACTACCTTTGAAAGATCTTGAAACTTGATATGAATATAAATGAACTCATTATTCTATTGAAAATCTTGCATATTTACATTATTCAATTTCAGGATCATTTCTAACAAGCTATAAACATAAAATAATAACTAAAAGAGAATACAAATATTGATTTTGAAATATAGACACGTCAGTGACTTGTTTATGGATACGGTTAATAGAGAATAGAAAACTATTGCTTTTCATCCCTAGTAAAAATAATTTTAATATAATCAGATATGATTTTTATATAATCATTTATGATTTTATACAATTATAACTTGTCGAGTATTGTGAAACATATATTTTTATATGATTATATTAAAAGATATTTAATTATATAAAATTATATTAAACAGATCCACCATTTTCCGGATCAAATCATGTATGGGTTAATATAATTATATAAAAAATATATTATTTGATCCGAAAAATGGTGGATCTGGTTAATATAATTTTATATAATTAAATATCTTTTGATATAATCATATAAAAATATATGTTTCACAATACTCGACAAGTTATAATTGTATAAAATCATAAATTATTGTATAAAAATCATATATGAATATATAAAAATCATTTTTACTAGGGATATTAAAATTAATGAAAATTTCATTATTTAGTCAATTTTTGTTATCCATAAACAGGCCCTTAGCTTAAAATATATAAATATAAAAACACAAACCTTTTCAACTTCATCATCAATTTCTCCACCACTAGGTTCAGTGCCAGCTTTACGTGTTTTCTCAAGTAAAGTAGCCTTTTTGGCAGTCAGATATAAACTACGTTTAATTGCTATATAAACAACATCACAAGAAGCACGTACTGAATAATCAGGAATAAAGGTTTGACGAGTTTTAGAGTCTAAACTTAGGGACTGAAGGGAACCCATTTGTGATGGTGAATCTGTATATATAAATTAGAAATATATAATTTCAGTGTGTGAATAAGAAAAAATTTATAGCAATAACTTACCGACAACCACATTGGGACATAAAGCTTGAGTACCAAAATAGGTAAATGGACCACTTTCGAAGAGTAGACTTTCTTTGCCTACGGTTACCTCGACACGGCCCTCCAAAATAAGTACGAAGAAATCAACAGGTTTACCCTGTGTGAATATGAATAGACTAGGATCATCTTTTTCTTTACCCTTACATTTTATACTGTGAACAATATCTTGATTAAGTAAACGACGCAAGATTTGCTCTGATATGACTTCTTTTTTAAAGGCTTCAATAGCTAGATAAATGGAAGAGAAGAAATAAAATAAAATTATGTTATCAATAAAACTATTAGGTTGTTCACAACGGGTGTGCTATCACGTTGTATCGTTCTAACGAAACACATTGTTAAAATATTTATTTTACGTTTGTTTAATTTTTGTTTTTAAATTTAAAAAGAAAAATAGTTTTTTCGACCTTTAATTCTGGAAAATCAAACGATCGTCTCTTTATTCCTGAAGGTGTAGAATATTTTGAAAGCAAAAACTCTGTGAAGTATTTGTTAGGAGAATATCTCGATGAAGAAAATGGCAGAGTTTTTGGAAAAAGTACTTATTATGTTATTTCACAATAACGAACTAATTGACTCGAACAAGAATATATAAAATTTTAATTTTTATTTACTTTAACAATGATTTAACAACTTTTGGTGGTTCTCTCCGTTAGCGCACTTAAGGTAGAATTAGTCATACCTAAACGTAACGTGACGAATCAGCTGATTTAACCTATCTTCTAGGAAACACACAGAAGCAGTCATTCTACGTAAACAAAACGAGTCGGGATGGATAAACCTGTTGAAATTAGATTTGTTTTGCGTATTTATGGGACAGCTAATATTGCATGTTTACTAAAAAATATTGGAAAAAACTAAGAAAAAGGGACAATAGAAACAATATTAAGTGATGCAATTTAAAAATTGTCCAAAACTAATAATGAATAACAATGAAAGTTTTTGTTAAAAACATAAAATAAACATGCCAGAATGACCCATATTTTTATGTTAAATAACGCTGGTTGGCTAAAAAATTTATGTAGAAACCATAAAAAAATCTAAATTAACTCCTTTCTTCAATTTTTTAAACAAGAATTTATGGTTTCACCTTAATTTTGTGCATGTCTGTCAGGTATAATTATCTATAGGAATATTTTTTACCATCTCTGTGATAAATGAAACTATCATCAGTATTGAATAGAACATAACCATTAGAGCGTACCACCTTACAGGAAAAAAAAAGTGCGCCGTACACCCTCCAATATGAAGAATTTTTGCAAGGCGGTTAAAAAAAAATTTTTTTTTATTTTTTTTTGCCGAACGTAGGGGTCGCCATTTTACATTTTTCGTTATATCTTTGGTATTTACAGTCGGATCTTAAAGTATGATACATCGATGTTTTTCTCTCGAGGAGACCAGTGTTTTGCTCTAAGTGCATTTTGAGATCAAATATCCCGTTCTAGTAGTTACCCACCAGATCTCAGTTGCTACTACCCTAATGTACCACCCTAATGTCAGAAAATTAAAGCTCGCAAAAAATCATTAAACTTTTGCTAAGGAAGTTTTTCGCTAAACCCAGTAGAAATTTTTTTCATATATTGGTTGCCGAACGTAGGGGTCGCCTTTTTAAATTTTTTTTAAATGGATTTTTATTATATAGCCAAACACAGGTCTCCTCGAGGCAAGAAAATCGATATATCACACTTTAAAATCCGATTTTAAATGCCAAAGCTATAACAAAAAATTGAAAATAGCGACCCCCGAGTAAAAAAGTTTTGTTATAATCATATATTATTTTATGTAATTGCATATAGTAACTTATATTTACATATGGCCACATATGCTTTTAAATTCAAGCAGATATACTTTTATATAGTCATATGTTAGATATTTTTTCCTCAAAGGTTTTAATATGGAGACATATGTGATTTTATTTTATTACATATTGGCCTACATATATATGTATGTGCTATATATAAGTACATAAAGTAACATTTAAAAGACATAATTACATGTACCTTTATATATAATTTAGTATGACACTATACATAATAATATAAAACTATGTGGATCCATATAAGAAATCTTTTATAATTTGTGTTAGTTATGATTATATATTGACGAATATGAACCCATATATAACTTATAACGTTCTTTATAAAATCATCTATAATGATATATCATCCCACATAGGCAATTTTTTCAAAGTGATTTTATATAAAAATATATAAGGTCCATATAAAACCGTATTGTATTATATTTGGTTCCATGTTATCAATGATTTTGAACTAGTTTTAGATTTAGTAATTACTAGGGATTGGCGCGTGACACGAAATGTTCGTGAGTCACGTTATTCACACGTGATCGTGAGTAATAATTACTATACTTAAGTGATTCGTGCGTCAGCGTGAGTAAGAATAACCCGTGATTGATTCGTGTGTGAGTTTATTTTTTGCATCATATGTTTTTAGTAATTTTTACTGTTTTGCGTGAGAATTTTCTGATTGTAAGTTTTTAATATAATCATGTGTGCTGAGTAAAAAACGAAATGCTCGTGCGTGAGTAATTTGTTTTTTTTTTTAGCATGAGTCAAAAATGGCTTTAATACGAAATTCTCTATACTATAACGTACACTTGACTGATTTCTTATATCTTGGTTGTATATCATAATCCTATTAACTTTAAAATTTCAGTGTTGTTAACTTTATTTTACAATTACTAAATTAAAAGAAATTTTTTTTCATATTTATTGCACTGTCATGATAAATCTGGATAAAAGTAATGGAAGATTTATCGAATTATAAGATCTCCAGCAGGCCTGGGGTTAATCATTACATTTTGTAATTAATTACACATGCAATTACACAATTACATGTAATTGTAATTGAAAAAAAAAACTCATCTATAATTACATATTCGGCCTTATTACGAGTGTCGTAGTCGTAGTCGAAACTAAGTCGAATTTGCTGAAAATTCACTAAAAACGCAACTTTTGAACAATTTTTCAATTGGATTTACCATATATAGCACTCAGATTTAAAAAAAATCCAGCATCAGAGTTTCATTTCTTTATAATTTCCATTATATACAAAATCATTTTATATGGAGTCGAAAATTTCGACTACAAATTCGACACTCGTAATCAGGCCGATTATTTGTAATTGCAATTCAAAAAAGAATAATTACAATTACAAGCAATTGAAAATTATTTTTGTATGTATATTGTTAGATATGGTCCTATATAAAGTATAAGATTAATATTTAGATATAATTGTATCAAACTATGTCCACTTTTATAACATTTTATATAATTTTATACAAAAAGATATCATTTGATGTAATTGGATGAGGACAAAATTCGGATACAATTGTATCGAATTGCATTAAATTGTATCAAATTGTACCAAATTGTATACAATTGTATACAATTCGATACAATATGATACAATAAGACGTTCTCATTTTTCGGATAGAATTATATCTAATTACATAAAAGATTATATATAATTAAATATAACTTCATATGGCTCCATATAAATTTTTTTTACTTGGGCCCCTACGGTCGGCAAAAAAAAATTTTTTTTTTTTAAATCGCCTTCTAAAAATACATCATATTGGAGGGTGTACGGCGATTTTTTTTTTTGAGGTACGGTCTAATAACCACGAAAACACGCGTTTTAATTCTAACAATTGGCGACGAAGGGACAAATTTAATAAAATCATAAAAGAATTGTAATAAAAGCATTAATTGGCTAAATCAGACAAAGGAGTTAAAATGCAGGTAGCAGCTTTTAATTTTGAGGCATTTGATGCAAGTGTTACTACTTGGCAACGTTGGGTGCGGCACACAGTGCTTCGTCCTCATATAGCAAATCGGCAAAATTAGAGGAGTTATCGTAGAAGAATGAAATTCGGTGTGCTGGTTCAGAACATGAAAAATTCGAAGTTTCAGCAAAATCGGTGCAAGGACATGACTACCTCCCATACATTCTTAATCTAAAATTTTTAATTTTAGCTACAATTATAAACAGAATATGGCGAAAATTGGTTACTGCCGGTCAAATTATGTCCCTTAACTCAGTGGTTAATTTTGTTTCATTCTGGGCAAGGACATGACTACCTCCCATATATCCTTTTTCTAAAAAAACTATATTTTGGCTACATTTATGATCAGAATGCACTAAAAACTTAAAAGTTTGTAAAATAATACTGTTTAGCTCTTTGGAAAATTTTGTTTCATTCGGTGTAAGGACATGACTACCTCCCATATATCCTTTTTCTAAAAAACTATATTTTGGCTACATTTATGATCAGAATGCACCAAAAACTTAAAATAGTTCCTAAAATAATACACGGGTTAAAGTTTTCTAAAAAAAAATTAAATTCTTCAATTTTGAACCTACTAGATGAAAACTTGGCTGTGTAATGAATGAAAATCGAGAAATCGTATTTTAAGGGACAACATATATATACATCTACATACATACATATATATCTACATAAAATTGAAAAATTGGGATACCCTATTAAAAAACATTAATATGGAGCTTTATATGATAATATATAACATAATGTGATCCATATACCATTTCATCCGAAAAATTGTATCAGTTTAGATCTTAACTGATTAGATTATAAATTAAGCAGATGAAATTTTATCTGATTTTTGACCTGATACAATTTTATGGGTTTATGTCGCATGGTATTAGTTTAGATCCAAATAGATACATTACTATACAAACTTATATAGTTATATCTGAATTTTGACCTGATGCAATTATATCTGCTTTAAAACTTTGATACAATTATATAAAGCAAATGTCGGATAGAAATATATTTTATTTATATAAAATTGTACCAACTACGATCTAAACAGATATCATTAGATATAAACCGGTAAAATTGAATCAGGTCAAAAATGGGATATAATTTCATCTGAATAATGTATAATTTCATTAGTTGAGATCTAAACTAATACAATTAGATAAAAACTGATAAACAACTGTTACAATTACATCGGGCCATTTTTCGGACGAAAGAGTATATTTATACAGATATAACCTCATCGCATTTTATACGACTATATGTAACTGTTTTTACTCGGGTATGTAGAAAAAGTTAAAAATTTAAAATTTGCGGTTCGAAATTTTAATTTTTTTACAGAAAATTATACATCCTAATGGACTATCTAAATCGTAAAAAAATAGACGTTGTTTTTTTATTTTTTTTTTAAATTTCACTAAACTTTATAAAATTTTAGGTTTTCCACAAACAAAAGTGTTATTACTTAAATTTTTTTTTTAAGTTTCTTGAATTTTTTTTTCACTTATTTTAACACCACATTAAAACGAAGCTTGTTTTTTAATTTTCAAGTTCTTTTTTTTTAAAAAGTTATTATTTTAATTTTTGTTGATACCTTAAAATTTAGCTCTTTCTAACTTTGTTAAAACTCAGGTAAAAGGGTTTGGAAAATGTATAAAAAAAAATATTTAAATTTGCGGTTAAAAAAATTTTTTTTTTAAATTCCATTAAAGAGCTTCAAGATGTCCTAAAATGATAAATAAAAAAAGACGTTATTCCATATTTTTTTTTTTTACTCTACCAAACTTAAACAACTTTGAGATTTCCAGTCAATAAATGTCTTAAGTTTTCGATACTACCAAATATTATTCTATAAAAAATTTTCACTTAAAATAATTTTTGCTTATTGCGAATATAGTGAGTAACAAAACTCCCGTGTTTCAAAAAATTATCTTTAAAAATGAATTTTTGCCAATTTTTTTTTGTAAAGCAGTTAAATTAGATTTTTGTTTAACTATTTTAGCTCAAAATTTTTTTGACTTTAGCGCCCTCTGTTGTTAACAAAAAGAGGAGATACTGAATTCCTCTTTCATATTTATTTATGGTATTATGTCACCTCTTCAAAAATTAATAAGTCACTAACGTTCCGCATACATATTTTTTTTGAATTTTGCCTATGGGACAAAGCACTGTGCGGCGTTTCGAGACGGCTCTAGATATTTTTGAATGTGAGATAACAAATGAGAAAAATTGTTTGTTACACTATATGGGAGCGGGAGCAGAGAAACAAGCCAGCCGCCGTGAGCCGTTTAAGCCGCCGCCGCCGGTCATTTTTGCTTCAGCCGCCGCCGCCGATTTTTTTCGGCTCATTTCGGCTGGAAGTATCAATTTTCAAATATAAAAAATTTAAAAATAAATATATTTTTTAAAAAGAATTTACTAATTCATTAAACTTGAACAACCAGAGCTAAAAACAATTTTTTTTATATGAAAAGAAAAAAGTTAAAATCTTCTAAATATTAAATTTTTATAAATATAATTTTTTGAAGCTATAAAAGCTTATATAAATTTATACTGTGAAAAAAATTTAAAAAAAAAGTTCTTAATGGGTTAATGTAATACTTCAGAATGCAACTCTTTGCAGATGTGTAAAAAATCAATTAATAAAAAAACATAGCTGCTTAACTTTGCATTTAAAACTCAATATACAGTGGTGGCCGCGAATTTAACACAATTCAAGTTTTTTCTAATTTTATTGTTGTTGCCTTTATTTTTAAAGATTAAAATAGTGGCTAAATTCGCCAAGAAAGGCAAGGAGATGGTTCAGAAAATTGTACAGAATTTTAACATAATGTTTGTTTTTAATTTTGTGGGCGTGGATTTTAACGACAAATTAGCGATAACAACCTTTTATCAAATTACATAGTAAAATTTAGGCAGTACTGATCGGTTCTGTACAAACTGTATATTTTTGGAATTCCCATAAAATTTCATTAAGTCTTGCATTATTTTTATCTACAAATAGTCGCCAGACTTTAAATTCCTGCACTTTAAACTTGTTCAAATTTTTATTTGTTTTTAGCGATTTTTAATAAAGTTAACAGCACTGAAATTTAAAGTGAATAGTTTTATGCTTTTCTTACCACAATATAACAAATGAGTTGAGATTTTTTTACGTTATAGTAAAAAGCATTTCATGTTAAAATTTCAGTGTTGTTAACTTTCTTTTAAAATCGCTAAAAACGAAGAAAAATTGGTCATATTTAAAGTGGTGTAATTTTAAGTCTGGTGACTATTTGTAGATAAAAATAATGCAGGAATTAAGGAAATTTTATAAGATTTCCGAAAATATACAGTTTGTACAGAACCGATCAGTACTGCCTAAATTTTTCTATGTAATTTGATATAAGGTTGATATCGCCAATTTTTCGTTAAAAGCCACGCCCACTTAAAACAAGTGACAACATGAGAAAACAAACATTACGTTAAAATTTGTACAATTTTCTGAACCATCCCTTTGCCTCTCGTGGCGAATTCAGCCACTATTTTAATCTTTAAAAATAAAGGCAACAACAATAAAATTATAAAAAACTTGAATTGTGTTAAATTCGTGGCCACCACTGTATGTATTTGGTGTACGCATTTTTGTCAAAAATTATGACGAAAAATCGTTACAGAGTTGAAGTCGTGTTAGCATAGATATACGAAAAAGTTTGTAAAATGTATTAATTTTTGTTAAAAGCGTTACTTCTCCTGTTCATATAAATTTTTACAGTTAGTGTTTAGCTTCATTGGTTATTAAAATATAAGCTATTAAAGTTAAAAAACCTTACGAGTTACAGGTTACGGAGTTTACATTTGACCTATAAAATTGGTTACAAATTTTATGTATTAACCAAAAATTGGTCAGATTGTTATAAATTTTGTAAAACAGGTGACAATGCGCTGATATACAGTGCACTCGCGTTAATATGAACATCCTAATATATGAACATCCCAAAATATGAACGCTTTTTCTCTACCACTGAATACTCTAAAATATGAACTTTGTGCAAACGCTTTAAAATATGAACAACATCTTTTGAAAAATGTGTGCGAATTTCAACCGCATAGTATTGTAATTTAGGGAATACCCGCGTAATTTGCATTTATTACATATTTAAAATGTCTTTGGCTCTCAATCAAAAATGCTTATAAAGCCAACAATTACATTAAAAAAGCTTTATGTACGAGTATGTATGTAATTCTGTATTTCACTATAGGTTGAATCTACAGCTTTGAATTTTAAAGAATGAAAGGAAGATTCTATTGAATATAACGATCATGAAATAGAATAAGAAATGTCCGACGAATATGATTGTGTGGAGGAACCAAAAAAGACTTTTAAAGTCAGGGAAGCTGTCGATATCTTTAATAATGAATTGCAGTGGGCTGAAAGTAAAAAGGTTGAACAACGTGCCTTAAATGTTTTGAGGGAGTTACGGAAGAGGGCAATTTTAAGAGTACTTGAGCAAAAGAAACAGCAAAAGAGGATAATCGATTTCTTCGCTAATGAGGTTATAACTTTTTCTCGAAATTGAGGCAGAAAATGAAATTATATGTGCATTATATTTTTGGTTTACATTCATTCTTGTTAATTTGTTTGTTCGTACATATGAATGAAAAAAGTTCCTTTTAATAAAATAAAGATTAATTTTAAAACAAATAAAACTTTCATTTATATAGAAAGAAACTTTATGTGACAAGTATATGATTTTTTTACTAACTTTTCATACCATTCGCAAATATGAACAATCCTGCAAATATGAACAGGCTTGGTTTTAATTAGTTCATATTATCGCGAGTTCACTGTATATCGAAATATATAACTCAAATGTAATCCATGCATTTGAAATTAGCTGGTTACATGGTTTTTATCAAATTTTTTGATATCACCCATATATATTTTTTCAATTCTAAAATACATTTTTAAAAATGGTCCAGTTGAATATTTTGGATAAATTAGACATTTTGTAACAAATAAATGAAAAAGTAAAGATAAGAGATATTGTAAAATTCTATAATATTTAGAAAAGGACACTTTTACGGATAAAATGCTCAAACCAATGTTCGAATTGATCACATAATTTCATCATTTAAGGACATTATTGATTGGGCATCTAATTCAAATGGGTCCCTACAAGATATGTGCATCCTGCCCAAACTTTCTAACAAAGCTTCCAAGTTTAATTTCTTAAATCAATCGATATGTATTTTTTCTATGGTCTTTATTTATTCCTTAATTTGTTAAAATTAAAAAGAATAAATAAAAAAAATTGATTCCCAGTATGCTTTAATTGTCTGAAAATTCTATAAGAGGCAAAAATTGTTTTGAGTTCCAAGGGGGTTACATTTTCCCAATGTTGGGATTACTTTGGAGCCCTTTACATTGGCAAAAAAAATGTGCTGGCAAAATTAGTATTTTGCAAATTATATGTGCGTTCCCGTACGTTACCGCGGGTACCCGCGGGATCCCAAAACAGCCCAGACAACAACAATTTACACGCAATTTTGAGTACGGGAACGCCTTTGGGCTAGTTTGTGTAACTTCGGTAAAGTACGGGAACAGACATTATGTTTCAACGAAAAAGACTTGGTACTAAAAGGGTATGTTTATAATTTATTAAATAAAACTTGTATGTTATATTAAATATTTAGGACCATTTGTTAGATATAAGCTCTGTTCCACATACGTTACCGCGGGTACCCGCGGGAACCCAATCTGACCAAAAAGCGTTTCTATTGTTAAAAATTGGGTAAATGAGAGCGTTGATGAGAGAATAATTTGTTTCTCTTTTTACCAGAAGTTTTTTCAGAATTTAAATTACAATTTAAAGCCTTTAAAGTTTGAATGAAATTTTTCCACGTGAAAAATAACTTACGGTGCTTTAGAGACAAATTTTTCCATTGATTTTTTAAAATTTTCAAGTAAGTTAAAATTTGTTTCGATAATTTAAAAAAATTTTTCCAATTTGATAAAATTGTTGATAAAAATGAAATAAATAAAAAAATTATTATTTATTCCATTTTTTGACCTCCCGGTTGAAAATTATCATATATGTTCATATATTAGCATATATGGTTGCATATATGAACATACAGTTGTGGCCAAGCATTTAAGTCAATTCAAGTTTTTTTTATAATTTTATTGTTGTTGCCTTTATTTTTAAAGATCAAAATAGTGGCTAAATTCGCCACGAAAGGCAAGGAGATGGTTCAGAAAATTGTACAGAATTTTAACATAATGTTTGTTTTTTCATTTTGTCACTTGTTTTAAGTGGGCGTGGCTTTTAACGAAAAATTAGCGATATAAACCTCTTATCGAATTACATAGTAAAATTTAGGCAGTACTGATCGGTTCTGTACAAACTGTATATTTTTGGAAATCCTATAAAATTTCCTTAAGTCCTGCATTATCTTTATCTACAAATAGTCACCAGACTTAAAACTGCAGCACTTTAAACATGACCAAATTTTTCTTTGTTTTTAGCGATTTTAAAAGAAAGTTAACAACACTGAAATTTTAACATGAAATGCTTACTATAACGTAAAAATAATCTTGACTGATTTGCTATATTGTAGTATGAAAAGCATAAAACTATTCACAGTAAAATTTCAGTGCTGTTAACTTTATTGAAAATCGCTAAAAACAAAGAAAAATTTGGTCACGTTTAAAGTGATGCACTTTTAAGTCTGGCGACTATTTGTAAATAAAAATAATGCAAGACTTAGGGAAATTTTATAGGATTTCCAAAAATATACAGTTTGTATGGAACCGATCAGTACTGCCTAAATTTTACTATGTAATTTGATAAGAGGTTTATATCGCTAATTTTTCGTTAAAAGCCACGCCCACTTAAAAAAAGTGACAAAATGAAAAAACAAACATTACGTTAAAATTCTGTACAATTTTCTGAACCATCTCCTTGCCTTTCGTGGCGAATTTAGCCACTATTTTGATCTTTAAAAATAAAGGCAACAACAATAAAATTAGAAAAAAACTTGACTTGACTTAAATCCTTGGCCACAACTGTATGTGTCATATATAAACATATCTGACATATATGGAAACATATATGGGCTAATACATTCAAAGTTAAGGGCCATATATGGAGATGTGTGACACCATATATGATAATATATTGCATATATTGTTCCATATATGGCATATATCCTCATATGCCGGTGAAAAATGTGCATATACGCTCAAACATGTTCATATATGGTTTATATATGGACACATATGAACAAATATGGATTTTTTATGAACATATATGAATTTTATATGAACATATATGGAAGTATATGTGATTCCATATATGGAAAAAATTTCATATACAGACATATATGGAAGCATCTGTTATTTCATATATGGAAATGGCACTCATATATGGACAAATATGAAAGTATATGTTATTCAATTTATGCAAAAGGGACTTGTATATGAACATATTTCGAAGAATACATTTTTCCATACCCGATTAAAAAAGATGATATGGTGACATATCTAATTTGATGAAATACAATAACTAATCAGATACAATTTAATCCGAAAAATGGTGAATACAATTGTATCTACGTGGATCAAATTGGATTTAATTACTTTAAATTATATACAATTTAATCCGAATTTTGACCAGACATTATTGTATTAAATAATATCTTAATAGTTAAAATTGGATGCAATTAGGTCCAATTTGATCAAAATTTTGGAATTTTTGTTTTTATTAAATATTGCACTGAAAAACAATGGGGGATTCACGTAAGGTTTCGTGTATCGTGTAAACTAAGCAAATCTAGTAACTTTTAGAGTCTTTATGTGAAACTGCATACATAATAAGTATCTACTTATTAATGAGTACTTATAGGAGCTATAAGCGGAATTTTGTCTCATGCCTATCAACATTAAATCTTCAAAGCAAATCTACGTTAAACCGATTGTAGTATAAAAATTTTTTAAACAGGTTATGTTTATAAATTTTCCGTTATACGGGAGTGTTCTGAAAAACGAAACCACATAAAATTATTCGTTTTTGTATAACAACAACATATCATTTTATGTGAAACCGAATAATTTTATGTGGTTTCGTTTTTCAGAACACCCCGAATAATCGAACCTACGTCAGCAAAAGTTCCTAGGAAGTAACGCGAATAAGTTACGTTAGATGTGAAAATGTATAAACGTTGAGTTTTCAACGTTGATAATTATCCGTGTTGAAAGTTAACGTGCATACGAAAAGTAATGTGTTAGTTTTTGTCTTAAAAGCGTTTTTATGCACTTTGAGGGTTTTTATGAGTTAACGGATATAGTTAAGTCTAAAACACAGCTATAGTATAGTTCAAGAATAATCCATAAAATAAAAATATTCTAAATAAAATGAAATTTCAAATAATTTTCCATAAAACATTACTGGATTTTTCACTGAAGGTGAGATTCTTATTTTGAAAGTGAGAAAAGTTCAAATGAAGCTTTAATTTTTGGGCTACTCATTTTAAAATGAGAAAAATACATTAAAATTGTGATAACAAATTTGACTTGAGTTTTTAATAAAATTAAATGTCTTGAAATAATTGTTTAAAAATTTTTTGTTTTAATTTTCATTTGTATTTCATGATATCCTTCAAGCCCATTAAAAAATTTGGTGCTACGTTATTCCTAAACCAAAATAATTACTCCGAAGAATTGGCTAACTTTTATTAATATGGCCCAATATTCAATTTCAAAATATCTGATATACATACATATATCATATAATCTGTTGTTTCGATGTAAATTTATGACATTTTAAATGAAAATGAATTTCAATTTGAATTTACTAAGATATTAAGAGTTCATTTAAAACAAGAATATACCATAGATTATATAGGGAAAATAAATGTTTCTTTTTTAAATCAATAGGCTTGTTTTGTTGCTATACATATCTGGTACGAAATCCTATACATAGTCTGACTGCGTATGTTAAGTATTAACTCTTTTAACATATTTTCAACGTCGATAATGTATGGGTCATCTGTCAGATAATATCACTCAGATTCTATTCAATACCGGTTTTTCGTTTTCATGTTATTATTTTTTAAATCCCTTGAACTTTATATCAAAATTTGTTTTTGTAAAATAATATTTTTCAATTACAAATGGATTGTATCGATAAAATCTTAAATGAAATTTAAATTGAACATGAAACTGGGCTATATTTGGTCTTACAATTTAAATTCCATGGTCGAGATCTGATTAAATATGACAACTTATGTAAAAAGATATATTTAGATATTGGGTCATATAAAATTTTTTCTAAAGACGAAAATTACGTCTTATTATATATACTGCCATACTAAGCAATATATAACGAGACATAATTGTATTAAATAATATAAAATAATGTATAACCCGTTTTACTCGGGTATATGTAAAAGGAACTCATATTTGGATAAATATGGAATTATATTTAATGCCATGAATAAAAAAAAGGAACATATGTAGCGCCTAATTTGTATGTCATACATAAATGTATATCTATCGTACAACCTTATAATAAAGAACAGCAACGGTCGCATGTATTCGCATATATTTAATAAATGTATATGTTCATATATGTCCATATATGAACATATACTTAGGTGTTACCTCATTTTTCGGATCCATACATATATGGTTGAACCATAAATGTTCATATATGGACATTTTTCACCGGGATATTAATTCATATATTATTCCATATATGAATTGAATTTTCTGATTTTAATGTCAGATATGTCCATATATGGAGGCAAAGATTTTTCTAAATTTAAGACTTACCCCAAACCTTAAAGAAATTTTGGGAGGAATACGAACATAGACTTTAACCCCAATACGATTTTTCAGTAATTCTTATCGTACAACGCTTACTGGAGGAAAAACTCTTTAAGCGGGTGTATCTCCTCAATTGATTGAAATTATGATACAAATATGCTTATTTTTATCAATGTTCGTACTTTTTCACTTTAAGAAAAAAATCGGATATTCTTTAGTCCATCTGCAATTGTATTTAATCAATGAAAATATTTAAATAATTAATGAAAATATTTAAATATTTTAAATATTTAAAATATGTAAAGGAGACATATTCATTGTTTTTTTTTATGAAATTCGGAAAGAATAAATTAAAAATCTGTCATGAGCACTAAAATTATAGTAAAGTACTAGCAAACTACTACATTTTTTATTTAATGTAATGGGATATAACAAAAAAAAAAAATAAAATCCCGAGGCTGTGTCAACATGGAAATTAACTACGGAATATTTGCTACACTCAAAAAAAAAAGTCAGTAAAGTCAGCAAAAAATGTTGCTGTGTCAACAAATTTTTAGTCAGGAGCGTGCTTGCAAAAAAGTTGGTAATTTCAGCAAAAGGTTTGCTGAAAATCAGCGAGCTGATTTTTACCAAAAAAATAGTAATCTTCAGCAAAAGTTTTGCTAACACTTAGTCGATTGCAAATAAAAAAAATTCTTGCTAAAATCACTAAACTTTTTGCTGAATATTAGTAGACTGAAAAAAACTCAAAAAACTTGTAGCGAAATTTTACGTTAGTTAATTTATTTGCTGAAAATTTAAATATAGAATATGTGTAGAGTTGTTTTTCTTTTTTTGTCATTTCCGTTTCCAGACAAGCTGCCAGATCTGCATCTTGTCTATCTGGTTGTCGTTCACGCTATGAATGCGGTTATGAGCACAATTTTTGTAGCAAAATAAATTAGTAAAACATTAGTTCAAAATTAGTTTAGTGCTAAAAAAATACAACTAAAATTTTTGCTGAAAACGGAATTTCAGCAAAAAAATTGCTGAAAACTAGTACACTTGATATACAAGACGTTTTACTAATTTTTCTACTAACTTATTTTTTTGAGTGTAGTATTGGTGTTGTAAAATTTTTTTTTTATCAATTTTCTTTTGAGAATATTATTTCATATCCCCAATACTGGGAAATAGTGGATAAGGATGGACAGGGATGGTTATCGTGTAAATCAACCTTAATATAAATAAACATTTCCGGAAAACATATTAGATACAATTGCAAAGAGAGTCGAATATGCCTTACTTGAAGTAAGATAATTTATTTTAATTTTAAAATCGGGTGCTTAATGTAGAAAGTCACTAACTCAATTTTTTATTTCTTTAGATGAGAAAGAAAATTCTAAATATAACATTAATAACGTTGGACATAAAATTCTTTAAGTGCAGTTGTTTTTTTCATTGTCAAAATTTATTAAAAATTTAATTTAAAGAAACTGTTTATCTAAAGCTTTTAAAATTTAATACAGTTTTGTCCTTCGCTAAAGAAATTTATAATTAAGTTGGGGCCTTTATACAATAAAGCTATCGAAAGATTTCTTAATTTCACTTACATATTTATTAATTAGGTTAATAAATTAAGCAATTGTGGTATTCACAATCTGCCTAGTACACGGTCTGGTATTGTGGTATAAAAGTACTTCTATTCAAAACAACAACAAATTACTTGTATTTTGAATTTGGTTTTTCTAAGTACTTTTTACTAAAATACAAGGCAAAGCATTCTTTTACAGGACAAATTGGGAATACCTTTGTTTTTCTTAAAAAATAATAAAAAAAAACACGTTTTTTAATGTACCCTATTAAAAAAAATTAATATGGAGCTTTATATGGTAATATATAACTTAATGTGATCCATATACCATTTCATCCGAAAAATGGCCCGATATAATTGTGTCAGTTGGTTATCACTTTTTATCTAATTGTATGAGTTTAGATCTTAACTGATTAGATTATATGTTAAGCATATGAAATTTTATCTGATTTTTGACCTGATACAATTGTATGGGTTTATGTCGCATGGTATTAGTTTAGATCCAAATTGATACATTACTATACAAACTTATATAGTTATATCTGAATTTTGATCTGATGCAATTAGATCTGATTTAAAACTTTGATACAATTATTAGGTTGTTCATGAGGGGTGTGCTATCTGTTGTATCATTGTATCGTCCTAACAAAAAACAGAGTTGTTAAAATTTTTATTTGTGTTTAACAACGATTTTCTATTCAGTTTTCTATCTGTTAGCACACTCAAACATAAGACATTAAACATACGTAAAAATGTTCTATCGTGCTATTCTAAAATGTTGTATTTTTTCAATTTAATTTTTAACAACTCTGTTTTTTGTTAGGACGATACAACGATACAACAAATAGCACACCCCTTGTGAAAACCCTTTATATAAGGCAAATGTCGTATACAAATATATTTTATTTATATAAAATTGTACCAACCACGAGCTAAACAGATACCATTAGATATAAACCGCTAAAATTGTATCAGGTCAAAAATTGGATATAATTTCATCTGAATAATGTATAATTTTATTAGTTGAGATCTAAACTAATACCATTAGATAAAAACTGATAAACAACTGATACAATTACATCGGGCCATTTTTCGGATGAAACAGTATATTTATACAGATAAAACTTAATCGCATTTTATACGACTATATGTAACTGTTTTTACTCGGGTACCCTATTAAAAAAAATTAATATGGAGCTTTATATGGTAATATATAATTTAATGTGATCCATATACCATTTCATCCGAAAAATGGCCCGATATAATTGTGTCAGTTGGTTATCACATTTTATCTAATTGCACCAGTTTAGATCTTAACTGATTAGATTATATATTAAACAGATGAAATTTTATCTGATTTTTGACCTGATACAATTTTATGGGTTTATGTCGCATGGTATTGGTTTAGATCCAAATAGATACATTTCTATACAAACTTATATAGTTATATCTGAATTTTGACCTGATGCAATTATATCTGCTTTAAAACTTTGATACAATTATATAAGGCAAATGTCGGATACAAATATATTTTATTTATATAAAATTGTATCAACTACGATCTAAACAGATACCATTAGATTTAAAACGTTAAAATTGTATCAGGTCAAATATTGGATATAATTTCATCTGATTAATGTATAGTTTTATTTGTTGAGATCTAAACTAATACAATTAGATAAAAACTGATAAACAACTGATACAATTACATCGGGCCATTTTTCGGATGAAACAGTTTATTTATACAGATATAACTTAATCGAATTTTATACGACTATATGTAACTGTTTTTACTCGGGTACACATAAAATATTTATATGTGAGCATATATGAATTTCATATATGTCCATATATGAGCATATATTTCCATATATGAGCATATATGTCCATATACCCTCAATTTACGGATCCGAACATATATGGAGCCATACATGGAATCATATATGCGCTAATATATGTTGTCATATATGAACATTTTTAGCCGGGCTGTAAGTTTTTTAGTCTAAAAATTTGTTTTATTTTATTAAATTTTTTTAAAAATATATAATTACCCAGCAAAAACATGGTAATGACAGGTCATTACCATACGGATTACCAAGTAATGATAGGTCATTACATTTTGCATTACTTTAAAATACAAAATAATGACTTACCGATAATACGTTATAGAAGTAATTATATATTCGTGCAAAGTAATCACTTACTGGTAACTGATTAAATAAGTACTGATTAAGACTTTTTTTTACTAATATTTTATTTATAAATTTAAAATTTTCCAAATAGGAAATTTTCCAAAGTAAAAAGTTTTTTTGCCAACTATTTTACAATGTAGGGTAACCACTTATTTCCTAACTTCTGAGTAACCACTTATATCTTTGTGAGTAACTACTTATTCTTTCACTATGGGTAACTCATTATTCGCTCTTTTTTTGTAAGCGAGAGGGTAATGACCACCCATTAATTTTTGGACATCGCGAACAAAAGTAATGTTGCGAGTAAATAGCCTGTTAAGTAGTGAAACCCTTTGTGTGCTACTTACTCGCTTAATTACTCGGTAATGTCTGTTTTTGCTGGGTAGACTTATATAATTTCTAATATAAAATTAATTCTTTGCCACTGAAATTTCAAGAAAAAAACACTCACGGCCTGAGCTTTTTTATGATCATGAAAATTTGAAAATTTGTCTTTAGGACATTTTCTTTGTAAAATTTTTTTAATTATTATAAAATATTTTGTAATTTACTTCCCTTGCGGTATCCCGGGATCCCTGGAATTCAAAATAAATTTCCCGCTTTCCCGGGAAATCAAAAAGTGCGGGATATTGCATTGCCCAGTTATGTGATAAACTGGCACCAAGGAAACCTGAATATGAAACTTACGAGGCTATCGTTAAAATTCTGACTGAACATTTTGACCCTAAACCAAACGTAATTTTGGAGAATTATCGTTTTTGGGCTTAGAAATTCAAGAATACAAAGTCGGTTACTAGAAAGGGCTGATTTAACGTTGGAGACTGCAATCAATACCGCTAATACTTATGAAGCAGCTGAAAAAGGTGGGTTAGAGTTACACCAAGGTGCAGCAAAGGAGGAGGTTAAGAATAACCACGACAAGAAAAGTGGGAGAAAATGTTTCAGGTGCACACCAGTGTCAATTGTAAGCCTAACTGTGGCAAAAAGATATTTTCCTAAGGAAAAAGTTTATTCGAATGATACGGAACTGTACAGCTTTTGCGAAAATCTATTGTTGGCTACATTACCCAGTGTAGAAACGGTAATGACATATCATTATTTTTTGGAGTACCAGTAATAACACCCACTTACCTTCTGCATTATTTTAAAACATATAATAATGAGTTACTGATAATGGCTTATTTTTATCATTATTTCAAATAGAAAATAATTTTTTAGATTTTTTTTAAAATTTTTTGAAATCTATTTTTAGACTCAATATTTTTTAAACACTGGTAAGGATATATGTAACCACATATTTTTTGATTTTTTGTATGTTGGCGAGTAAGCTTACTTGTGTGCACAGGTCAATTATGTTTTTATCTATTAAATATTACAAGTCGATATAGCTCAGATGGTAGAGCTGTTGACTGGCAGTCTGTAGACCCAGGTTCGATTCCCGCACCAGCAAATTTTATTAAAAAAAAAAAAAAAAATACAATAAAAAATATTTTTTTTTATATAATTTATTTTTTTGAAAATCTATTTTTAGACTCATTATTTTTGTCAATACTGGTAAGCACATAGGTAACGATATATTTTTTGATTTTTCGTATGCTGGTGTGTAACGACAACTCATTATTTTTCGCGACATCGCTATATAAAGGTAACAAGAAATGTAATAACAAAAGTAACTAGTTACCATTACCAAGTATGTAGTTACATAACCACATATCTGGTAATGATTTTCTACACTGGGTGTGGTTACTGTGGAAGGTTCAATAACAAACACTCCGGTCAAGTTATATATTGTAAGGTCACGAAGAAATTCATTATTGGAAAGAGAATGGGGCAGCATAATACAGGAAAAACTAACAGAACCAACATTGGTAGTAAACAAAATTTCTTTAAATACTCATAAAACTGAAATAAAAAACGTTATTGAAAAATATGCTAAGGTGTTTTCATCCACAATGGGGAAAATAGTTGGGTATTAGGCTCGACTGCATCTTAAAGAAGGCGCCACACCAAAATTTTTTTAAGGCCAGACGAGTGCCATTTTCTTTAATACAGCTAGTGGAAGATGAATTAGAAAAGCAGATGCAAGATGGGTTGCTAGAACGAGTAAGCACTAGTGAGTGGGCTACTCCTGTCGTGGTGGTGCCAAAAAAGAACAAACAAGTTATGTTGTTTGGCGATTATAAAATCACCATTAATCCGGTCTTGAAAGTGAACAAATATCCGCTTCCGACAGTTGATGAATTATTTAGTACTATGGCAGGCGGGGACAAATTTACAAAATTAGATTTATCCAAAGCCTATTTGCAACTGGAAATTCATCCGGACGACCGGCATTTTCATACTTTGAATACACATAAAGGCTTGTTTCAGCCCACACGGCTAATGTTTGGCGTGGAAAGGCACCGGCTAAATGGCAGCAATTTATGGAGCAGCTGCTAAGCGGTATTTCTGGAGTGTCGGTATTCTTGGATGACATACGTGTTACAGCTGACAATGATGCAGAACATATTAAACGAGTTGATGAAGTCTTAAAACGGTTAAATGGGGTCAACATGCATATTAATTTAGAAAAATGTGAGTGGATGCAAGATAAGATGGAGTATTGCGGCTATGTCATAAGTAAAGAAGGAACAAGAAAAACTAAGGGGAAGATGAAGGCACTCTTGGAAATGAAACGTCCTACTAATAAGGATGAAGTAAGAACGGTGGTTGGCCTGATAAACTATTATGGCAGGTTTGTAGAGAATTTAAGCTCTATTCTATTTCCGATAAATAAATTGTTGTCAAATAATGTGCCGTTTAAGTGGTGCAGTAAATGTGAATTAGCTTTTGTACAGATATAGAAAATTATGCAATCAGATGTTGTTTTAGCCATACAGAGTGGGTGCGGTATTGAGCCACGTGTATGTAGACGGCACAGAAAGACCTATTCATTTTGCATCGCAGACGTTATCAAAGATTCAGCAAAGATATATTCAGATCGACAAGGAAGCCTATGCAATAATTTTTGGCTTTCGAAAATTCTATCAACACCTCTATGGAAGGAAGTTTACTCTATTAACAGATAATAAGCCTTTAAGTCAAATTTTATCACCAGATAAAGGATTTCCACTATTGTCAGCTAATAGAATGCAGCATTATGCTATTTTTCTGTCGTCATTTAGGGTAGAGGGGGGATCCTTCGCCAGTGGGGCACATACACTAATCGCATTTTTCTCCGATGTTAAGGGAGATAAAATTTTGAAAAAAAATGTATTTTGTGCATTTACATCACATGTGGTCGCAGACAGACGTGTTTTTGTGTTTTTTGGGGTGTCAAAAAAATAATTGCAAGCAACTAAATTTTGTAATAACTTCCGCAAATCGTGTGATAAAAAAATTATTTTTCATTATGTTAGACCTATGATCCTGAGCTTTCAAATAATAGTAATTTGATTTTAATAAATGCTTAAAAAGTGTGAAAAATGTTAATTTTATGTTAGTGCCTGTCTCTGGGGCACAATCACCAGATGGCCCCTGGAGCTACAAAGAGTTGGTGCATCCCTGCCTAAAATGTTCTAAAAGACTTTTCTATATGTTTAAAATATGTTAAATAGTAAATTAGAACAATCGTGTTCATTCTTAAATTTATATTAATTATTCAGTTTTTGTAATTTTGAAAAATCATTTAGGTTGTTCATAAGAGGTGTGCTATCTGTTGTATCGTTGTATCGTCCTAATAAAAACCAGAGTTGTTAAAATTTTTATTTGTGTTTAACAACGATTTTCTATTCAGTTTTCTATCTGTTAGCACACTCAAACATAGGAGACTAAACATACGTAAAAATGTTGTATCGTGCTATTCTCAAATGTAGTATTTTTTCAATTTAATTTTTACAACTCTGTTTTTTGTTAGGACGATACAACGATACAACAAATAGCACACCCCTTGTGAAAACCCTTATTATATTATAGTTTTGAATTATTATTTTTTTAATATAGTGCAGATTTATTGATTAAAAAGAATCACATATCTTAAAAACCTTATTCTATTTCAATCCCAGGACAGGTCCCTGAACTTTGTTTTTTTTATGAAAGTACAGTAACTTGTCCTAGGATTTGTCTTGTGACATGTCACAAGGGGTCAATTTTCCCCTCCTATGACAACGCCATGTAAAAGTGACCACTTTATTTCATATAAAGGGGCCAGTTCGGTGACAGTTTGTTAAAATTTCCCGTAGGGAGGGTACAAATACTAATAATAATGCATAATAATTTGAAAACTTTATAACACGTTTATAAAATGAATTTTGTAAGGAAAATTTGATTTATAAGCCATTATAAATTGAATGCTTCACTTGCCAAATCGATTAACTCCACTTTCAGAATTTTATATAACTTTAATTGCAAAACGCTTAATTGACCCCTGATAATAAATATTAAGGGCCATATGCATAATCACTTTTTAAATTTATAAATGGCATATAAAACAAATTTCTCATATTAAATTTATTTTATAAACGTATTATACACACAAAAAAATATACCAGAAAAAATTTTAACAAACTCGTTTGTTTGATATAAAAGTTAAATACAATAACCCTTTGAATTTGATTCAAACATTATGTTTATCACTATTACAACTTTTAAAAATAACACTCAACAAAATGCAAAAACAAATAAATAATTGAATAATTTTTCATTTTCAATAAACATAATACTTGAATCAATAAGTGCGTTTGTACAAGTTTTTAGGAGGAGAGAGGAAAAATAGAGAGTAAAGTGACAGTTCAATACCAGATAACTTATAAGTTTTTACTGGATGAATTTTTGCTAGTAAGAATTTGTAAGAAAAAAAACCTATGATTGAAGAAACAAAACATTTGTCTAAATAATTTTTAGTAAAAATTAAAAATATTTAATTATAAACTTATTTACGATGGAAGAAGTAAGTGATCATTTTATTAGGCTTAATAATTTGAATAGGTTTATTTCGCAATCAGATATTTTAATAACTGTTGCCAATTTAGTTATTTTTTCGGCGATATTTCAACTCGTTTAGCGGGATAAAATATAATTTAGCTATTAGCGGGAAAACTAGCGATTTTTCTTTTTAAGACATTCTTGACATTTTCTTAGCATCTTTTACATTTATTTCCTTGACAGAATTTTTGAATCATTACACTGTGAGACAAATGGTAGGGGTCAGTGATCGGGAAGGGTTCAAACTACCGGGGAAAGTTATATCGGTAAAAAAGAAGTTATACGTGTCCCGGCGTTTCGCTGGGTCAACCCTAGGAATCGAGATATATCGATTTGACCTATGGTGGTCTTTTTTTTTGACATAACTTGAGAACCACTAGTCCGATTTTGCTCAAACAATTTTAAAAAAATTAAAAATTACAATTCCTTTAATCTGTTCATATAACGTTTTTCTATATACTCAACAGTTTTGCCGGTAAAAATAAATGTATGAAGAAAAAAATATTTTTTGCTTAAAATATTAAAAAAAAGTAATAAACAAAAGGTTATTGATTTTTATGGTAGCGGTAACAAACATTTATTTTTACCGGCAAAACTGTTGAGTATATAGAAAAACGTTATATTAACAGATTAAAGGAATTGTAACCCGGTGAAAAATGTTCATATACGCTCAAACATGTTCATATATGGTTTATGTATGGACACATATGAACAAATATGGAGTTTTTATGAACATATATGGATTTTATATGAACATATATGGAAGTATATGTGATTCCATATATGGAAAAAATTTCATATACAGACATATATGGAAGCATCTGTTATTTCATATATGGAAATGGCACTCATATATGGACAAATATGAAAGTATATGTTATTCAATTTATGCAAAAGGGACTTGTATATGAACATATTTCGAAGAATACATTTTTCCATATATGTAAAAGGAACTCATATATGGAATTATATTTAATGCCATGAATAAAAAAAGGAACATATGTAGCGCCTAATTTGAGTGTTATAGATAAATTTATATCTATCGTACAACCTATAATAAAGGACAGCAACGTTCGCATGTATTTCGCATATATTTAATAAATGTATATGTTCATATATGTCCATATATTGAAAAATATAGCTTTTTTTTGAAATTTTTCAACAGAACCTGAAAAGTTAGTGAAATTTAACGATTTATCGCTTTTTTAGGTTTTTTATAATTTAGATATTTCCTAGTGATTTTTTAGGTTGATTTAGCGATATTTTTAGGAAAAAAGTTGGCAGCAGTATTTTACTAAGTCTTACATTTTTTCTGTTTGCGTACATTGTTAGATATTTTTCTTTTTGAGAGTAACTTTTGCCTTACTCTCTGTATATTTGGTACTGAGTAATTTTTACTGGACTTTACTGGAAAAGTAACCAAACACACCTAATGTAAAAATCAAATTTTTTTTAATTTTGGCCGTTATTTTGATTTTTTTAAGGCATGCTATGTTTTGTTTTTCTTTTTGTAAATTTGTCTATTACTTTTGAAGTTTCATATTTTAGTTGCTCTTTGGACTTTGATGCGGTTGCACATATTATGTGTGAACCGGAAAAGTTTAATGAAATTATAAAGTTATTTAGTAATATGAAAGATTTAGAATTTTATTGCACCTTTTATAATTTTTGTTGCTTATTTTTCAATAAATAAATTTAAATTAAATTTAACATGTTTTTTTAATTAAAAAAAAATGATTAAAACTTTGTGTTAAATCAACACATTCTTTCATCAAAAAATCACAAAAATTCAATAATTGTGTTTTATCAAATCAACAACTTTCTTTATTGACAGAAAAACAAAATAATTTCAACAACGTGCTTACAATTTTCATTATCAGTTCTGCAAAAATCGTTATCACAGGAAATTCAAAAATTTTTTTATTGAATCTGCGATTTTCGTATTCAAATATGAAAATTGTTTTTTTGTAAGGTTTTCAAATTATTATGCATAAGCAGTTAATACTACTAAACAAAATTTTCAATTTAACAAGAATTCAAAAAAACAACATTTACTATTTTCTCACTTTTCTCATTGAGACTCATTCATTTTTCTTTATGGAGTTTATCGATTTGGCAAGTCAAGCATTCAATTTAAACAGTGATTAAATGTTTTGTAGAATTATTAAACAAACAAATAAAATTTTTTTGAAATTTTCACCTTAAAAATATTTTAAAATGTCGAATTATTCGAACGAAAAAACAGGTTTCTCGAATAATTCGAAAATAGCTCTTTTTAAAAAAAAACGGTTTAAAAACCCAGAAATATAAAAAAAACCGGTTTATCGAATAATTCGGAAACAGGTTTTGAGAACTCTGCAATATTGTGATATTCGGCGGTTCCATTTTACTTACATGTGCTTAAGTACTGGTAGGTGGCCAAAGTCAATTGTGGCGATATATGTATAGTTTGATTTTCACGACGTTCAGCAAATACAGTAAAATCTTGTTTTTTATTACGATTACGTCTAACTTTTGTACGATTATCTATAAATACATCGGTTTCATCAACAATTTCAGCTTGTATCAATTCTTCAATAACATCTTCCAGTGTTACCAAACCAATTGTTTCATAGAATGGATCACCATCACCTTCATTATTGACCCGATGAACAAATGCCAAGTGACCAATAGTACCATCTTTAAATTGATTAAACATTACATCTAAAGTATAATCCTCAAAGACAAAATGTACAGGATTTTGATAAAATTCACACAATGTACGCAGCGGTGTATTATCATCGGGATCAACAAATGCCAAATCCTTGATATACAATAAAGTAACAATATTTTTACGATCATTATCATATACTGGTATACGAGAGAACCCAGATTTCATTATTTCCGAAACTGTTTCAAAATCTAAAGCAGAATCTAAGGGTAACATAAAAGCATCATCGATACGTGTCATAACATCGGCCACCGTTTTTTTGCGTAGCTCCAAGGCACCAGAAATGATATTGACTTCATTTTTATCCAAATCATTAATGCCGGTTGTAACCTAAAATAAAACAAAATACGAATAAAATACGCAAATTTAAAATTTTTAATTGTAAATCATTTAAATTATTATATTATGATCAAAACAAAACAATTATTAATTTATCAAAATCAACCCGAATTAGTTGATTATTCAAATCTATAAATATTTTTTATTTATTTCAGTATTTAAATAGCTTCCCAGTCAGAAACGGTAAAACGATGGCAAGGTACTTTAATAGGTGGTACAAATATTGTCAAAACGTGCTTTCCCATTCCCAAAATGCTAACATCATTAGGACCGGCTGTTCAAAAAACGCCGGAAAAGCAATGCAGATACAAAATTTTTAACGTTGGCAAAACCAATAAATAGGTGGTCTGGAAATATATTTTCCAATATAAAATTTAAAAAAAGTTCATATGTATTATTTTTTTCCTGCCATGATTTGAATCCCGGCAGTCAGACTGGCAGACGACACACAGTGCTTTGTCCCATATATATATTCCCATCGTTCCTATAAGGAGCATAAGGCTTTTGTCCCATGGGCAAAATTAAAAAAAAAAAAATTGTGGGGAAAATAAATACATAAAAGAGAAATTCAGTATCTCCTCTTTCTGTTAACAACAGAGGGCGCTAAAGTCAAAAAATTTTGAGCTAAAATAGTTAAACGAAAATCTACTTTTAACTGCTTTACAAAAAAAGATTGACAAAAATTCATTTTTAAAGATATTTCTTTGAAACTCGGTGGCTTTGTTATTTACTATATTTGCAATAAGTGAAAATAGTTTTAAGTGAACATTTTTTATAGACTAATATTTGGTGGCATCGAAAACTTTAGACATTTTTTGACTGGAAATCCCAAAGTTGCTTAAGTTTGGTATTGTAAAACAAAAAAAAATCGAAGGAACGGGGTTTTTTAACCGCAAATTGAAAAATTAGTCCGACTGGGTATATTTAGTATTAACTCTTTTAATATTTTCAAAGTCGATAATGAACGGATAACTGTCAGATTGTATACAAAATTATTTTACCGGTTTTTCGTTTTCATGTTAAGTAGAGCAACAACACAAGGGTATATTATTTTTTAAATCACTTGAAATTCCTAGTAGAAAAAAATACTAGTTCAGAACCAGTTATGTACTAGTTTATTTAAACCAGACAACTAGTACGAGTTCTACCGCCTCTCCATACAAACAACGGTAGAATTTAACATGGAGATGTCATAGGGATGGGGACAATTATCGCCAAACTACCACTTTGGGACTAGTTGTAGAACTAGTTTGGATATTACCATTTAAGGACGAAAAATAAGGAGCGAAATTGGTACTAATGTGACACTCGCGGAACCAGTTTCGAAGTGACTCTTTGGCAATAAAACTGTATCAGTTGGTTGCTATCTCAATTATATAGATAAAAAATAAAGGTTTTTTCTTTGATAAAACCCAAATTAGACCGATAGTTTCCTCTTACTGAGATTATTATATCCATTTACCAAATGAAATTTAAAATATTTTGTGTTTATGATTTCTAATGACAATAAAACATTTTAGTGTTTATTTGCAAACTTAAAATGTATAACATATTACAAACGTAGGTGCTATTTTAAATTCAATCTTTTGAAATCTCTGCGCAGTTTCAATAAAACTATTAGGTATACAAATTGTTAAAGATTATTGTTTTAGAAAGAAAAACAAGAAGCTGTACTGGTACTTATAAGAAATTTACTAAACTGTACCAGTTGATTTACACCTCAGTTCAATTCACAATAAAAAAATTTAGGTTTTTATTTACAAACTCTGATTTCTTTATTAATTAAAAATTAAAAAAAATAATAATTTCAAATCTCATATTTTAATTTAACTAGTACACAACTGGTTCAAATTGATTATTTTGAGAGCTTTTTATGGAACTGTTATTCAAAAAACTAATACGTTTTAGAACTAGTTTGACCATTTGCTACTGGGTACTGACTGTGCTAAAATGCTAGCACTGGAAAACAATTTTTTGGAACTAATATGCCAGCGTTGGGAAAACAAAAACAAATTGGTCTTAAAAGAGCTTTTCCACAAACAAAAAAATTAATTTTATAAAATAATATAATTTTTAAAATAAAAAAAATCAAAAAAAATTTGTTTGCTTGCAACCGGATTTGAACTCATAGCCTTCCGACTAGAAACCTTCTTTAACGAAGCGTCAGCATTTTTGTAAAATCATTGCTCTGTCAGTGAATTGACTTTTGTACCGCGGGCAATTTCTGACCAGGTAGCTCTGGATAACCACTGGTTGCAAACCTTGGCATAGCACTCTAAGACCATATTTCCTTACTGAATTAATTCACCACAGAATACGTTCAGTGAATTAAAAAAAAAAATAAAATTACGTTCAGTGAATTAAAAAAAATTAAATTACGTTCAGTGAATTAAAAAAGAAAAAAATACGTTCACTGAATTGAAAAAAAATTACGTTCATTTAATCGAAAAACAAAAATTACGTTCGCTGAATTCAAAGCCTGTTTTCTGCCGTTCAGTAGAAGAAAACATTGTATTGTAAAAACGTATAAATGAAATACGTCATAGTCAAGCATCTACATTTTACTGGGAAGCATAAGTTTTTAAAATGAAAAAAATTAATTAATTTAAATAAATTAAGTTTTTTTCAAATTTTACTTATGGTATACAGATTTATTTATTTTTTTCTCATTGAGTTTGTAATTTAACTTAACAAATATTTCCAGAAATTCTAAAAACGTCGTCCCCTAACGATTTCCTTAGGCAAGAATGAAATCCGGATAGGGACATGCCTGCAGCGGATTATTTTTCACAATTTGTTAAATACGTTCTTTTGCTTTTTTCTGAAACAAGAAGACGTAACTACACTAAAGTCATTTTTAGATGTAAATACAACCAATAACGCTACAAAAATTAAAACATCCATGTTATGTTAGTAAATTTTACAAGCTTTTTCAATAAAAATACTTGTTTTTATTTTAATTATTTTTTTTTAATCTAAATGTTTATCTTTTATTAAAAAAAGAAAAAGGATTATTAATTTTTAAACTAAAAAAATACATGTATTTTTAATACAGATATTTAAGGAATTTTAAATGAAAAAAAAATTGCCACAATACGGGTAATTACCCAAATCGGGGGTAATTTTTGCCTTTGTGGATAGAGCGCGGGTAATTTCATGCATATTTTTGGGTAGCCGGATAAATTACACAATTAAAAAAGAATTCAATGCATGACTTGGATAAATGATATTTTCAGATTTTTTAGTTAATTGAATAAAGTAAAACTAACTCCAACAGTTCCAATTCAAATGAAGTGAATTTGATTTTTCAGATAATTCATTAAAAAAAAAGTAGAAGTTCTGCTGAAATTTATTATACACAGAGAAAACCAATTCATTGTGGCAACAGAATTTCTTGCCAACTGAATGGTTTGGTGGCAGTAACCGAATTATTGGCTGTTGCAATCAAATGTATTCCTGACATAATTTAAATATATTGTTTCAACCGAAATTCTATTGTATTCACCGAATTTATGTTGCCACAAAAAAATATATCGGTAGATCCAACCAAACCAATCGGTTGGCAAAAAATTCGGTTGCTACAATGAATCTCTTTTCTCTGTGTAGTCCTTTAATATTTTCTTAAATTTGTGAAAACGTCTGCCAATCTCCATTAAAAATTATAGATTTTCAAATGTGCTATTTTGTAGGAAGGAAAAAGAATTTTATTGAAAAATTTAACAGACTCGGGGGAAATAACGGAATTTTTTGGATATAGTGAACAAGATAATAGGCTTTAATCAGTAAAATATTTCTAAGCGCACATAAATTATGATGTTATAATTTTTATATCCTTCGCATTTTGAAATCATAATTTATTCTTATTAGAGAACTTTTTAAGTTCCAAAACGACTATTCTTTTTCAAAAATATATACAACGCCTCTAATTTAGCACCTTTTCTCTGAGAAAATAACGCCTCTAAAAATGGGACAGTTGTAATAACCAAAAAAGTTCTCTTCAATAAGTTTTTATATGATGTGGCTCTTGGCCTTCAAAGAGAAATCATTATGTGTATAAGCAGTTCAACATAGCGATGTAGTTGTGATATTTGTTAATGAAGTCAAATTTTTTTAATACATCATAATTTCCCAGAAAAGGGGGTTTTGGTTTTTCTCATAAACTAATGAAGATAGATAATTGAAATTTGCTTCGTTTTATGAAGAAAAGAAAATCAACCAAAGGATTTTTGGCTATTCGAATGTTTAAGGGGTAAAACGGGGCTGAGAAGTTCCAAAAAATCGATTTTCGAACGTCATTTTTGGTGGATAGGAGGGGGAGGGGGCAAACATGTTACATATTTTTTCTAATTTGAGGACCCTTAACAAGAATCTGAAGTCAAAATAACGGCAATATCCGCAAACAAAAAGTCGGTAGTGAAAGCGTTAAAATTAAAAAAAAAATATATAAGAAAAAATCTATAAAAGAAGACCTGCAGAAGACTAGCAGAATTGGTTTGCTAAATATTAGTAAAATAAAAACTGCAAGAACAAAATTCTAGCCATGTTTTAGTTAACTGAAAATAACAATTCACCTGCTAAAATCAACAACAACTTTTGCTTAGTTTTAGTCGACTGAGAACATCATAAATTTTTTAGTTTTTATAGCATACCCGGTGAAAAATGTTCATCTACGCTCAAACATGTTCATATATGGTTTATGTATGGACACATATGAACAAATATGGATTTTTTATGAACATATGTGGATTTTATATGAACATATATGGAAGTATATGTGATTCCATATATGGAAAAAATATCATATACAGACATATATGCCCAGGTGAAAATGTTCATATATGTTCATATATTGTCATATATGGTTTCATGTATGGGCATATATGGTTTAATGTATGATCATATATGAACATATATGTTATGTATGGAAGCATATATAGGTAAATACATTCAAATGTATGAATCCATATATGATAATATACTGCATTTATGGGTCCATATATTGGTTCATATATTCCATATATCTTCATATATAAATTCATATGTTATCCCATATATGGGTAATGTTTTAATTTCTTTTTATCATGGGGGTAATTACGTGAGCGGATTCAAAAAATATTGAAATGCAATACATTTGATAATTTCTTAAATACAGTTGGCAATTTCTAAAATACAATTGCCAGTTTCTGAAATACAATTGATTATTTGTAAAATACATTTGATAATTTCTGAAATGCAATTGCAAATTTCTGAAATACATTTAATAAATTTCTGAAATACAATTTTCAGTTTCTGAAATACAATTTTCAGTTTCTGAAATACAATTCTTAATTTCTGAAATACAATTGGTAGTTTCTGATATACAATTGATAAATATGAAAATCAATTGATAATTTCTGAAAAGCAATTATAAAACTGGAAATAAATTGATTATTTCTGAAATACAATTGGTAAATCTGAAAAACAATTGATAACTTCTACAATACAATTGATGAAACTGAAATTCAATTGATTATTTCTGAAATACAATTGATAAATCTGAAAAACAATTGATAACTTCTGAAATAAAATGATAAATTTTGAAATACAATTGAAAATGTTGCAGTAAGATAAAAACAGCAAAAATAAAACTGCTAAATTTAGAAAATCTACAGAAAATTTTGCAAAATATTAGTAAACTAAAAATGGCTAAAACAAACTGTTGTATTTAAAAAAATGTTTGTTAAATTTTGTTCAATGCAAATAGCAGTTTATAAAACCAACAGAAATATTTGCTAAAAATATTAAACTGTTGATTTCAGAAGGCTAGATTTGTATTTCCATTAAAAACAAAAAACGAAAAAGGAACTTTGAAAATTTAAAATTTTATGTGATGTTTTTTTGTCTAATACTACAATTTAATTTTATTTTCTAATAACTGAAATATAGCTCAATTATAACTCAAATTTTGTAAACATATTAAAAAGTTTTATTTTTGCTGTTCCTATCTTATTTATATTTAGCAAAAATAATCTGCTAATTCAGCAGTTTTTCATGTCCATTAAAAATTTCATAATTTCTCAATTTCATTCAAATGTACAACTTCATCAGTAACGTATGAATAGAATTCTAATATTTACATTTAATTTGAATAAAAAAAGCAATATTTTTATTAAAAAATAAAAAAAAATTTTATATGAACATTCATATATCTCCATATATGACCATATACCCTCAAATTTCGGATCCGAACCCATATATGTTGCCATATATGACCATATATGAACATTTTCACTTGGGTGGAAGCATCTGTTATTTCATATATGGAAATGTCACTCAAATATGAAAGTATATGTTATTCAATTTATGCAAAAGGGACTTGTATATGAACATATTTCGAAGAATACAATTTTCCATATATGTAAAAGGAACTCATATTTGGATAAATATGGAATTATATTTAATGCCACGAATAAAAAAAGGAACATATGTAGCGCCTAATTTGAATGTCATACATAAATTTATATCTATCGTACAACCTTATAATAAAGGACAGCAACGTTCGCATGTATTCGCATATATTTAATAAAAGTATATGTTCATATATGTCCATATATGAACATATACTTAGGTGTTACCTCATTTTTCGGATCCATACATATATGGTTGAACCATAAATGTTCATATATGGACATTTTTCACCGGGTATGTAAATTTTTTTTAATATGAATAACGATTTAACTCACTGAAATTAAGACTCTACTATTGTTAAGCAATTATTATTATTTTTTTTGTTATTTTAACTGGAAAATTTTTACTTTCATTCAACTAAATTTAACTTAAATATAGCTAAAATTTGGAGATATAACAGCATTTAATTGCTGTTGTTTGTCTACTAATATTCAGAAAAAGGTTTTTCTGAATTAAGCAGGGTATTGTCATTTGTATTGTACTAAAATATAACTAAAATTATGTAGATTTTGAATTCACATTGTGGCAACGCTGACACAAGCTTACACACTACATGTGTTTGTATGCTTTTCATACAAGAGTGTAGTTACGTGTTTTTGCATTAAGAAATACATGCACTTGTAGTTACGTCCGTTTGAATTTCTATAATAAAGTCGCCAATTTTAATCGTAGAAGTCTAAAATTTTGTGGTGAATTAATTCAGTAAGGAATTAATTCACTTTTTTTCGTTCGATTATAAATATGAACGCGTTCACCAGTGAATTAATTCATTTGATTTAATAAAAAGAACTATAGCAATTGAATTAATTCGTAACAAAATAAATCGAACGAAAACAAATATGAATTAATTCCATTCAATATATGGTGCTTTGTGAATTAATTCATCGAATTTTTAATTCAGAATTGAAAAATTGAATTAAGGAATTAATTCTTCAAAGCTCCGCATACAAAGCAATTTACAACGAGATATAATTGTATTAAATAATATAAAATAATTTACAACCCTTTTTCCTTGAGATGTTATTATTTTGGGATTGGGAAAGCAGTTTTTGCCAACATTTGCATCTGTTCAAGTACCTTGCCAGTATTTGTAGCTGTTCAAGTACCTTGCCAACGCTTTCCCGTTTGTATTACTCGGAGTTTAATTAAAAAATCACTCAATCAATAATATCTTGTTTTAAGTGTTGTGGAAAACAAACTTACCTTAACCAATTCTTTAAGACGTTCACGATTATAAACATTACCAATTTCTTCACCCAAAAGAAGATCCAAAATTTTTGAAGTCGGATACGATAGAGGAAAAGTAATAATCATAATCATTTTGGTAATTAAAATAGTTTTTGCACCGACTGCTAGGCCATGGCGAGAACAAACAGCCTAAATATGTAAGAAATTATAACAGAAAATAAATAAAATTAGGAATTTGTAATTTTTAAAAACTAAAAGAAAAAAAATGTTTATAGTCAATTCACCTGTGGCGTAATTTCACCAAAAATAACAATAGCGAGAGTAGAGAAAACCACAGCGAAAAGGCCAGAAGTTAAGCCGTCCAACAGAATGGTAAACGTTGAGTTAACCAACACATTACCCAACAAGATACTGCACAAAAGGTAATTACCACGATCTCTGACTGGTTGGATTTTCTTAGCATATTCACGTTCCTTGTCTGAACCGGTATTACGTAAAATCTGTAATTTAATTGTAAGTCATGAAAGGAATATTTTGATAAATAAAGTTCTTATGTCATTGTTACAACTTACTTTTAATTCAGTTCGATCTATGGACATTAGACCTAGATTTAAACCCGAGAATAAGGCCGAAAAACATAAACATGTAAATATAATCATAATGGAAACCCATACTGGCAATAAGCTTTCATGACTGCGTATAATACACCATGAGTCTTTGCACTGATGCTGTAAGGGTATAGGATCTTCGGTAGCAACATCACTAAATGCATTTGGATCTCTTTTAGCACATAAATAAAAATCCTTCTTCGATTTCGGCAATGAAGCCTCAAAGAGGCCTGTATTATCGTTTGCCGTACCAGCTACAATTTTATGTAATAATGTAGCTGGAAATTGACAATATGTACCCGCTTCTTTGGGTTCATTTGTAAAAGCCAATACAGTATCTTCATCGATGCCTAAGCCAAAAATACGTATTGTAAACGGTGTTTCACTCATAACACTGGGTATACCTTCTTCATATTCTACTTCATGTGTACTTGATTCAAATCTAAAGCCGTTAATAGCTAATTGATTTATTTGGCGGTTGGTAATACTGAAAATAAAAAATTTAAATAGGTAATTAAAAAATTGTACATTAAAAACAAGAAAGGATGTTTTAATAAATTTAAGTCAAGTTTGATTTTAAAGAGACAAATTTAAGAACTTGAATAATACAACCATGGTTTAGCTTTTTTTGAAGTAATAAATTTCAATGGGTTTCCCAACAGTCCATTAATTTGTATTTGAGTTCATTGCTCATTTCAATTTGTTTATTTTCTTTGATGCTTGTTGCACCGATTTGCAAAAAAGATGAACTATGAGAATTGATCATCAATACAAAGGACAGATTTGTATGTCTAGTATTTAGACAAACTTATTTTTTTTTTAAATAAATATAATTAAAGAAAAATAACTGTGTCATATTCAAAATCATTCAACCTTCTCATTGTATACACCTCTTCAAATCATATCTACAATAATATACAAACACATAATATAATCAGGAGCAATAAAAAAAAAAAAAACAAATCTCGCATCAATATCTAGAAGAGTGTGCCAAATTTCAATGATACTTATATGACGTACATAAGGTCCAATAAAAAGAATTAGATTTATATTCAACGGAATCAAACATAAGCAAATGTGAAAATTTTCCAATGCTTAGGTAAATCATAAGCAAGCAGCTATAGAAACTAAAATAATAATAAATACAGTGAAAACTTCCATAAAGGACAGCAAACAAATTCTTTAAATTGCCGGTTATTGAAATATTTTTTGAAATATAAATACTTTTGTCCAATTAAGAGACGGTCGGCTATTAGTACGTAATTATGCTCTTGATTTTGTTTTGGTGAGGTTTCATTTTATTTATATTGATTATGGCGCGAGATAAGTATATATTGTATATATACATACTGAAAACAAAACGCCCTGCCGGTTATATACATATTTGTTGGTACTTAATACATACACCAAGCAAAAAAGAACTCTCTGTTCCAAAGCGAATAGCTTTTAAATAACATACAATCTTACTGTTTTAAAAAATAGCTTTAAAATAGATGAACATAAACAGATCCAAGTGCACAATAACACTCTTGCGATAGACAAAAATGTTGAATTGGGGCAATTCTGACTGCTGAGTTTGTGGGAATATACCTTGCAAAATAAATTAGCGTACGAATCGAAAACAAACAACTGGCAACTCCAATTGATGCTGTTGAAAAATTTTAAAGTTGTTTGTTTTTGATATCCCGCAAACTCAGCAGTCAATAACTCCAATTAAAAATTTTTGTGTATCGTAAAAGTGCTATTGCGCGCGTGGATCTCTCTATGTTGTGCTATAAAACAGGCACCGAAAATTACAGTTATTTTTGAATTTTTAAACAAAAAAAGCATATAGAACTAAGTATTAGAAAACTGATTCAAGTACATCATAATGATCCAAAAAATGCTGTGCTTTTAAAATTTTTGACTTTTATTTTTTTGAGCACAAATAAAAGTTATTTTTTGACTTTTATTTTTTCGATCAGAAATAATAGCTATTTTTTGATTTTTATTTTTCTGAGCAACAATAAAAGTTATTTTATGACTTTTATTTTTTCGAGCAAAACTAAAAGTTGTTTTTTGACTTTTATTTTTTGGAGCAAATTTAAGTTATTTTTTTTAAATTTTATTTTTCCGAGCAAAGAATAACAGTTATCTCTTGAATTTTATGTTTTTGAACAAGAGTAATTTTTTTTAAACCAATGACAACTGAAAATTGCCTTGGAGCTCGCTTTATAGGGATTTCTCATATTTTTATGTGTTTGATATGAATTTGTCAATATTTTAATATTTTAATGTTTTTTTTTGTCGAAAAAAACTTAAATTTCGTAAATTTCCAAGTGGGTATTTTTTGCTGAAAAGTGAAAACATTAATCCTATATGGATCAAGTTACACAAAATAATAATTTTTATCAAGTGGAAAAAAGGTTTTTTTGATTCATTTGTAGTGATATTTTTTCGAAAATTATGAAAGGTGTTATTCTGTAAATTTCCTAGTGGGTTGTTTTTGACCGAAAGTGTTAAAATTAACCCTACATGGATCATGTTACATAAAATAATTATTTTTATCCAGTTGAGATTTTTTTTTTTAATTTAAAGGCTTTACAATCTCGTAGTCATAATTAATATTAAGACCCAATGACCCATGAACTTTTCTGACCCCAGGCCACTAAGGGTTAACGTTTTTTAAACAAATGTAAAGATAATTACAGTCTTAACAAATTTAAGTGATACTTTTCCGAAAACTATGTAAACTTTGATGAAAACATTAAAATTTTGTTAAATTTTTGACAAAATGAGCAATTTTTCTAAAATGCCCTGCAAAGCAGTCGCTCCAAACACAAACTCGAATTATCATTTTTTCAATTATTTTTTTTCTTTAATATCAACTATTATGTGGTACAAATAGCAATCGACATCTCCAAATTGGGCATTTTAAAAAATCTTTAAAATTAATTTAAAAAAAAAACACGTTTTTGCATTTTTCTCAAATTCTTGGGTCATTTTGCATTCCAGTCTAAAGTGGGTTAATGATATCCGATGAAGTCAAAATTCCATATCTGAATCATTTTGACTATATTAAATGAATAAATGAAATAAAAAATAATTTTTTTCTAACAACAATGGGAATTTGTAAAAGCAATCACATTCTCTTTTAAATTGAAATTTCATTCCCAACAATTTATTTGTTTGAAATCGTAACTCGTTTGTAAATTGTTATCTTTCATATAAAAATTGTTTAAAAATAAAAATTCAAAGTTTACAACTTTCTTTGTTGGTGCATTTTTAAAAAGTTATTTTGTGTTTACAAATTTGGTAAGAGAAAGGTGTTTAAAAATTTAATTAGAATTTTGTAAATTCTTTCTGTGTTATACATTTTTTTTCCAAAATGGGCCATTTTCGTACAACTTTCGGCACGGGTTAACGTTTTCCAAAAAAAAAAAAAAAAAATTGATTTCTTCCATTTGGGACCATTTTCAATAAAACTGGGGGGTGTAATGACGAATATATTTTTAAGGGACACCCTAATGTACATATATATTATTTTACAATATTATTTTTTATATAAAAACGAGTAAAAAAGTTAAAGTCGGGCATGCCGACTATACAATACCCTACACCAGTCTGGTTAAGAGCCAACTAATGTTTGGATCTAAAATTCGAATGGGTTAAAATGGGACTTGAAAATTTCTGTAAAATGATAAAAGAAGAGAAAATCGTAAATATAGCCCACATGGGCGATAGGTCCAAATATGGACCGATCTTATCTAGAATCTATAAGCTTTGTGCTTGGGACCATGTGAGTCAGCGAACCAAATTTCATTGAAATATCTTCGTATTTGCGACCTCCGGCGTGTAAAAAAGCCCATTTGGGGGGGGGGGGGGGGGCTTATATGGGCAATAGGTCTAAACATGGACCGATTTTTACCAAAATTAATAGGCTTCGTCCTTGGGCTGACATAGGATACCAAATTTCATTAAAATATCTTAATATTTGCGACCTGTAGAGTGCGCACAAGAATGCATGGACAGACAGACAGACGGACGAACAGACATCGTTAAATCGAAATAAAACGTGATTCTGCACAAGCTTATTATACCCTGACTACGTAGTGGTGTAGGGTATATTTATAAATGAAAATATAAAACCGGACCTTTTTTTCATACAAAAAAAATGCCGCCATAATGCATATACTATGTACCTTAGACCGTACCTAAAAAAAAAAGTTCGCCGTACACAGTCCAATCTAAATTATTTTTGCAAGGCAATTCAAAAAAAAAAAATTTTTTTGCCGAACGTAGGGGTCGCCATTTTACATTTTTCGTTATATCTTTGGCATTTACAGTCGGATCTTAAAGTTTTGCTCTAAGGACCATTGACCTCAAGTATCCCGTTCTAGTATTTACCCACCAGATCTCAGTTGCTACAACCCTAAGTCAGAAAATTAAAGCTCGCAAAAAATTATTAAACTTTTGCTAAGCAGAATTTTTTTTTATTTTTTTTTGGTTGCCGAACATATTGGTCGCCTTTTTAAATTTTTTTCATTGGATTTTTCCTTTATAGCAAAACACTGGTCTCCTCGGGGCAAAAAAATCGATATATCACACTTTAAATTCCGACTTTACAGTCGGATCTTAAAGTTTTGCTCTAAGGACCATTGACCTCAAGTTTCCCGTTCTAGTATTTACCCACCAGATCTCAGTTGCTACAACCCTAAGTCAGAAAATTAAAGCTCGCAAAAAATCATTAAACTTTTGCTAAGCAGAATTTTTTTTTATTTTTTTTGGTTGCCGAACATATGGTCGCCTTTCTAAATTTTTTTTCATTGAACTTTTCCTTTATAGCAAAACACTGGTCTCCTCGGGGCAAAAAAATCGATATATCACACTTTAAGTTCCGACTTTAAATGCTGAAGCTATAACGAAAAATTGAAAAAGACGACGTAGTACGGGAAAAAAAATTTTGGAATTGCCTTGCAAAAATACTTTATATTTGAGGGTGTACCGCGTACTTTTTTTTTTCCTCTAAGGTGGTACGGTTGATGGTTGATTTCACACATTTCTTTATAACTACGTCACATATAAGAAATTTGTTTCCATTCTTCCAAACACGCGTATTTCTTTACATTAAGAATTATTTTGTTATAATAATAATAAGAATAAAAAATTTAAGTTACAAATTTGATTATTTTGTATGATGGCACTTATGCCAATGCACTTATTGTAAAAAAATGTTACATGAATTATTGTAATAGTTGAATTGTGTAATAGTTTTGTTTGCCTACAATTGGAATTAATTGCCTTTAATAATTTTGTGGACAATTTCCAATTCATTTTGTAATGAACTAAAATAGTTTTGTGACTATAACAAAAGATGTAAATATACTGAATGTAAACAATTTGTTTCATCTTAAATTAAAAAAAAAAAACTATTCGATCTTGCTTAACAAAGCCAATTATTCGTATATCGGTACAACTCTTATGGAAAAATAGTTTTGTTTAAATATAACAGTTTGACGCAGTGGTTAAACAAAAGATATGGTGAAAATTCCATAAACAAAAGTTAGAAATATTTTATATATTAGAAAATATTTAAAAAACATTTAATGCCCAGTTAACTACCCCAGTATTGTCAAGTGTTTTCATAAAACTTCAGCCCACAGACCAATTACCAAGGACTGTCATTTGCGACGTTTATCAGAACAATAAAATTTCAAAATAAAGAAACGTCGGCATAAACGACTTCAACGTTTACTACATAAATTTACATATTCTATCACTTTTAAAAATTTTAATATTGGAATTGCAATATAATATTTATCAGACTTGAGATCATTCAAGTAAACTACAGAGACTAAAAATTTAAAAATTTCGATAAGGCCAGCCGAATGGAATACGTATTTGCTGGTTCCGCTACAGACCCATCTTCAGCATCCATACCTTTGTGGGTTAATAATTGATGATGGTCTACTTATATTGACTTCGAAACAAATAAGCAACCGTAAACACTACTCAATTAGACTAACATCAACGAAATTTGAACAATGCTGAAACATTTTAACCCTCTAATTGTTCAAATTACGGGTCTTTTTTTTGTCTCTTTTTAAAAAGGGGCCAAAACAGTCCTTTTGATTGAGGAGTTAGAGGGTTAAAATGTTCCTATAAAATGTTCCCCATATTGTTTTACATAAGTTCGCTGAACACATCCTATACCTAAAATGGAAGATTCATTTCCTATGCCGATTCACAATAAATATTTGAAAAAGGGGGGAAATTTTAATCCCCCATAAAATAAAATTGATGTTATCTTTCAAAACGCTGACACAAGTATATTTTTTTGTTTTTGTCTCCTCTACCAGAATCCATTGTCATAACACCGCAATTTTTTTTCGTGTTGTACTGTGATATGAACCGATTCTGACCAATATGCCGAATTCCGTCTAAAATAGATTTCAAAAAATTTTCAAAAAAATCTAGAAAATTATTTTCTATTTGCAATAATGATAAAAATAAGTCATTATCAGTAACTCATTATAGTATGTTTTAAAATAATGCAGAAGGTAAGTGGGTGTCATTACTGGTAGTCCAAAAAATAATGATATGTCATTACCGTTTCTACACTGGGATAGATTTCAATAAATCTAGAAAATTATTTTCTATTTGCAATAATGATAAAAATAAGTCATTATCAGTAACTCATTATAGTATGTTTTAAAATAATGCAGAATGTAAGTGGGTGTCATTCTGGTAGTCCAAAAAATAATGATATGTCATTACCGTTTCTACACTGGGACGTAGTGGTGTAGTGTATAAATATACAGCCATTGACATTCTAAATGCATGTACAACGTTTTATTTTAAAATTTTAATCAGTTCTATACAGTTACTCACAGAGTTTTTTAAAATGAATAATTATGTTTGTTTATACTGGAATAATTAGGTTTAGTATTTCTCTTGAAATCATATGATAGAGAGACTTATGAATCATTATCATACACTCAAAGAAAAATACTTCACCATACAATATGTCTAAATAATTTTTTTAAATCGTTCGTCATTAATTCTTCATCATATTTATGAAACTTTCATAAATACAATGAAGTGTTTCATAAAAATTTATGAATATTTATGAAAAATTTATGAAAATAATCAATATGCTAAGTTTTGTCGACCTTTTGTCGTAACTTTCAATTAAATAATTCTTCAAGTTCGGGGTCTGTTTTTATTAATTCTTTATTTAGTCAAAAACATATTGTATTCTCAATACTTCGGCAGCATCCAATTTGGTTAGCATCTTCCAGAAGTCTATAATTTAACAAATAAATATCATTAAATTAAAAAAAAAACTATTTATTTATTGATTTATTTATTACCTAATTTTGTAAACCACTTGGGTGAAGTAAAGGGAACTTTTAATGTAAATTGTTTTTGTAATAAAAACAATTTCTGTTGAAATAACGCAACACTTCACCGAAGTGTTTTAGAAAATTACCCCCTTAATAAAATATTTAACAGAACAAACTTAAAAGTTAAAACCACTGTCACAAACATTTTAAAATGTTGTTGTTTGTTTGTGACAGTGGTTTTAACTTTTAAGTTTGTTTTGTTAAATATTTTATTAAATAATTTTTTAAATTTAGCGATATTTATTTGTTAAATTGTAGATCCCCAGAATATGCTATCCAAATTGGATGGCGAAATATTGAGAAACTATTTTTAAATAAATAAGGAATTATTAAAAACAGACTTCGAGCTTGAAGAATCAATTAAAAATTTATGAAAACTTAATAAAATTTCTTGCAAAAGTGAAATTTTTTTTAAAATTACAAAACTGCGTTTTAAGTTATTTATAAAAATGAACTTATTTATAAATATGATAGAAATCTTCATAAATACATATTTACTCAGAAAATTTCTTCAGATACTACATGACAGTTATTTGCGTAGTAAAGTGGTTGTTGTTGATTTAGCTGAAATTAAAGATGTCTTACCTACTTATGAAACATATTTGAATGTCTGTCAGTTGTTTTTTAAACGAACTACTAAAACTACTGCATTTTAGTTACATTTTATTTTTGGAAGTTATTTCGATATTTTTTTAACAAACTGCAAAAATAAAAATTCTCAAGACGCATAAAATGAATATTTCGCCATTATAAGTAAAATGATAAGGTTAGCTTTATAATTTAATATATATGTATTTGTTAACGTGAATATTATTAAATATTGTATTTATTTTCCTTCAGCTCTTTAATATTTTTATAAAATTTTAGCTGCAGACAATAAAATAAGAAAATTTCAAAAAAACTATGATGTAGAAAAATATTGTAAACAGTGATTACTAAAAATGTTATTTAGTGTTATAACTAGGGTATTCAGTCGATTAATCGTTAATTTAAAATGGCCATATTTCAAATAACGAATAATTCGAATACTTTAATACGATTAATCGAAATTGGTAAAAAATTAATAAAATGTTTTAAAAATATATATTTTTTATTAAAGTAAATATGGGATTTTATTAAAACTTATTTAACAAATTGTAAAAAACATCTTAAATATCAAAGAAAAAATAAAAACCTCGACAGTAGTGAGCACTCTTAATTCATAATATCCTTTAACAAAGGATATTATCCCAAGCCATAGGCTTCGAATTAATAAATGGCAAATTAAAGGTGTTTTTTATTTGAAAAGTAAGACAAAGAAATTTACGAATAGAGTTTGCTAAAAACCGAATAATTTGAAAACCGCGGTTTCGGTTTTTCAAAATTATAAAAACCGCGGTTTCGGTTATTTTTCGGTTTTCTTGTGATATTAATAGAATTGTTTTAAAATAATTTAATATGTATAACAATTAAATATATTAATACATTCAAGATATTTATTAAAATTCGATTGAATTTCTCACTCGAATAAAGGCAATAACACCATTGCCGAAAAAAAAACGCGGAAACCGTTATAAGTTAAAATTTTTTATTCTTTTTTCGGCAGATTAAACTGTATTTAAAGAGTTTAAATTTGGAATTTAGCTATTTGTTTAAAATAATTTGAAGTTGAAATTTTATACAATAAGTTTCGCGGACTACGAAATAAAACTTTTTGAAAAATAAGCGGTGAAAATCTCTTAAACTACATGACTTTTGGTGTAATTTTTTACTAAAATATAATCCTCAGCTTATATTATCTGTAGTAGTAAAAACAAAAAATCTTTAAAGTAATATTTAATGGAGAAATTGTTCATTACAATTAAATACAGAATTTTGTAAAATAAGAGCTGAACCCTTTTCGAAATTCTAGGCTCAATAATATGTAATTTAATTAATTACTCTATGCGACAGTCAAAATCGGGATGGGATGAAACCAACGGGAAATGTTATATCGGTCAAAAACAAGTTATACGTGTCCCGGCGTTTCGCTGGGTCACCCCTAGGAATCGAGATATATCTTTTTTTTGACATAACTCGAGAACCACTAGTCCGATTTTGCTCAAACAATTTTAAAAAAAATTAAAAATTACAATTCCTTTAATCTGTTCATATAACGTTTTTCTATATACTCAACAGTTTTGCCGGTAAAAATAAATGTTTGTTACCGCTACCATAAAAATCAATAACCTTTTGTTTATTACTTTTTTTTTAATATTTTAGGCAAAAAATATTTTTTTCTTCATACATTTATTTTTACCGGCAAAACTGTTGAGTATATAGAAAAACGTTATATGAACAGATTAAAGGAATTGTAATTTTTAATTTTTTTAAAATTGTTTGAGCAAAATCGGACTAGTGGTTCTCGAGTTATGTCAAAAAAAAGACCACCAAAGGTCAAATCGATATATCTCGATTCCTAGGGGTGACCCAGCGAAACGCCGGGACACGTATAACTTCTTTTTTACCGATATAACTTTCCCCGGTAGTTTGAACCCTTCCCGATCACTGACCCCTACCATTTGTCTCACAGTGTTAGTTTAATTGCTTTAAGTATTTGCTAAAAACCGACTTATTTTTGTCGGTTTTCGGTTTCGGTTTTGAGGCCTCGAAAACCGCGGTTTCGGTTAAAACCGAGCAGCAAACTCTATTTACGAATAAGTTGTTAACAAGATTATAGACAAAATTAGTATTTATGAGTTCTAAATAATGTTTAATGAGAACTAAATAACCTTTTATATATATGAGCTTTTCACAGCCCAATTCAGCTAGAAACAAATTTGTCAAAATTAATAACAAGTTTTTTTTTTTTAATTTCCTGCGAAATAGTTGCTAAAATCAAATAAAGGGATGGAGGGACGTAAATGTGGAGGGAAAATCAATTATCAACAGAATGTCTCTTTACTTTTATGTGTTTTATGAGTTGAATGCATACGAAATAGATACAAATTAATCTTCGAGTTGTTCTATTCTTCTCCTCATTGAAGATATTATAGATCGCTATGTATAATATATGAACGTCTGGCTAATTTTTATAAAATGCTAAATTTAAAGAAAAGTCAGCGGTGTAGTTCTCCCCGATTTGGATAAAATTTGAATATATTACAGAGAAGACAGAAGTAATTAAAGTTTTTATAAAATATGATCTCAATTATAGCATTTTTTTATTTTTATGAATTTTAGAAGAGTTTCCGAAACTCTTTTTGTTCTTTTTTAAATAAAATTATTAAAAATACAACAAATGTATGTATATTATTTTATATAACATTTTTTCGATTAATCGATTAATTTTAAAATTTTATTGGATTAATCGGTTAAGAAAAAACCCGAATAATTATTTGAACGATTAATCGATTAAATTAAAATGTCGATTAATTGAATACCCTAGTTATAACCCATTTGTGTAATTTATTCTAGAATAAAATAAAGTTGAAGAGTATTTACATAAATTTGTTTTATTGAATTAATTATTATGTATAAGTTTGTGTGTCTGTGGTTTTAACTGCAATTAGGTTGTTAATACATTGGCCAGTTGATTTTTAACAGTTAAAAATAACTACATATTGTAGTTGATTTAAATGATGTACACTATAATTTACATCTGAAAGCACTGTTATTTAAATGTCATATGAAGTTGATTTACTAATTCCTTGAGCGTTGATGAAAGTTCATAACAAATATGAAGATTATTTACGAAAGAAACACCTTCATTATATTTATGAAGTGTTACATTGGTCAAAAATCTTTGAAGCTTTTCATATACATACATATAAGATGAAGCTTTTTCTCTGAGTGTATAACAGTAATCTTGAAAAAGACAGCTAATTTGGTATACAGTGAAACCCCTTAATTTTGTTGCGACGGTGTACCAAATCAAAATTTTATAGGAAAATTAGCTCTCCTGAACGAACGCGGACAGTCAAATAAAATGTTTTTTAGTAATATATTTGACAAAATACCTTATTCTTATTTTTCAAGCCAAATTTATGATTATTTGTTCATCAAAACTAACATGGAAGGTATCCCAAAGGGTTCTTTTCGATCATAATGAGATTTGGATATGTTTTAGAGGAGAAAAAAATATTGTACACGTATTTTTATTATTATGGGGTCAAAAATTACCCAACGTTTAGTTTTTTTTTAATTTTTATCTTTTATATTAAAAAAAAAAAAAAAAAAACAAATCCAGTATTAAATGAAAGGAACATGTTCAACTTTTTGTTGCTTTAGTTAGTTCGTTCGGCTTTAGGACTTTTCCCATACTCATTTTTCACCAATATTTCAAATAAGTAGCAATGCTGGGTCCTCTATCACATATCCAAATTTAATTAAAATCGAAGAAAAGCCATTGGGACACCTTTATTGAAAGACAGGACAAATTCCATTACTGCCCAATGACGGACAATTTTTCTGTGACCGCCGACGTTCGCTCCAGAAGGATTCACTGTATATGCAATAACAAAAAAAAAGAAAGAAAAAAATTGATACATGATCTGTGTTGCTACCACTAGGAAACATTTTTAAGTCCCCAAAATTTCTACACAAAAATATTTTAAAACCCCACTATAATATATTGGTTCATAAATAAGAATCCGAAATGCTCTATACCCGGTTAAAAATGGTTTTAACTATTAAATTAAATTAAAAATAGTATATAATTCGATATCATATCGATATAATCAGGTGTGGTTAATGTGATATCATATAAAATTATATGTAATTTCATCAATATAAATAAAATTATACAACTTAGATCTAATAACATTGGGTCATTTCCCTATCAAATTATATAAAATTTCATATGGTTATATATGGTCTAACAATTTATTTAGAATTATCTGAGTAAAAAAAGAGTATACCCTATTAAAAAAAACTAATATGGAGCTTTATATGGTAATATATAACTTAATGTGATCCATATACCATTTCATCCGAAAAATGGCCCGATATAATTGTATCACTTGGTTATCACTTTTTATCTAATTGTATCAGTTTAGATCTTTACTGATTAGATTATATAGTAATCAGATGAAATTTTATCTGATTTTTGACCTGATACAATTTTATCGGTTTATGTCGCATGGTATTATTTTAGATCCAAATAGATACATTTTTATACAAACTTATATAGTTATATCTGTATTTTGACATGATGCAATTATATCTGCTTTAAAACTTTGATACAATTATATAAGGCAAATGTCGGATACAAATATATTTTATTTATATAAAATTGTACCAACTACAATCTAAACAGATACCATTAGATATCAACCGGTAAAATGGTATCAGGTCAAAAACCGGATATAATTTCATCTGATTAATGTATAATTTTATTAGTTGAGATCTTAACTGATATAATTAGATGAAAACTGATACACAACTGATACAATAACATCGGGCCATTTTTCGGATGAAACTGTATATTTATACAGATATAAGTTAATCACATTTTATACGACTATATGTAACTGTTTTTACTCGGGTATATAACATATTTTTTAATATTAAAATATATGATAATATAAAATAATGTATGTGTGAAAAATTTTTTCATATGTAATCATATTAAATTATACATCAATATTTAAACGGAAAAAAACTAAAATCCAGTTTCAATTAAAATATTTGTAAATACAACTAAAAATTTAATTGAATTCGGACCAATTAAGAAAATCGTTATATCAATTAAAAAATTAATCGAAAATCGTCAAAATTTTCAATTAAAAATTTAATCAAAAATCATGAAAATTTTCACATAAAGTTTTAATTATATCAGTTAAAACTTTAATTGATATAAATTAAGCTATGACGCTTTTATTAAAATTCGTAACATTAAAAATATTATTAATATGTATTTATTCATTTTCTTATGTTTTTGAGTGAGTTTTGACACACTTTTGTAATTTTTATATCTGCAATAAAATAAAAAATGAATAACACAAAATATTACGAATTTACGTTTTAATAATTTGTCAATAGTACTTGTGGTAAACTAAATATTTGTTCGACACTACCCAGGAAAATTTTCTGTTCCAAAGAATCGGTTGTAGAATAGCTACTTTTCATTCACAACCCCTTCTACTGTAGATTCTAACACAGATTCTTTTTGTTTGAAATTGTCCCAAAAGCAACCCCTTCTATAGCTCCAAAGTGGAACGGGTTGCTCTAGAATCCGTTCTGGAACTAGTTCTGGAACTGATTCTACGTCACCCACACCTTCCATATAGGATCCCAGGAACTGTTCCATGGAATCGGTTGCAGTGGAACCAGTTGTAGAATGGGTGTGGTTGGCTACCGATTGTAAAATATTTTCCTGGGTATACTCGGTTTCAATTAAAAATTTAATTGGAAATGAATTTGAAATCAAACAAAATTTTAATTGAAATTTTATTGGCAATAATTTTATCTGTGTGCTTTTTCGCAAATTGTTTATGTATCAGTGTATAAAGGCAACGAGAATAAAATTAGAAAAAACTTGAATCGTTTCTAATTTATTGGCCACCGCTGTATATACCCAGGAAAATTTTTTACAATCGGTAGCCAACCACACCCATTCTACAACTGGTTCCACTGCAACAGATTCCATGGAACTGGTTCCGGAACCAGTTCCTGGGAGCCTATATGGAAGGTATGGGGTGACGTAGAATCAGCAACCGGTTCCACTTTGGAGCTATAGAAGGGGTTGCTTTTGGGACAAATTCAAACAAAAAGAATCGGTGTTAGAATCGACAGTAGAAGGGGTTGTGAATGAAAAGTAGCTATTCTACAACCGATTCTTTGGAACTGAAAATTTTCTTGGGATATAATTGATAAAATCGTTCAAAATCCTATATATAAATAAATCAACTTTTTTATTTTTTTAAAAAATTAAAAAAATCCAATTTGAAAACAATGTACATTTAGAATTATGATCCGGCTCGTAATGGGTCAGTAAGTTCAGGAATGTTACATAGCTCTGATAAGATAGTACCAGTACTTCTCCAAGGATATATATTTTGTTCTGGTCCGATTAGAGAAATAAGCCATTAAATATTGTTATCCAGTTATATATTGTCAATACATTAGATTGAAGTTGTATAAATTTATTTATGTTGGTTCAATTATATACAATTATATATGATATCACATTAATCACACCTGATTAGATATAATTATATAAAATTATACAATATTTTATTAAAACCTTTTTTATTAGAATATCTTGAGAAATTATTAAAAATTCCACATAATCTGACCACTTATTTATTTCAAAATATTATTTTCTCAGAATTTGAATACCTTTCGTAAAAAACAAAATTTATAACTTTTCGTATCATAGGTTTGCTTTTTTCGAATTTTATATCTATAAATTCTTGTAAAAAAACGACTATCAGTTCTTACGTGAATTGCTTTTATTTTTTGTAAACAAAAAAAATTTAAACATTTGGGGATGGCTTTGGACGAAATCTGTTTTCGTATATGGGCTTGCCCGGAACGCGAAGTAGAACAATTACCTTAAGTGGCATGCTCTCCCTTTAATAACAACCACATAATTCATTTGTTAGCATTTGTTGTTTTTAATATTTTATCAATTTTAAAATACTAAAATTCCAAAAAATTCTATGACAAATATTTTTGTTTACATTTGAATGAGAAAAGCCAAGAATTTTCAAGACTTGGCAGCATTTTTATAACTACTTAATTTTTAAGAAGCGAAATTTATACCTACTTAAAATTTTTATAAATGCTTTAATTTGTATGGAATATTTATATAAAATTCGAAAAAAAACAAACCTCATATATAAATTTATCCGCAAAATGTAAATACCTAATTGTCAAATCAAATTGGATATCAATACTAATTTGATGGATTAAGCTATAGTGCGAAACAATTTCATCCGAGTTTTGTCATTATCCAATTGTATCAAATATAATATAGCCATATACAACTAGATATAATTTTATATAATACGGTGCAATTGTATACAACTATATATGATATATGTATGTGATTATATTTAGGTCAGTATTAGCAACTCCTTTAAATAACTTTTACAAAATTACAGTACTTTTCGATAGTTATTTTCTTAAATAACTGTAATAACAGTTGTTTTGTGTTTCCCATATAAAAACAACCGTAACTACAGTTAGAAACAACAACTATTGTTTACTACAGAAACAACTGTCAAATTTTTGTTATCTGCATGTACGGCAGTAGGCAGCATATTTTTGTAGCCAAGATCATATTGCAACCATATCCCTTCTCTCCGTTTATAGATTTTCAAAAAAAAAAAATTACAAACAAATTTAGAATATTACTTCATATTTTAAATAATCATAAAAATAAGTCGTTATTGTTAACGCATTATTTGGAATAATGGAAAAAGTAGTTATTAGTAACTTGTTATTATATGTTTCAAAGTAATGCAGAAAGTAAGTTATCATTGCTTGTAGTACAAAAAATAACGATACGTCATTACCGTTTCTACACTGGGTGTGACTGTAACAGAACTTTTTTACTTTATAGTCAATTTTGAAGTAATATTTATATAGAATAAACATAAAAATTTGATTAAACAACAATTATCCGAAAGATTTTACAAGTGCCCGGTTTTGGGATCATTATCCAGAAAGTGGCAACAATGTATATGATACAAACTGCCATAAATCATTTTAATTAATTAATTAAAAACAAATCTTAAAAATTAATAAAATGTGTATACAATTTAATAAACGAAAAAAAAAAAAATACAAATTATATTAGCAATACTCAGCGATATCTGAGTAGCATTTTTTATTAAATAAACACCATGTTTTTGTTTGTGTTTAATTACAGTTCGACCGATTATTTAATTTTAATATTGAATGAAAAATTTGATTCGGTGCCGCAAAAGTTTGAAAGCATACGTGAATCGAAACATTAAATTTTATCAGTTTTATCAAAACAATTTTGTTAAAAATACAGTTTTGACGAGTTATTTTTAGAGGGCGTAAAAAACAAAATCCCAGCAAAACTTTACTAATGGGACGATAGAACATGAAACAATGGGTCATGTGAATAAAAATAGATATTACCAATAGGGGGAAATATTGGGTTTTTTAAGCAATTACTTCACAAATCTAGTCTGATTGAGAGTAGACTAGAAATTTAATTTTTTTATTTTCGATTATATTTCATGCTATTCTACCAGCCAATTGGTAAATTTGGAGTTAAAAGCCATTCCTAAGCCCAAAGTAATTACTTCGAAGTAATTGCTAAGTTTTATTCATATGACCCAATGGGTCATATGAATAAAAATAGATATTACTAATAGGGGGAAATATTGGGTTTTTTAAGCAATTACTTCACAATTTTATTTTTGGATTTTTCGTTTATATTTCATGCTATTCTACAAGTCTATGGATAAATTTGGTGTTAAAGTCATTACTAAGCCAAAAGTAATTAGTCGAAGTAATTGCTAAGTTCTAATTATATTACCTAATAACTTACCGATCATTAATTAATATATGATTTATTAATTAGCTAGTTCAATTAATCGAAATATCAAAGTGAACTGAAACTGTCAAGTTAAAATTTAACCAATAGTTAAATTCAAATTTTATATGGGGTCCAACAACAAATGTGTAAGTTAAAGTCGCAGTTATTAGCAAACTGTACATTGTAAAAACAAGGCTAAGTTATATAAATTTTTGTGACAATCAGATAATAAAACGCAAAACTGAATTTCAAAACCATAACCATAACATTTGGTAATCGAGTTTTAGAATGTAGGCCGAATAACTCTTTTTTTTTAGCAATATTCCGTTGGACTAAACTTTTTTTGCTTTTTTGTTATTTTTGCCAACATTATATTTTTTGTATGTATTTTAACGATAACCGCAAAATCGATGGACATTTATTACGTAAATTATTAAAAATATACTATAAAACAAATAATGCAACATTATTTATAAAGTACTCAATTGATAATATTGATAATACTCTACCCTACATCACACTGTTCTTGAAGATGAAACAAGTCTAATTAAAATAGATCCAAAATCTGGTTTCATAGAAAGTTCTAAAATCATTTATAAATTCTAAATCTGAAAGAATCAAAATCTCAGCTGATCCTTTTCGAGAGATATCAAAATTTTAATATTAAAAGTCACGTCGCTAAGAGACGTTTTTGTTTGTACGCGATAAACTCAAAAAAGCTACTGCACCGATTTTCGGAAAATCTTACACATCTGTTATACACACAAAAAAATAAAAACTAAATTCAATGATGAAAACCGCCTATTCAATAAATTTTATAGTTGAAATTCCTCCAATCACAAAAATTGTCCATTCAATTAAAAATATGTAGCTCTTTAATTGATTAAATTTTCAATAAAAAAGTGATACATTTGATTAGAAAGTTACTAAAAATTGGTTAAAAATGATGCTGCAGAAAAAACTGCTAAGATTAGCAAATTTTTTTTTACTAAATACTAGTAAAATGAGAACAGCAAAATTAAAACTGTTAAATTTACAGAATTTTAGTTATATTTAGGCTAACTTTTAGTTAATTGAAAATAGCAAATTGTACTGTAAATTCTGTAGAAAATTTTGCTTAATATTTCTAGACTAAAAATAGCAAAAATAAACTGTTAAATCTACAAAATTTTTGCTATTTTTAAGCTAAATTTCTATTCTGCTAAAATCAGCAGAAATATTTGCTAAAAAATTGTAAACTGCTGCTCGAAAAAAACTTCGAAAATTTAAAAATTAAGGTTAATTTGCTATTTTCCATTTACAAAAATTTACCTCAAATATAACTAAAATTCTGTATATTTAACAGTTTTAGTTTTGCTATTCCTATATTAATAATATAGCAGAAAAATATTCTGCTAATTCAGCAGTTTTTCTCTGCAGCATCATTTTTAACTAATTTTTAGTAGTTTTAACTAAATTTTTCACGGACTTTTTTCTATTAGTGCACCAAAGATTTTTGTTTGAAATTGAAATTGAGAACCGGTATTCCTAGAATCAGTTCTAGAACGGTCTAAATACTCAACATTTTTTAAATTTAACAGATTTTTCTTATTGTGTTTACTTATTTAATATTTAGCAAACAGATTCTACTGATTTCAAGAGTTTTTTCTGTAGGATCCTTTTTAACTTATATTTAAATAAAATAGCAGAAAATTGTACAGACTTTTTCTATGAGTTTAGTTCTACTCCCTTTTTGATCTCATTTTGGTAAACTTAACCTTGTGTCTTCAAATGCAATTAAATATGCCATAAAATTTACAAAATTATTTTTGTTGTTGTTGCTTTGTGTGTTATTTTCAAATTTCTTTGCACATTGCTTTGCATTTGTAGACACTAGGTCAGGAGTAGTTGAGTAGAAAAAAGGCAGTAATCATTTTCACCAGAAGTCTTAATTTCCTGTGAATCTTGAAGAATCTTCGAGTACTTCGACAAAAAACTCATGATAAACTTACTTAGCATGAATACAAATAACATGGTCGGTGAGTTTGGGTTATTGCTCAATAACTATAATTGTGATTTATGTTATTTTCCAGATAACAAATCTTATTAAAACTGAAAAAATCTGGAATTATTTTTAGATATCAGCAACTTTTGTCAATTGATATAATTTTATTTTCACAAAAAATATTAACACATTTTGGACACGTCATAGATTCTCTGGGCATTAGCTATTCATTAAAAGTAATTGTACTTTTTTTTTTGCCTTAAACGCCCTATCTAAAATTAAAACTTTGAAACGCTAACTAAAATTGAAACTTTTATAGGATATGAAACAGATAGATTTACCAATTAAAAGATCAACTATATATACCTTCATTCAATTTAATTATTCTTTTTATTTTTTATAAAAACCTTTATGCCAAATAATACGAAATTTATAAATCTTTTGAATTAACCGGTGTTTTTTAGATATGGATTTTTTTGACAAACCACTAAATTTGGACGCTTTACCAACACTTGAAAAGGTTGACTTCCCAGCGCTCCAGAATCTCTAAATAAGAGTGGATATTTAAAAAATTTTTGACTCCAAATAACTCCAAGAATCATCTATTTTTAGAGTAATTTGAAATTCTTCAGTGATGAGGGCTCATAACTTGGTGGCAGGGAAAACACTTGATTTTTGTGTTTCTTGGTGCTATCTCAATACTTTGCGAAGCATTAATTGGAACGGTGTTATCATTTGGGTGTCGGGAATGTACTTTAATTTTTTTTGGGCGTTAGGAAAGCATTTGAATTTTTTGTTTCTGGGTGCTTTTCCAGTGCTTTGTAAATTATTGGCACCACCGTGGAACGGTGTTATCATTTGGGCGTTGGGAAAGCACTGTTAACAAGCACTCATACCAACCATTTCGGTGCTTTGCCAGTGCTGGCCCCTTTGTAATATTGTACCTGGGTATTTACAATCGGTTGCCAACGACACCAATTTTGCAACTGACTCAACTAGAACCGATTCCATGGAACTAGTTCAGGAACCTGTTCCACTGATCGATCTTATATGTAAAGTATAACTGATGGAGAATCAGTTCTAGAACTAGTTCCGAATTGGTTCCAAACAAACCCTTTGGTTGCTGGAAACGAAAATTCGCTAGTCACAACTTTTTTTTCCGACTCAACTGAAATACGGTTGAACTAAAGGGATAGGGGTTGAACAACTGAGTTCGGGTTGTGAAAAACGAATTTTCAGTTGTAGCAGCTGAACGATTCGGTTGGCGGCAAATTCGGTTGGGACAAAAAAAACTTTTTTCTGGTTGTATTTTTGATTTTGTGTATCGGGAAAATGCATGCTCTGATCGGTCTGCCTTTAATAAGGACTGAGGTCATAAAAATGTTAACACACATTTTTGTCTATAACTTTGGTTTAAAGCTTCTCACATTTTTTTTTCGGCAGTTTACATTTTAAAAATATGTCAGTTAATAAATTGATTTACATCATGAGATTCAATTAGCAATTTTTTACAGAATCGGCGATGAAAGAAAAGTGCGTTCAAAAATAATTAAATATTTTCAACAAAACCATACATACAAAAAAATTGCAAGAGACTAATGTATGCCGCCAAACAGTTTCAAAAGTGGTAAAAAGATATCTGGAACACCTAACAATTGAAAAGAAGCCGGAAACAGGAACAACGACTGCTTATCGTAACATTGGTAAGGCATATAAAGTTAAAAGCATCCTTAAGAGAGCTCCTAACACATCTGGCAGAAAAACAGCTCGGTTAGCCCAATGCTCGGACTTTTTTGTACGTTAAGTGAAACGTAAGGCAGGACAAAAGTCCTACAAAGTTCAAAAAGTTCCCGATAGAAACGCTTTTAAAAATTTGGAGGCCAAAACCACAGCTCGAAAATTGGAATCAAATTTTATACAAAAATACAACTGTTGTGTAATGGACGACGAAACTTATATCCTGGCTGATTTTTCGCAGCTCCCTGGTCAAGAATTTTATGTTTCCGATGTTCGAGGAAATGCTGCGGAAAAATTTAGGTCGAAAAAGCAAACGAAATTCCCTACAAAATTCCTAGTATGGCAAGCAATATGTAGCTGCGGCCAAAGAAGCCAGTCATTTGTGACATCTGGCTCTATAAACAGCGAAATTTATATCAAGGAGTGTTTGCAGAAGCGACTTCTTCCATTTTTGAGTCAGCACAATGTATCCACTTACTTTTGGCCCGATTTAGCATCTTGTCACTACAGCAAGAAAGCGCTGGAGTGGTATAATGATAATAATGTGGTTTTTGCACCAAGAGAGGCAAATCCACCAAACTGCCCGGAGCTCAGGCCAGTGGAGAGATATTGGGCTCTTGTTAAAAGAGAATTAAAGGGCACAAAAAAGGTCTCCCAGGACATGCAATATTTCAAACGTAGATGGACCACCTGCTCCAAAAAAGTGACAGAAACTACCATAAAAGCTTTAATGGGAGGGTTTCCGGAAAAAGGGGATAACTTTGTTCGTAGTGGTTAGAATTCCATGCGGTTTGATTTTGTATTAAATTTCATTTAATAAAAATTTGATTTGAAGTCTTAAAATTCAGTGGTTAGTTTTTTATTTAACTTTATGTGTGTTAACATTTTTATGATCTCACTCCTTAGAATATATATAATTGACGAAATTGACATTCTGGAATAATGTTTCGTATTTTCCAATCAAAATCTGAATTTTATGAAAATAATATGAAACGTATAATAGTTAAGTCCTTTTTATATTTTTAAATATTTTTTTTTTAAAGTCACATTGAAATAATCAAACAATTGATTTGTTCAAATAAATATTTGGCAACTCTGAATAACAATTTTATGCAAATTTTTCATTTACGATTCTAGTCAAGAAGTTACATTATTTTATGGTTTTTAAACCACTAAATTATCTCCATCCAGTAAAATAATATAGCCGATTAAAAGTATTTGGTTTAAAATGGAACCGTGTTTCCAATGTGGGTTAACCTTTATAATCCAATCATCAGGTTTTTATGTGCTCAACTATAAAAAAAAGAAGACAACACCACCTTGATTACTCAAGACTTTCTTATCGCAAAAGATAGTCAGGGGAACAAAATATATAATTTACGTTTATTTGTTTTAAAATAATAAAAAAAATAAATTTTTAAATTTAGTTATCTAAAAACAATATCAAATTAACATTAATCTTATGCTCATGGAAATAAACCTGAATAAAAATAGCGAAAAAGCTCTTCAAAAAAATAGTTAAAAATGACCTTGCAAAAAAAATGCAGAAATTGGCAGAATTCTTTGCTAAATACCAGTTAGATAAAAACAATAAAAATAAAACTGTTGAATTTACAAAATTTTAGTTATCTTTGGTTATCTTAATAAATAGATTTGGTAACGTAATTAAATTTTTTAAATGTTTTGTTGGGTAGCAATTACAATGAAATTCAACAATGATTTTGGCTTTAAAATTTAATTAGTGATTTTCTATCAGATTATAAACCGATTATAAAAGAAAATGAGCAAAATGAAATGCAAAAATTTAAGAAAAACAAAATATATATATATATATATTTTTTTTGATGGACCAACACTCAGGGGTGCCCCCTATTAACGAAGTGCATTGTGTTGGTATTAGGAAAATAGGTTGTGAGTAGGAGGCAAGAGGGAGAAGTGTTTGTGTATATTTGATTTGAATTTCTCTACATTGTAAGTAACAGGGAACACTTCTGCGGGGAGTTTATTCCACATACGCGTGGTGCAACTGATAAACGAATTTTCTCTGTAATGCGTCGTGCGATCCACTGGACAATCGATTACAAACGGATGCGCTCTACTTGATAAGCGAGTATTACGAATAAAAACTTGGGCTTTGGGGACGAGTTCACTTATCTCAGCAGAGCACTTCCCATGGTAATATCGATATAAAAAATGCACAATACAAAATGTTTGGAGATTTTATATTGCTATCTCATTCTTTACCTTAGATGGTGACCGAAACGATACGGTTATCGGTAAGGGTAACGCTATTTCACTTAATTCGGTACCGGTATTTTAGGGATAACGGTATTTCAGTTATTTCGCTGAAAGTATTTTAAAGATGAAAGGGTTTTGAATCGATAACAGTATTTTAGCGGTATTGGGTGCCAACCCTGTTCTTTACATTACTACCGTGTAAACAAAACCATACGGTTCCAGAATACTTTTTTTTTTCATCTGTTATTGGTAACACATCTGTGTATAATCTGTTCTTTTTATATATAGAGCAATTCCATATGAAAGCGATCACCTTTTGGACGACCCCTCTCCGATTCTAAAATAAATAGTCTCAATCGATTGCCCAGCAAAAAATAATGTACCTACATATTTTTTTTTTTTTATAGTGACTGGTTTAGTGGTGGTGTACACCACTGTCATGTGACAAAATTGAAGAATTCTTCATAAGGGACCTCATTGAAAGTTGTTTTAAAAAAAAACTACTAAAACGAGTGATAGCTCGTTGGAAAGGTATTGAATCAGGCTTTAATTGAAAAATAAAATTTTCCTAATTTTTCTCAGAAATTTACCTTTTTTCCCATGAAAATTAAATTTTCCGATTTTCCACAGAAGCTCCTAAATTTTCCGGCTAATTTTTTTTTTTTTTTGATTCCTCATAATTTTTGCTTTAAGAATCAACAATAAAAAAATGGGCCCCGACTCCTTGTTTGGACAGGAGAGGAGCATTTAAGAGACCACCTTGTTCTCATTGTTTTTATATTTTTTATAATTGAATTATTTGTAATTATTTAACATTATTTTATTTTATTATTAAAAATACATTTTAAAAATTATTATACAGTTAAAAATACATTTATGAAGAAAAAATCTTTCTTATTTTGCTGCTTATACTTAATTACAATATTTATTAAAAATTTCAATTGTCTTGGCATCTTGGGTCCTTGAGCCAAATTTCTTGGTGGGAGTCGCCAATATTGCGATCGCTTTAGTAGTTTTTTTTTAAAACAACTTTCAATGAGGTCCCTTATGAAGAATTCTTCAATTTTGTCACATGACAGTGGTGTACACCACCACTAAACCAGTCACTATAAAAAAAAAAAAAAATATGTAGGTACATTATTTTTTGCTGGGCAATCGATTGGGACTATTTATTTTAAAATCGGAGAGGGGTCGTCCAAAAATTTGCCAATTTTGATCGTTTTCATATGGAATTGCTTTATATATAATATATATATATATTTTTAAAGAAGCAACACTCAGGAAATTCTTCCTATTAAGAGGTCTTTATATTATCCCAGCAAAACCTTGGTAATGACTGGTCATTACCACATGCATTACTTAAATCTTAAATCTCCTTATTCTTTGAATTACTTCTAAGCTGAATGTAATGAGTTACCGATAATTATACACCACACATTACTATTTCATTACTAAATTTATAGTTCATTACCCTCAGAATTGCATGTAAGCAGTATGTAATGTCCACAAATTTACGCTAAACTCGACAAAAAATAGCTGAAACAAACAATATATGGTCTAAATCTTTAAAAACCATAACTATGGGGTATCCTAGTGGTTAGAGTTTTTGCCTGAGAGTCATAAGGTTTGCTGATGAATTCGTGTCAGCTTACATTAAAATCTATTCATGTTCATTATCCTCAGCATTACACATGTAAGCACTATTTAATAAAATAGACATACAACAGCTGCCACGATAAATGCCTACTCGGAAATCGCCAGTGGTACAAAAAGTCAAGCACTGGCATATCACTGGGTAACCACGGTGTTAAAAATAAATGACTGGCAGAACACTCATTTGGGACGCTTTGCCAGCGTTTGCAAAAAAATTTTCCCAGTATTTGTTTTACACTGGCAAAGATGGGCTTAGAGTGATATGCCAAGGTTTGCAACCAGTGGTTATCCAGTGCTACCTAGTCAGAAATTGCCAGCGGTACAAGTCAATTCGCTGGTAGAGCAATGATTTTATAAAAATGGTTTGTAGCTTTGTAGTCAGAAGGTTCCGAGTTCGAATCCCGTTGCAAGCAAAGACATTTTTTTTTTGATTTTTTTAAATTAAATTTTTTTTTTGTTTTATAAAACCAATTTTTTTGATAGTGAAAAGGCTCCTCCTTTCCTAACGCTGGCATATTAGTTCCAAAAAACTGTTTGCCACCCGTGTAAAAAAGTTTGGATCTGATCAGATCTTTTTGGATCTAAATAGATATGATTGAATCTAATTAGATCCAGATCTCATCAAATATGATCAGATATGGCATATGTGATAATACCTTATGGCAAGATCTGATCAGATCTAGTGCCTATTCTGTTCAAATCTAAAGTGATCTGGACAATTGCACCAGATATGCCTAGATCTGATCAGATTTAATTAGATCTCAAATTGTCCCCAATTTTGAGATATAATTAGATCTCAAATTGTCCCCAATTTTGAGATCTAATTAGATCTGGTAATACCCCATTCACATGAACGATGTTTCAGTTATCTTGATGATTATTGCATTATCTCATGTATTATCTCGTGATTCTCCATACAAATTTTCTATCAATAATCACTTCAATTTGACTAGATAATTTATAAACCCCGTCAATTATCTCTTAAAAGTTAGTGTTTGAGAAGTGCTTTTTGAGTACTCAATACTTGTTTAGCTGAGTACTCGATACTACTTCATACTCCGTTTTTCATATTTCTTTTCTAAACGAGTTGTATTTACATATAGTTGTATTTTCATGGCAAACTAATGCATATATTTGGAAAAATACAACAATGAATGTGCTGAAGAGTTTTGTTTGGGCATTGAGTACTCGGACAAAAGAACACGGTACTGAGTACTCAGTACCCAAATATTTTATACTTTTTTAAGTCTATAACATAAGAAATAAAAAAAGACAAATAGAAAAAATAAATTTTTATGTTTAATAAAAATCAACAAAAACAAAACAAATTGTGCTTTTAAATGAAATTAATTATATATTTCATTGACAGTTGAGTTAAATGTAGCTGCATTATCCTGGCGGGCAACAAATTGTATACAAACAGATCTTCAATAGCTGCGGTCTTCCTCCGACCAAAAAATCAAAAGTTTCATCTTTAAAGTTTTTGAAAAGTTTAATATGTAAATATTAAGGTTGTATTTCATCCAAAGTTAATAAATATTTTATTCCGGCAGTGGAAAATATATGTTTTTTGTAATATTTTTGAAATTTTTGGTTAGGTCGCAAATATTTTTTGTTTGCAAAAATAACCAAACAGCTGTTAACGAGATAATGAAAACCCCTTCAAACCCCTTCAACCCCTTCAATCTGATTATAAATATAAATAAATTATAATTAATAATTTATTAATTTAATTGTTATTTCCTGAAGATGCTATACAATGGAGTAGCGAAATATCGAAAATAAAACACTTTTTATAAATAAAAAACAAACCTTAAGCTCAAGAAAATTGTAGAGTTAAAAATTGAAACACAGTTTTTTTTTTATAGCAATAACAGTTTTTATTTTTCAAATAAAATAGAATTTCTGCCTCGGTTTTAGTAAGGCGCAAACCGGCGCTGTACAGTGAATCGAAGTGACCTTCCATTTGTTACTGACAACTTTTGATCCGCTGAACCGATATTGATCATTTTTAGCCCAAAATCGTTCGGGGGGATATCAAACAACCTAAATAAGTACAAAACAAAATTTTTTTAAACAGCATTTCTTGTAAGAGCTTGCCAAGAAAAACCTCCAACACCGATGAATTCACCCTGCTCCAATATGCTTTTCCCACCGGGTTAGAAAAAGTATTCGGTTCGAGTAGTATTATAGATTTTGCAAAACAGTGATCTAATTAAAAAATAAGCAAAACTCTAGAAAAGTACACTCATAAAAAAAAGTTAGTACAAAAGTTTGTTAAACGCGTTCTGATTCTATTGAACTAATTTTCCTGTTATTTTGTCTTAAAATTTAGAATTGAACTAATATTTAATTTGTGTTTCTTAACTTTACAAATTTTTCAGCTAATTTAAACCACGATTTTCTAGTTATTATATTTTTGTGTCTCTGCTATGAATATCAAAAAGAGATGGCGCTATATTTTAATTTTTATTATTATAAGATCGTAAAATAGTTTGTATCTCGGAAACTAAGCGAGATAGAGCAAAATGGACAAAAATTCGTCACTCTGTACCTATAAAATAACCCTTATCAGACACATATACTCCCAATAATAAGTATGGGCCCGTCTAGGGTCAGATCCCGGAAGTCGAAATTTTAAGCGACATTTTAACAGAAATTTGTAGTTAAATCAAGTAAAATTTCTGCTGAATTCAGCTCAAATTTCCTACCTAATTTAACTGAAATTGTCCGTATATTTAGTAGTATGTAAAATTTAGTTTACCTCAATTTAACAGACCATGATTTTTAACTTCATTGAAAATTCTGCTGGCGCAAATTCAGGTACTATTTCCTGTTATTTTAGCATAATTTTGAACTATTTGTACGGGCTTTTTTTATGAGTGTACGATATAACTATTTTAAGGTTTTTGAATATGTTAAGAAGTTAAATTTTAGTTGTTGTAATTTGGGCTACTAAAAAATGTAATACAGAGAAATTTTGCTCGTTTTTGGCATCAACGTTCTTCTTAGTACTTCTGTTCGGAACTTTCTGAACTTTAAATGTTTTAAGCCCTTTAAATGTTTTCGTGCCACTTCGCGGCCAGAAATGCACCGCACTACTTCCCAGCAAAAAAAAATTGGAATTCATGCTTAACAAACAACTTCTATCAGTACTTTAAAAGTATCCGTTAGTGTATGTTTACTGCTTTTTTAGAAGTAATTATGAACAATTAAAAAAAAAACACTTCCGTTAGTATATTTTTATAGCTTTTTTAAAAGTTATTCTGAACAACATCCAAAAAAACACTTAATCATGGCTTCTAAAGTCTTATTGATCTAAAAGTGATCTTATAAAGTGATTTTGATACAGTTTATTTCCCAGCAAGACCAATCTTTTCTTATTTAAAAACATTTTTTTTTATTTTGTTTTTTCTTTTAATATTTATAATTAAGTGTGTTTGTTTACATGCAATTTTTACTAGCTTTACCATTTTACCAGTTTTACTCAAAATTCTGTTCGAGTACAAAAAAGAATAGTAAAAACTAGTAAAAAATTTAAGGGGAAGTTTTACTAGTTTTTACTTGAAAAATTTCTTACAGCAAAAACTAGTAATATGTTTTTTTTTAACGATAAAATTGAACACATTTTTATGTGAATCGTTATTAAATTAATTAACTCTTATGAATCGCATTAAAGTTTGCACTCCGCGGACATTTTTATACGATTTTCGTAAATTTTTTTTTGTTAGTTTACTATTTTTACAATTTTTTTGCTCGATTACTTTTGAATATTTTGACAACTTTTTCAATATTTTTTGTCTTTTACTAGTTTTACTAGAAATGTATTCATACAAAGCTATTAATTTGTTGAAATTCAATTATTTTTTTAGTTTTTCAATTTTGAAAAATATATACATATATAAAAAAAAGAATTTTTGTTTCAACTTTTAAGTGATGAAAAAGAGTTTCTTTTGAACTCGTTCAAAAACATAAAATAACTCTCAAATACTGATTTTACATATTCATGTCAGCATGACTTAGACAAAACTTTTCAACAATTAGATCAGCGGTTCCCACTAATTTTTACTTTACGGATTCCTTGAGACATTTTTACTGGGTTACGGATCCTCAATATTAAAATTTTTTTCTATAAAAAGGAAAAGATAATTCCAAGCCGATGACTTTTTAGAAAAAAGTTGTAAGAATATTTTAATTGGATATTTCCTATAAAAAAAACCTTGTGAGAATTTGTGATGATTGTATAGGAAAAGTTAATTCTAATCTTTTGCAATTGTAATTCAGCGAAATAAATTGGAATTCAGAGAATTTCAATTGCAATTTAGAATTTCCATTTGAAATTAAGAAAATATCAATTGAAATTCAGAAATCATGAATTGAAATTCAAAGAAAGAAATTTTAACACTTGTAAAATTAATTAAAATTGGGAAAACATTAATTGAAACTCAAATTCAAACGAAATAAACTTTTAATTTATTATTATTTGGTAAGATAAGTTCTTAGTTTAAATATACTTTACTGAAACACTTTTTAAAAAATATTTATTTTTAAAGTGCAGAGATTCATAAAAAATTCCCGATATTCTGCTTTATAAAAAAGTATAAAATTTTGCCTTCTCTATACAAAAACAAAAGTGATGTGTTATTTTCTTTTGTAACACTTTTGTGCATTCCGTGTTAAGACCGATGTGAAGGGGGGATTTTATTTCTTATATGTTTAGACATTTAATGACATCATTTTTAACAAAAATGTTAAATAACAAATAAATTATTATTGTTTATTTATACAATTGCAAGGTTACCCAAATGTTTTCTATGAATGGAAATTGAAAAAAACAAGAAATTTTGACAAGTGAAAAACGTTGAAAATTTTGCACACATTAAAATTAAATTGTACACAGATAGAAATTGCAACTGAAACGATATATTATTGAAACTTTTATATTATCAAAGAGACAGCAAATATGAATATTAAATATTTTTCTTCAAAATCAAAATTCGGGTCAAAATAAACATGATTTTTCAATGATGTACATCAATACGAGTAAGTGTTTATTCAAGGCCTAATTTGCTTTTATGCTTACTGAAATACACTTAAGGCAGAGTATCTCTTGTTGTTTTTTAATATTTCCAAGTGGGACAACGCGAACAAAAATCATTTCGAATTATTAACCATTTTATAAAACTTTTCCGAGGTTCTCGGAGCGCTGCAAGATCCAGTTATTGAAAAGGATGCCAGTATCTAAAATATGGCTTAGAATCTCGGTCTTGTACTCTGTGGATCTTACCCGGGACTGGCACATATTTATTTCTGAGAATATAAAGGGTTTATAACGACTTATTGTCCTTTTCCCTCGTTCTCGTTTAGATTTCGAGATATGAGGATTTTAAAAGTCATAAGTAGAGATAAGTTGAATAATTTCTAATACGTATGCAGAGATACAAATTTCTGAAAATTACGTAAACTTCTGGTAAATTTAGTATTAAGCTTAAACAGTCTTAATAAATAATTTACTTAAAACAAAGATTTTAATAAAAAAAAAATGAACTAAAAAGTTGTTTAATTGGATTAGAAGACGTTGTACAGATTTTTGTGCTGACAGTGCAAGGCATGTTTTGTATGAGTGTAAAATAAAATTGAAAATTTTTATTTTTAATAGCCAAACGAAAGTGAGAGTAAAATTTTTAGACCTTGAGTCTGCGACATACTAAAAGTGAAGAGGTGCTGTGTTTGTACAATTACACACTAAAGTTGATTACACTACAAAGGCCGACAAATTTTTAAAATAAACAACGATATGACTAGGGCAAGTTTTTTTTGGCATTTGCCATTAAATATTGATAAATTTTCCGATTATTTTGTAAAAATGCCATTTTTACGGATCCTTATCGAAAAATCCATTTTGGTTTTTTTTTACTTTTTATAACAAAAATGCAATAAAATACAGTAAAACAACAACTTTTGTATATACATAATTTTTAAAGAAAATTAAAAAAAAAATATTTTTTTAATGATGGTAAAAATGAAATCATTACTAATTACTAATTTACGCCGATTGCACTTTAACTGTTCAACTGTGAATTCCTTTATTATTGTTTTCTGTTAAAAATATTTTACAAAAAAAAAAACTTAAATCAACCAGTATTTTTTTGAATTTTTGGAATAAGAGGGCAGATAAATAAGTCCGTAATTTTTCGAACTTCCCTCGTAGTTACATGAAATGCAACACTGCTCTGTCAAGTACCATCTGTTAATAAACTACTGTCAAATTTTGAGCAAGTTCCGCCATTAACTTTGCGTTTAACAGGAGTTTAAAGCATACAACCTCATGCATTTTTGTAAAAATGGAAAAAAGTGAATTTCGATGTTCATCAAACATTATTTTTTGCGAAAAAACCGTCCCTCAATTCAAGGAGAAGCTTGATAGATCTGCTCCATCAACTTCAATGGTAAAAAAAGTGGTTCACTGAGTTTCGTTGTGGTCGCACAAGCTGAATGTTCTGGACGGACAATTGACGTCAATACACCCGCAAATGTCGAAAAATTCACGATATGGTGTTGGCCGATCGGAGAGTAAAGTGCGTGAGATTTTTGATGCCATAGGCATTTCAAATGGCATTGTGGTTTCGATTTTAAATGATCAGTTGAATTTCAAAAAGCTGTCTGTAAGATGGGTGCCACGTTTACTCACAATTCGTTTGACAATCGTTTGACCAGAGTATATATTATAGAGAGAAATTATGCTACTCTTAACTCTCTCGAAAAAAAATCGAACTCGGGCCAACTCGATATACAACATTTTTCTCATAAAATTAAGTTGAGTTGCAACATTTTTGAGTTGAGTTGCAACATTTTTGAGTTGAGTTGCAACATTTTGTGTATTTACCCAAGCAGAAAAATACGATCGGCAAAATGTTGGCATACTGTTGGCGATGGTCGGTTATGCGTTGGCAGAACGTGGGATTAACAATCTTGGCAGTATTGTCCTGTTACCCGATTGATAACAGCGGCCGACCGTTGGTTGGCGCTAATTTGCCAACGTTTTCACAACGTTGCCAAAAATGAAAAAAAGATGGTATAAAAATAGATTTTCAAATAAATTTTTTTTCAAAAAAATTAAAAAAAATTGTTTTTAGTATTTTTTTAAAAAAACATGGTTCTGATGGGAATTGAACCCAGGCCGCCAGGTTGTCAGCCGCGATCTCTACACACTAAGCTAACAAACTTGTAATATCTAATAGCTAAAAAATTAGATCAATGATAACAACAGTTGTATCTAACTTACAAGCGTCGGCAAAAGGTTGGTTGACACTAAGCGGCCAACATTGTCATGATGTTGGAAAAACCAAAAAATTGATGGTCTAAAAAACTTGAAAAAAAAACTTTTTTTGCCAAAAAAAATTTGTTTAGAATAAAAATGTTAATTATAACTATTTTAAATAAAACATGGTCGGGCTGTGACTTGAACCCGGGCCGTCAGATTGCCATACAATCTCTCTACACACTAAGCTAACGAGACATTTAGTACAACATAGCTTAAAAAATAAATGAATGATAACAATGGCTAATATGTAAACATTGGCATAACGTCTGCTGGACCTCACCTGCCAACGTTGGCGTAACGTCAGGAAAACCAAAATATAGACGGTAAAAAAAAAAATTAAGAAAAATTATTTTATAAAAAACAATTAAATTTAATAAAACGAAATGTAATTTTATAAAAAAAGAATATAAAAAAATAAAAAAAAAGAGAAAAAAAATTGTATGTTCGTGACCGTAATCGAACCCGAGACCTTCCGACTTTACCTTATTTTAACAAAGCGTGGTAATTTTTATAAAATCAGTGCTCTGCCAGTGTTTTGTTTTTGGTACAGTTGGCAATTTCTGTCTGGGTAGTTATGATGGAAGAATGCCATATTTACAAAAAAAGTAAAAAGTATAAATTTGCCGGTTTTTGGTAAAATTTGCCTGTTTTGGGTTTAATTATGCAGAGTTTTTATTATAAGCGTTATAAGGCCAATAAGGCATAGGACGAATATCTTTATTTTCAATGCACTGAACCAAAAGTCGTAAGTGAAATCAATATAAAAATTTTGTTACTTTTTGATGAAACGAATTGTTAAAACAATATATTTTTTATTCAAATTAATGTGTGTTTTTTTAAATCAACTACTTTTTTTTTAAATGAACATACTTATTTCCGTCAATAACTCTCTACAAAACAATTGTTGTTTTGATAATTTTTTGCCCATTTTTTAACAAAATTTAATTTAACTCTAAAAAATTTTGTAAAAAGGCAGCAACGTAAATTTGATATAATTTTTCTTCAATTTGAAAAAAAAGAGTATTAAATCTGTGGAAAAAAGTTTAGTGAGGTTAGTTTTGTCGCGTCATTACTCGTGCTAGCATGTGTATTTGTAATTGTCGGAAATATCAATAAATTGACAATAAGTGTTTTTGTTTTTCAAAGTATAGATAATTAACAAATTCAGTGACTTACAGTGAATTGCTAATTGAAGATTTATTAATTTTAATTTAAATAAATTTATATAATTTTAAACGTTCTCAATTAAATCGTACATTTAAATTTCTGTCATTAATTTTGATATTATCTATCTTTTTGTTATTTTGTTTAAGGCAAACTATTAATGAAAGTTATTAATTTAAATAAAGTTATATGTTTTTCTATATAAAATGGTACATGTGTTTTAAATAAAGAGTTTTTAGTATGTGCTATATTATAATTTCAATTTTATATTTTTTATATTTTATCAAATTCATTATAAAAAAGACATTGTATGTATATTGCTTAAAAAAATTGAAATTTGTGAAATATAAAAAATAATGAAATATAAGTCTAAAAATTAATAATAAATCAATAAAAAATGAATTAATTAAATAAAATGCATTGTTGAATTTAATAAAATGCATTGGTAAAACAACAAAATCATTATGCAATTTAATTAAATATAATTGTTAAGACAACTAATTTTTGTTAATACATTTGACAATATTTTGTCAAAATAATACCACATAAAATAGTTAAACGTCAAAATATAAATCTACTAAACAATGCGTTAAATTGATGGACAGGTTTTGTTAGTTGTATAGTGATCACCCATTCATCAATTTAATATGAATTTTAGTTGATTTCACAGCTGTTTTTGGTTCAGTGTGGATAACTACCCAGGTGGAAATTGCCCACGGTAGAAAAAAATAGTACTGGGAGAGCACTGTTTTTTTTATTATGCCAGTACCACTTAAAATATGCTTTGCCACTGTTTTCTGCTACTTTAACAACATTTTTCTATCTGACGCTTCTTTTACCCTAATTTTTAATACCGAATTCAATCATGAAAAATATCATATAACTTTTTTCATTATATTTTATATAAAACAGCGAGAAACCAGAAAATTAAAAAAAAAAACTTTTTATCTTCTAGTTTTGCAATTATTATTATTTTATTACACAATAAAAAACAACAAAATTAATTTGAAACAAAAATATATACTTTTTATTATTTTATTAAAATTTAGGGTGATTCACCACCAGATTTTTAATTGTTTTTAAAGTACTGGCTATACACTGATTTTTTGTATTTAAAGTACTGGCAAGTTACTGAATATTTTTTATTTATAGTACTGGGAAAACACCAGGAAGTAACAAAATCCAACACTGGGCCAACGTGGGCAAATACCTACGGCCAAGCGTATATTGCTGTTATCATTTCGACACCGTACCAGTACTGGAAACCTAAAAAATCCGACACATCGCCAGTACATGCACTACCGTCTCCAACGCTGAGACAGTACTGTGCCGTTCGTATTTTTCTATCTGGGTATGGGTAAGCATTAAACTTAGTTTATTTTAAAATAAGTTAACAGTTAAAGAAAAGTAAATTGTTGTTAAAGTGCAGTTTACGGGCATATCTCTGGTGAGTTCAAAATTTTTATCGTAGGTAGATATTTTTATTGTGAGTTCAAAAATATAAATATTTTTTCGAGATTTTTTCATTTCAATCTGGACCTGGCATTTTTAACACAAAAAAATGGGTAAAATTTATATGGCAGCACATATTTCTGAGATTTCTGCACATTAAACCAATTTCTGTACTTTCAAACCAAATTTATGCAATTTTATACCAAAAATTCCCTTAAATAAGGGAATATTAACTCTTTGGTTGTAAATCGAGTTGGCGACAACTTGTGAACAAAAAAAAGAGTACCAGTTGAGTACGTAAGAGTAGCATGAAATGAGTTAAACCATGACAACTTCAAAGAAGTGTTTGGCGTTGTTCATCCGCAATGCGGATAAACGGATTTAGCCCCCGAATATACTGATTTATCCCCTAGTGACTATTTTCTATTTCCAAACCTAAAGAAATTGCTCAGTAAAAAGAGATTTAGCTCCAACGAAGAAATTTTGAGGACCTCGAGAAATCCTATTTTTTGGAAGGAATAAAAAAATTGGAGAAACGTTGGACTGAGTGAATTAAACAAGACTATGTTAAGCAATATTTTTTTTTCTAAACCAACTGTCTTTTATTTAAAAAGTCACGGAATTATTGAGCCACCCTCGTAAATATGCCATTTTTCGTGCCAATTTTGCTGTTTTTTCGTGCCTTTTTGCGTGATAATTTCAGCTTTTTTGTGACATTTTAAACCTGCCCTTGTTGTGACCATCAAATAGAATTTTATTTTAATTAGTCAAGTAATTTTGAAGATAACTAAGATTAAAGACGGTTTGATTTTGTTTTGTTTTTTTTTACGAGAACCAACACTTAGGAAATTCTTCTTATTAATTAACGTGTTGCTTTCTTTGGAAATGGGATAGAGAAGAGATGAAAGGTGGTGAAAGATGAGGGGCTTCAAATATGGCAACACAGTAATTGCGCGAGATGTTGAATTTTAGAACAGTTGTTGGGCATCATCTAATGGTGAGTTGGCAAACTCTGTTTAAGCTGTTTAGTTCAAAGCCCTGCTATATTATTTTACTTCGGTGGGGTTAAGTGCTATGGGAACACTGAAGGTGAACGCTGCGATATGTATGAGGGATCGAAACATCATTCACATTATTTTTCCACATTGATGTCCAAGGCGCTTACCATTACACCTCAGCGCCCCACAACAGAGAAACAAGCCAGCCGCCATAAGCCGTTTAAGCCGCCGCCGCCGGTCATTTTTGCCTCAGCCGCCGCCGCCGATTTTTTTCGGCTCATTTCGGCTGAAAGTATCAATTTTCTAAAATAAATAAATTAAAAGCAAATGTCATTTTTAAACAAATTTTCTACTTCATCATTTCCTGAATTTTCTGAAAGATTTCGCTGAAATTTGGATATGCAATAGAGGAGAGAATCCAAATGAAAACGTCTTTAGCACCCATAGTTTTGGATACAAATTACACAGTGTTACAAAATAAAAAATATATATACTTTTCAAATGACCAAGTGTAGATTGTAGGCAGAGCTTCGAAAGAATTAATTCAATTTTAGCTTAATTCGCACAAAACCGAATTCAGCTTTAGAAATTGAATATATATCATTCCATCAAACCATTCCTTTATAATTAACTCATAGCCCGATTAAAAACAGTTACATATAATCGTATAAAATGTGATTAACTTATATCGGTATAAATATACAGTTTCATCCGAAAAATGGCCCGATGTTATTGTATCAGTTGTGTATCAGTTTTCATCTAATTGTATCAGTTAGGATCTCAACTAATAAAATTATACATTAATCAGATGAAATTATATCCGATTTTTGACCTGATACTATTTTACCGGTTTATATCTAATGGTATCTGTTTAGATCGTAGTTGGTACAATTTTATATAAATAAAATATATTTGTATCCGACATTTGCCTTATATAATTGTATCAAAGTTTTAAAGGAGATATAATTGCATCAGGTCAAAATGCAGATATAACTTTATAAGTTTGTATAAAAATGTATCTATTTGGATCTAAACTAATACCATGCGACATAAACCGATAAAATTGTATCAGGTCAAAAATCAGATAAAATTTCATCTGATTACTATATAATCTAATCAGTTAAGATCTAAACTGATACAATTAGATAAAAAGTGATAACCAACTGACACAATTATATCGGGCCATTTTTCGGATGAAATGGTATATGGATCAGAGAAACAAGCCAGCCGCCGTGAGCCGTTTAAGCCGCCGCCGCTGGTCATTTTTGCTTCAGCCGCCGCCGCCGATTTTTTTCGGCTCATTTCGGCTGGAAGTATCAATTTTCAAATATAAAAAATTTAAAAATAAATATATTTTTTAAAAAGAATTTACTAATTCATTAAACTTGAACAACCAGAGCTAAAAACAATTTTTTTATATGAAAAGAAAAAAGTTAAAATCTTCTAAATATTAAATTTTTATAAATATAATTTTTTTAAGCTACAAAAGCTTATGTAAATTTATACTGTGAAAAAAATTAAAAAAAAAAGTTCTTAATGGGTTAATATAATACTTCAGAATGCAACTCTTTGCAGCTGTGTAAAAAATCAATTAATAAAAAAACATAGCTGCTTAACTTTGCATTTAAAACTCAATATATGTATTTGGTGTATGCATTTTTATCAAAAATTATGAAAAATCGTTACAGAGTTGAAGTCGTGTTAGCATAGATATACGAAAAAGTTTGTAAAATGTATTAATTTTTGTAAAAAGCGTTACTTCTCCTCTTCATATAAATTCTTACAGTTAGTGTTTAGCTTCATTGATTATTAAAATATAAGCTATTAAAGTTAAAAAACCTTATGAGTTACTGGTTACGGAGTTTACATTTGGCCTATAAAATTGGTTACGAATTTTATGTATTAAACAAAAATTGGTCAGATTGTTATAAATTTTGTAAAACAGGTGACAATGCGCTGATATATATCGAAATATATAACTCAAATGTAATCCATGCATTTGAAATTAGCTGGTTACATGTTTTTTATCACATTTTTTGATATCACCCATATATATTTTTTCAATTTTAAAATACATTTTTAAAAATGGTCCAGTTGAATATTTTGGATAAATTAAACATTTTGTAACAAATAAATGAAAAAGTAAAGATAAAAGATATTGTAAAATTCTATAATATTTAGAAAAGGACACTTTTACGGATAAAATGCTCAAACCAATGTTCGAATTGATCACATAATTTCATCATTTAAGGACATTATTGATTGGGCATCTAATTCAAATGGGTCCCTACAAGATATGTGCATCCTGCCCAAACTTTCTAACAAAGCCTCCATTCAAAAGTCTTCAAACAAGTTTAATTTCTTAAATCAATCGATATGTATTTTTTCTATGGTCTTTATTTATTCCTTAATTTGTTAAAATTAAAAAGAATAAATAAAAAAAAAATTGATTCCCAGTATGCTTTAATTGTCTGAAAATTCTATAAGAGGCAAAAATTGTTTTGAGTTCCAAGGGGGTTATATTTTCCCAATGTTGGGATTACTTTGTAGCCCTAAAAGGGTATGTTTATAATTTATTAAATAAAACTTGTATGTTATATTAAATATTTAGGACCATTTGTTAGATATAGTCTTGACTAGCCATGGATCTGTGCGAACATGAAACAAATCACACGTGAACCAACAACAAATCTTATATAAATTGATTTTGTATATATTTTTTTGCGAGTGATTTTCTGACCGTGATAAAGTGCAGACGTTAATTGTGATCTCTTTTCTATAATTCTATTTAAAATTAAAAGCAATAAAATTTGTTATTGTTTTAAGAAAAAACTTTTTTTTTAATACATTGTATCAGTGTACCATTACGGCGATTTTCTCGTCAGATCTAGCGATTTTATTTCGCCCCTAGCGGGAAAAATTGTCCTGTAGCTATTACCCAAAAATCTAGCGATTTTTTTTATCAGCCGTAATAATTTTTAAAACTCGGTTTTATGTTGAAAAATATTATAAAACTCGCACATTGATATTCCTTAAATATATAACACAACATCTTAAACGATTTTAGTAAAAAAAATCTCTAAAAATACACATTTCGATAAAATATGCGTGTGCACTTTTTCATCGTACAACGCCCTTTATTGTGTATTCTCAATACTAAGATTAATTCAATGAAAATCAGGACTCATTATTTGAAGATTAATCGTAGAATTTTTCATTATTTAAAAGTTTATAACACTTCTTATTAACATATTAAAGAAATTTTTGAGTAAAAACTGCTTTAAGTACCATTTTTCAACAATCTAGCGATAAAATCGCTAAATATTTACACTGTTTATAATCTAGAGATTTTCTAGCGATTTTTGGGTCTGATCTAGCCATTTATTTTGAAAATTTGTTGGCAACACTGCATTTTATATTGAAATCAATAACAAATCATTACTTAATATTAAGTAGTAAACAAAGGGATTAATATTCTGCTATACTAATCCTCTGCTGTTACAGCAGAATGGATAGTAGCAGCGAGTCTACTGAAGAAAGCGATATTGTCTGGTAGACAGTCGCTGAAAACAAAACAATGAAACGACGACAAAATCGATCACCAGAATTAGTTAAGCATGCAATCAAAATAACAAAAATTACCAACAATGATGATTAGGGCAAGGAATTCCATGCAAATGCATGTTATTTCTCGATAGTCCAAAACTAATATGGACTAAACATTTATCCGACTCATCAAATTTGGAATAAACTGGCATCGATTTGTAGTTGCATATTTTGACATAAATGCATGTTTTTGCATATTTCGACTTTAAATGCATATTTGGTGGCTTTTTAATGCATATTTTGTGCTTTTTAATGCATATTTGTGCATATTTTTAGTAGCATTTTTTATTTTGTAAAAAAAATATAAAAAATTGATACGTTTTCATATTTTGATTCAATCAAAATTAACATTTTTAAAACTTTATTGACCTATAGAAAATCTTCGAGTTCTGTGTCTGTTTGCAAAATAACTAACTTAAATATATTTTTAAGTTTTAAAGTGCATTATTTTTGCAAAAATTATAGTTTTTAGTGCATATTTTTCTTTTTTAACCGCATATTTTAGGCGCATATTTTTCATTTTTAAGTGCATGAAATTCCTTGCCCTAATGATGATATACCAAGTACCTACTAGCAACAACATGTTTGCTGCACTTGATGTAGACAATAATGATGATAATTATATTAACGATAATGCTAACAAAGAGCTTTTTGAAGAAAAACCACCTCCAATAATTATTCCAAATGTTTCAGATATAAGAGCGATGATGAATAACTTTTTAAAAATAGTAAACCTTGAAGATTATTCGTACAAATCTTTGAGAGATGGTCAGGTAAGAGTAACGGCAAAAAACGTAAAGGCATATAGAGTGATAGTAAAATAGCTATCTTTCGTAAAAAAACTTAAACGTTTTCAAGTCACATTACAAAATGTTGTTTTCAGCCGATCAAGCCGCCGCCGCCGCCGATTATTTGGTTGCGCCGCCGCCGCCGATTTTTATCCGGCTCAACCTCAATCGCCGCCGCCGCCGCCGATTTTTTGCTTACGCCGCCGCCGCCGATTATTTTGGTCGGCTTGTTTCTCTGATATGGATCACATTAAGTTATATATTACCATATAAAGCTCCATATTAGTTTTTTTTAATAGGGAGGTTTCATTCCCAAAGTTTAATACTAAATAAATAGAATGCATTCTTATGTTGAATGGACCTGGAAGATATGTACTTCCAACATGATGATTCTGAAAATTTCCGAGAGGGCTTTTTTTGCCGAAAAGTGAAAAGATTAACCCTATATGGATCAAGTGACACAAAATAATAATTTTTATCAAATGGAAAAAATATCTTTTTGATATTTTTCCGAAAATTATGAAAGATGAACATATTACCTCAATTTTCGTTAATGTACACACATGATCATGTATGGAAACATATGAAAATGTATGATCATGTATGTAAATATTACCTCAAATTTCGTTAATGCACACATATGAATATATATGGAAATTCATATGAGCATATATGAATCATTCATGCACACATATGGATCATATATTGATGCATATGGGCATGCATGAATCATATGTGCTCATGTATAATCGATTTTTAACAGGGCAGTTGATATCTTTTTTTATCAATTTTATAGTCAGAGCTAAGAAGGATTTTTGTCATAAATATTTCTTAAGTTGGAAGTTTTGCTTGAAATTTTCTGAAAGATTTCGCTGAAATTTGGATATGCAATAGAGGAGAGAATCCAAATGAAAACGTCTTTAGCACCCATAGTTTTGGATACAAATTACACAGTGTTACAAAATAAAAAATATATATACTTTTCAAATGACCAAGTGTAGATTGTAGGCAGAGCTTCGAAAGAATTAATTCGATTTTAGCTTAATTCGCACAAAACCGAATTCAGCTTTAGAAATTGAATATATATCATTCCATCAAACCATTCCTTTATAATTAATTCATAGGTTTCATTCCCAAAGTTTAATACTAAATAAATAGAATGCATTCTTATGTTGAATGGACCTGGAAGATATGTACTTCCAACATGATGATTCTGAAAATTTCCGAGAGGGCTTTTTTTGCCGAAAAGTGAAAAGATTAACCCTATATGGATCAAGTGACACAAAATAATAATTTTTATCAAATGGAAAAAATATCTTTTTGATATTTTTCCGAAAATTATGAAAGATGAACATATTACCTCAATTTTCGTTAATGTACACACATGATCATGTATGGAAACATATGAAAATGTATGATCATGTATGTAAATATTACCTCAAATTTCGTTAATGCACACATATGAATATATATGGAAATTCATATGAGCATATATGAATCATTCATGCACACATATGGATCATATATTGATGCATATGGGCATGCATGAATCATATGTGCTCATGTATAATCGATTTTTAACAGGGCAGTTGATATCTTTTTTTTATCAATTTAATGGATTTACAATCTCGTAGTCATAATTAATATTAAGTTTCATGGGTCTTTTCTGAACCCAGGCCACCAAGGGTTAAACATTTTTTGAACAGATGCAAAGATAATTATATTCTAACCAAACTTGAGTGTTCTTTTTCCGAAAACTGTGTAAAATTAGATGAAAACATTTAAATTTTGTTTAATTTTTGACAAAATGAGCAATTTCTGTAAAATGTCCTGGAAAGCAGTCGCTCCAAACACAAACTCGAATTATCATTTTCCAATTTATTTTTTTTCCTTTAATATCAACTATTATGTGGTACAAATAGCAATCGACATCTCCAAATTAGGCATTTTAAAAAATCTTTAAAATTAATTAAAAAAAAAAAATACGTTTTTGCATTTTTATCAAATTCGTGGGTCATTTTGTAATCCAGGCTAAAGTGGGTTAATGATATGCGATGAAGTCAAAATTCCATATCTGAATCATTTTGACTATACTAAATGAATAAATGGAATAAAAAATAATTTTTTTTTCGAAATTTCGAATTTTGGGAATTTTTAATAGTATAACACTTTTTTTCAAAAATGGGCCATTTTCGTCCAACTTTCGGCACGGGTTAACGTTTTCCAAAAAAAAAAAATCAATTTCTTCCATTTGGGACCATTTCCAATAAACCTGGGGTTGTAATGAACGAAAATCGACAAATCGTTATTTTAAGGGACAGTCTACTATATACATATATCTATTTAGCACATAATCCAAAATAATATGTTTTTATATGATATAATTTTTCCAAAAAACACGATTTCGTTTTGAATATCTACCCTCAGATAAAAAAGTTTGTAAAAAAATTTGTAAACAGTTTCCAATCGCACTATACTATTTTTATACTGATTATTAGTACAATTTTTATTTTTAGTAATCATTTTTGCTATTCTCTTATTACAAATTACGGATTTTTTTATTAATTTTCGCTGCTGATTTCAGCAAAACATTTCACTAATTTTTCAAAACCGAGTGCTAAATTTAGCAGAAAAATATACTAATTTAAAAATATTTTTTTTTTTTTTGATTTTTTACAATTCTTGTTTAGTTTATATTTGTTACTATTGATATATTCTTAGTTTCGAAATAACACCCAGAAAATTTTATTGCATCTCCAATGCATAAAACGGCAATAACTGGAGAACCGTTTGCAATTTTGACTCCTAATTTCAAGTACGATGAAGAAATTATACGCTTGTTACAATCGGAAGAAAATTTTGTTTTTTTTAGATTTTACAGTTTTTTTATTTTTTAGTACAATTTTTTGCTAATTTCAGCAGATTGATTTTAAATTACAGTTTACAGCAATTTACTGAAATTTAGTAGCTGCAACTAATTATTTATACTAATTTCATTGTACTAAAATTATGATATTTAGTAAGTATTTTAACTGATTTTAGCAAATCGATTTTGAATTGCATTTTACATAAATTTTACTAAAATTTAGTAGCGGCTACTAATTTTTTCTACTAATTTTATTGTACTACATATCCGCAGACATTTGTTGCTAAAATTAGCAAAAAATACCGCTGGCCTCAAAACAGTTAAATTTCCAGTAATAACAGCAAAATTTTCAGTAGCCATTACAGACTTTTTTGGTTGAGTGTAAGGACTTTTGGCAAAACAATTTAAATTGATTTAAGAACATTTTCCAAGATTTTTTTCGACTATATAACTTTTGAATTCGCATATTTCTGTGTATTCCTCACATTTTCTACATTTGACATTCACAAGAAAAATAAAAATGTTTAGAAATTGAAATTCGAAAATCGGCCGTGACAGATTTGTGCAAAATTTTGTAAACTCAAATACAAAAAAAGAATTTTGAAAATCGGTTAAGAATTGTGGCACGAAATATTTGCTCAAAAAATGCTTTTAGACACACTGTGCGCCGCCACAAATTTTTGTTTCAAAAAATTGACTTAAAAACGAAATAAAAAATCTTTACGTGTTCAATTAATAACAGGATGCCACTAAAAAAAAAAGAAAAACATTATTAAAAAAAATAATTTTTGTCTATTTTTAAAAATACTTTTAAGGTTAAATTAAGTGTGGACATAATTGTTTAAATTTTAACTTTGATGATAATTGCAAATGTTGCAAAAATAAAAAAAATATATGAAAATGCGTAAAACGCCTGAGATTATAATAAACCTCAAAGATATAATATTTGTGCACAATGAAATTTTTATATTAATAAAACATATACTTTGAACATTTATTTACATATTTGAAAAACTTGTGTTTTTAGTTTCGCTCTTTTTATTTCAGAGATATAAAGAAAAAACACTACAAATTCTGTTTTTTGTTTCTCTTAAAGTTATTTATAGAATTTTTCAATTTATATCTTTAAAAACCTACTTTTTTAAAAATATAATAACGAAAGTGTTTTGCGCTTTATAAATACAAATCGATCACAAAAAAAAAAAAATCATTCAGAAATATTTCCTAAGATTTTGCAAAAGAAAATAAAGGGTGGAAAAAAATGTGCCAAATTTTTGCCTTCAAACCCAATACATAACACGTTTTGGACACTTTTAATTTAAATTGTTATAGCAGCTTAATTTTAATTTAATTTTTTGATTATATTTAGAAAATTCTAATATTTTGTGAATAATCTAATCCATTTTTGTATTATTGGTGTTTCAGGACAGCATGAACAAACAATAGACGTTTTGGCAAAGTTCGTTACCGTTTCAGTTTTAATATAACAGTAATTGGATTCCACGTCGAAAAAAAAACCATTAAGGATAATTGTCTTCATACTTAAACTGCTGCAGATTTTCTGACGAAACTTTTTGAAGACATGGACTTATGGATGAGAATTATTTTTATGTTATTTTTGGCGCTTTAATATGCCCAGTATCGGGGAAATATGGGACTTAAGCTATAATGTTAATGGATTATCGCTCTGAATGGATTAAGATTTTTAAAAAATTATAATTTTCTATTTTTCTCTAAACTACACTCAAAAAAATAAGTTAGTAGAAAAATTAGTAAAACGTCTTGTATATCAAGTGTACTAGTTTTCAGCAATTTTTTTTGCTGAAATTCCGTTTTCAGCAAAAATTTTAGTTATATTTTTTTTAGCACTAAACTAATTTTGAACTATTGTTTTACTAATTTATTTTGCTACAAAAATTGTGTTGTAGCGTGGGCGACAACCAGATAGACAAGATGTAGATGTCGCAGCTTGTCTGGAAACGGAAATGACAAAAAAAGAAAAACAACTCTACACATATTCTATATTTAAATTTTCAGCAAATAAATTACCTAAAGTAAAATTTCGCTACAAGTTTTTTGAGTTTTTTTCAGTCTACTAATATTTAGCAAAAAGTTTAGTGATTTTAGCAAGGATTTTTTTCATTTGCAGTCGACTAAGTGTTAGCAAAACTTTTGCTGAAGATTACTATTTTTTTGGTAAAAATCAGCTCGCTGATTTTCAGCAAACCTTTTGCTGAAATTACCAACTTTTTTGCAAGCACGCTCCTGACTAAAAATTTGCTGACACAGCAACATTTTTTGCTGACTTTACTGACTTTTTTTTTTGAGTGTATGCCCAATCCAAAAATAACACAGCTCTACAAAATATGACAATATTAATAAGTTGCACAACTTTGCAGTGGTTTAGGATATTTAGGGGGAGCTGATTTCGAATCTGAATCCAGTTTGTCCAAATTGGCTCTTGATTGTGCAAAATTTGCGATTTAAATTTTTTCAATTTATCAGCCGATGTTTTCAATAAAAAATTTATAATTTAGTAACTATAGCTTCGGAAAGAAAACGCTTTTCAGTTTAAGCTTACCCAATCAGAAATTGCCAGTGGTACAAAAAATCAAGCACTGGCATACCACGGTGTTGAAAATAAATGACTGGGAGAACACTCATTTGGGACGCTTTGCCAGCGTTTGCAAAAAGCGTTTTTCCAGTATTTGTTTTACAAAAATTTCGGTGGTTTATAAAAAAACCACTGGCAAAGAATGGTCTAAGAGTGATGTGCCAAGCTTTGCAACCAGTAGTTATCCAGTGCTACATAGCCAATGCTACCAGTGGTACAATATCCAATTTACTGGTAGAGCAATGATTTTATAAAAATGCTGACGCTTCGGTACGGGTACGGCCTTAAATCGCAAGTTAACATAATAAGGTCCACCCGAATATAAATATATCATATTGCATTAACAAATTATGTGCATTTTTAGAGCCTTTTGTAATTAAATTTAAACTTAAAATGAACAAAAAAATATTTAACTGAAAATCTACGTTTTTTTTTGAACGAGTGCAAAGGAAGCTCTTTTTTTACCAATTAAAAGTTTTTCGCAAAAAAATTATATTTTTTAAAGCAATTAAATAAATGTGCTAAAATCCCAAACGTATTTTACAAATTGTGAAAAATAATCTTTTGGAGGCATGTCCCTATCCAGATTTCATTCTTGCCTAAGAAAATCGTCAGGGGACGATGTTTTTAGAGTTTCTGGAAATATTTGTTAAGTTAAATTACAAACTCAATGAGAATTTCTTTTTTTTATATTGCAAATTTTTTTTATTGCCGCCACCGGGTATCGAACTTGCGACCTCGTGATTCTAGTCTAGCTCCCTACTGCTGAGCAATGCTTTGATATGAAAGTTGACTGGCATAAAAACGTAACTTTGTTATTGCGAGATATTGTGCTTTATTCCCTTTAATAAAAGTACTTATTAAAGAAGTGTAAAAGGTGCACTGCAATTCAGTATTGTTTTCGGTACTATTTTCATAAGCGCATAAAAAACAATTTTTCATCATTTAATTTATATATTTTTAAAAATTGAAAAATTTAAAAAAATATTGAATTTAAACAAATTAATTGTAAATATAAAAAAAAAAAATAAAAAATTAAAAAAAAAATAAAAAATTAAAAAAAAAATAAAAAAAATTTAAAAAAATTGATCTCCCCAAGGATCAAACCCGCGATCATCTGTTTAGAAATACCAGATGATACCACAATCACTTTTTACGATCACTTTTAGAGCAAATATGCTTTAGAAGCAATACTTAAGTGATTTTTTGGATGTTTTTCAGAAGTAATTCTAAAAAATCTGTAAAAATAATTTATTCGAAAATTCTTCTGATTTTCGCCCTAAAACTAAATCTTTTAAAATTTACAATTTTGCAGCTACAAATTAGTAATTATCAAAATGAAAAAAAAAAAAAAAATATTAAATTCCTAAAAATAGTGAAAAGTCCTCAATAATTTGTGAAACACCCAAATCATTCCCTCAAAAATCTGTACCCAAATCAAAGTTGAAATCCGTATTTTTGGTGAAATCGCCTTAAGGGTCAAATCGCCTTAATTGAGAAATTTATGAAAATAAAATCCTCCCTTGACAAAATTTCCTACATTTTGTTTAAAAAATTATCAACATCTCTATATTATAAATCTCTCCCCATTCTTGCTTTTTGGCATGTTTGGTAAATGAAACGATGCCGTTATCGGTAAGAGTAACGCCGATTTAGATTGCTTGGGCAACGGCATTTTAAAAGTACACTCATAGAAATAAGCCTGTAGAAAAAGCTGCTAAAAATTAGTTAAACATTACCTTGCCGAAACAAGTGCTGAAATTAGCAGATTTTATTACTAAATACTAGTAAGATAAGAGAAGCAAAAATAAAATTGTTAGACTTACAAAATTTTAGTTATAATTCAGAATAATCTTCAGAAAATTTTGATAAATATTAGTAAAGTAAATACAGCAAAAATAAACTGTTACTCGTATATCTACAAAATTTTTGTTATATTTAAGTAAAATTTAGTTGAATGCAAATTGTAGTCTATGCTGCAAAAATCACCAGAATATAATATAATATTTGTTTGTACATTAGAGCGTACCACCTTACAGGCAAAAAAAAAAAATGCGCCGTACACCCTCCAATTAAGTATTTTTGCATGGAGGTTTCAAATTATTTTTTTTGCCGAACGTAGGGGTCGCCATTTTACATTTTTCGTTATATCTTTGTCATTTACAGTCAGATCATCGACACTGGTCTCCTCGAGGCAAAAAAATGGATATATCACATTTTAAAATCCAACTTTAAATGCCGAAGCTATAACGAAAAATTGAAAAAAGCGACCCCTATGTTCGGCAAAAAAAATTTTTTTTTTGAAATTGCCTTGCCAAAATATTTCATATTGGTGGGTGTACGGTGAACTTTTTTTGCGGTACGGTCTATTGTACATATTTAAAAAAAAAATCGAAAAAACATTGAAAATTTTACATTTTTTGTGGTTTTTTAGTATATTAATTATTTAACAAAATTTTTTTGCTGATTTCAGCAGGTTAAATTGTTATTTTATATTAATAAAAATTAAACTAAATATAATTAAAATTTTGTATAGTTAACAGTTTTATTTTTGCTGTTCCTATCTTCCTAAAATTTAAAAAGTTCGTTATAAAAAAATTTTTGTTATACCCGGTGTTCGTTATAAGCGAACTCCACTGTTTTATTAAAGTAAATGTATGAATGAATATTCTTGAGATTCTTTTACATATTTTTTTTTACATTTGATTTTTTTGGTGTTAATCGTATAAAAATGAAAACAAACGTAACGAAAAATTAAAAAAAAATTACACAACAACAAAATTGTTTATGTGTACAATAGGGTTATGATTTTTTTTTGCAAATATCAAATTTTACATGCCCTAGCCAAAAAGGCCATAAAAATATTAAGAAACGCAATCTTACTTTTTTGCCGCTGTCAAAAAAGTTCCCGCACCAAAAGGGTTGAAATTTGGTCTATATGATTTTAGTTTAATTAAAATATTTCTCCGAAGTTTTAAACAAATGAGTAGAGTTGTGAAATTTCGGTATTTTTAGAGTACTCAATACTACTCAATACTTTTCAATTGAGTACTCGATACTACTCAATACTTTTAACGGTTTTTTTAATTTAAAAATAAAAATGTTATGAATTCGTATTTATTAGGTAAAATTATCACAATTCACATTTACATTTTAATTAATTTAAAACATTTTAAATAAATTAATTAAATAATTTTTCCCAAAAATTCGTTACATATTTCTTTGCTTCACAAATAGAGTTGTATTTTCAGAGCTGTACTTTTAGAGTACTATTTTTAGAGTTGTATTTTTATACGAAAAATACACATTTCTACGGAAAATTGCATCTTTAAAAGTATTGAGTAGTACCGTTTTAGTATTGAGTACTCAAAAAAACAGTCAGTATTGAGTACTTAGTACCGGAATACTCAATACTTTTACAACTCTACAAATGAGACTCAAACGATGCTTATTAAAAGATATTTACGGTAAAAATGACAAAACCTTTTTGGAGGGACTTTTGGATACATTTTTTGTCGTTTACAATAATTGTTGTAATAATTCGTTGTGTAAATTAAACAAAATCCCGAGCAAAAATTATTTTTAGAAATTGCATTTAGTGCGGAAGGTTTTTTTTTTTGCCGATTTGACCAAAGAGTATACATAATAAAGATATTGGGGGACTCTCTATCACTGAGAAAGCATTTTCAGGAACATACTCAAACCAATATCACCCGGCAAACATGGCAATACGAAGAAGATTCTCCGAACATATCGCCAGGAAGAAAACATTTATTGCCGGCAATATCAATTTCGTATTCCGGAAGTTTCCTCCGTCGGAAACAACTGTTACCCTAAAACAATACTTCCAGGCAATACGAAAGCAATAACTCATATGGAAGATAAAAGGGATATCCTAAATAAACTCCCGGTACAATAAAAAAACGATTTAATTTTTTCATTATTAAATTTAAGCCTGAAAAACAATATCTGCATACATAATCCATTGACCAACTTATAAATTATCTTGATTTCATCTTAGCCGATTTTTCCCGCGCAATTAATCTTAACTTTTCACGAGTTTATTTCCTATATATCTTTTGATTGTTTTTGTACAAATTTAGTTTTAATATTTTCCAAATTGATAAAAGATTTCAAACAAATTTGCTTTATCTTCCAAATGATACAAAGGTGATATTGCCGCAATATTGTCATAAAAAGTTATGACAAAAGATAAAATTTTTTCCAAATATCGCCGAATTATCTTCCAAGTGATAAAAGGAAGACAATTTCAAAGTAAATACTACTTGATTATTTTCATTCAAATGACAAATAGAAGATATCGCTTTAATATCTTCTTGGAAGGTATCTTTTAAATGTTTGCAGGGTCATTATATGGAATTATACTAATCGAACAGTATTATAGCCCTAGATTATGAATTTTAAAAAACCATACGGAATGCGAAAAAAGGCTTTGGGGTTCAAAAAATTAATTAAAAGATTTACGTTTTGCAAACGATGCCAAAATTTTCTTTTTTTGCAACTAAACACCAAACTTTGTTTTATGAAATGGGCATTATACTCCGTAGATTATAAATTTAAAAAACCGCACTTAAAAAATTGCAAAATAATAGAGGAACACGAAAAAAGACTTTGTGGTAGAAAAAAATAATTAAAAAACTCAATCAGCGATTAACAATCTGCAAATGAATACAATGACGCAAAAATTTTCCTTTTTGCAAATATTTTTTTCGCAATTTTTTTTTTTTTTTTGCAAACTAAGCACCCGAAAAAAGACTTTGTGGTCTTTGTGTGTGTACAAAAAATTAATTAGGAAACGTAATCAGCGATTTAGATTCTGCAAACAAATATATTGATGCAAAAATTTTCCTTTATGCAAATTTTATTTTTCGCGATTTTTTTTGCAACTAGCCACCAAACTTTGTTGTATGAAATGTGTATTATAGCCCCTAGATTACAAATTAAAAAAAAAAACGCACGTAAAGAATTGCAAAATAATAGCGGAATTTGAAAAAAGACTTTATGGTACAAAAATGTAATCCCTTATATATATATTTAAAAAAACCGCATTTAAAAAGTTGCAAAATAACGGCGGAATTCAAAAAAGGCTTTATGGTACAGAAAATGAATTAAAAGAGGTAATCAGCGATCGACATTCTGCAAACGAATATATTGTTGCAAAAATTTCGCTTTTTGCAAATGTTTTTTTTTTGCAATTTGTGCTAATATCTAAATATTTAATTTTTTTTAACGAGCCAAAGAGGAAACTATTTTTTAGTTACTTACATTTTTAAATATGTAAGAGCGATCTAACATTTTTTGGTATAAGAGCCCGATTAAGTGAGCCTTTTCCATCCCTGATTAACCAGTCGGAGTTCGTTCCTGTTCCAAGCCGCATATTTTTTCAAATAAAAAATATTGAGAGAGTTGCAAGGCCATTGATTTGACTCGCAAACACGATTTTTATTATTAATTTAGTATTGGCTATCACGTGGTGATAGGTAAAATTTTTGTTAAAAATGAGTCATAACCCTAGTGTACAAGTAATAACAGGATGCCACTTAAAAAAAGAAGAAAATGTTTATATTTAATAATAGTTTTAAGGTTAAATTTTGTGTGAACATATTTGGTTAAAATTTTAACTTTGATAATAATTGCAAATGTTGCAGAAATCAAAAAAATATGAATGAGTAATTGTTGTTTTTTTGACACAAAATCTGAGAGATTATTTTAAAGATATGCTTATTACAGTGTTGCCATTTTAAAAAACCCTTCATCTTTCTCCACCTTTCATCGCTCTTCTAACCCGTTTCCAAAGAAAGCAACACGTTTGTTAATAGAAAAAATTTCCTGATTTTCTTTATTAAAAAAAATGTAATGTTAAAAGTTCGCCGTACACCTTCCAATCAAAATTATTTTTGCAAGGAAGTTTGAAAAAAAATTTTTTTTTGCAGAATGTAGGGGTCGCCATTTTACATTTTTCGTTATATCTTTGGCATTTATAGTTGGATCTTAAAGTATGATACATCGATGTTTTTCTCTCGAGGGACCAATGTTTTGCGCTAAGGACCATTGACCTCAAGCATTCCGTTCTAGTATTTACCCACCAGATCTCAGTTGCTACCACCCTAATGTCAGAAAATTAAAGCATGCAAAAAATCATTACACTTTTGCTAAGAAGGTTTTTCGATAAACCCGGAATTTTTTTTTATATTTTGGTTGCCGAACGGAAGGAAGGCAAAAAAAATCGGTATATCACACTTTAAATGCCGAAGCTATAACGAAAAATTTAAGAAAGCGACACCTACGTTCGGCAAAAAATTTTTTTTGGAATTGCCTTGCAAAAATACTTTATATTTGAAGATGTACCGCGCACGTTTTTTTTGCCTGTTAGGTGGTACGGTCTACTGTACATGCACCTGCTTATTTATGCCCTACACTGCAGAAATATGAAAAATAAGTAGATACTAAAATCAGGAGTTATTCGTATGCTGATTGGCAGATAAAAAAATGTGGTAAAAGTTTGCATACTTCTACTTTTACGGTTTTATTTCTATGAGTGTAGAGCAATGATTTTATAAAAATTATGACGCTTTTTCTAATTTAAAAAATTTATTTTAAAAATTAGTTAAAAATGACCTTGCAGAAAAACATTAAAGTTAGCAGATTTTTTTGTTAAATGCTTGTAAGATAAACACAGCAAAAATTAAACTGTTAAATTTAAAGAATGTTGTAGTTGTAATTGAGTTAACTTTAAGTTTATTGAAAATAACAAATTGTACTGTAAAATCTTCAGAAAATTTTGCTAAATACTAGTAGATTAAAAATAATAACAAAAAACTGTTAAATGCACAAAATTTTTGTTATTTTTAGGCTAAATTTAGTTGAATGCAAATAGCATTCTATTCTGCTAAAATCAACAGAAAAATTTGCTTAAAAAATAATAAACTGCTGATTTCAGAAGGTTTTTATTTGCATTAAAAATAAAATCAAAAAAAAATATTCGAAAATTTTTAATTTTTTGTGATTTTTTGATCTACTAATTATTTAGCACAATTTTTTGCTGTTTTTAGCAGGTTAATTTCTCATCTTCTATTAACTAAAATTACACTCAAATATAACTAAAATTCTGTATATTTAATAGTTTTATTTTTGCTGTTGATATCTTACTAATATTTAGCAAAAATAATCTGCTAATTTCAACAGTTTTTTCTGGAAGTTCATTTTAAACTAATTTTTAGGAGTTTTAACTAACATTTCTACAGACTTTTTTCTATTAGTGTACCAGTGAATTATGCATGATTTTCCATACACTGATACATAAATCTCCACTCATGCATCCATATATCTCAACACATGTGCATTAACGAAATTTAAGGTTATATCTACATGTATGTTCATACATGAATATACATGAACATGCATGAAGATGTATGATCATATATGCAAATATTACCTCAAATTTCGTGAATGCACATGTATGAACATATATGGATGCACATGTGGAGATTTATGTATCCATAAATGGACATGCATGCTTGTTTATGAGCATGTACGAACATACATGAAACTTGAATGGATCCATATATGACGATTTTTTCCTGCGTAGTCAAATTATTTTTGTATTATATAATCACTTATTTGATAATGAAAGTTGTTGCTGGGTATCCACGTATACTGAAAATTGTTATATTAATGAATAAAAATATATTTTGAAGATTTATTTCTAAGAAAACTTTGTGTGTTGTTTTTGTTTCAAAGATAAATATGTATAAAAAAAATCAACACAAGTTTTTCTCTTAGGATTATTTATAGACTTTTTTTTTTAGTTTACATATATCTTTAAAAACCTACTTTTTAAAAATATTATGACGAAAGTGTTGTACATTTTGAAAATTTAAATCTTCCATAAAGAAATCAGACATAAATATTATATGTATATGACTTATATTATATATGACTTTCTAAAAAAAAACACGAAATGTTGTTAAATATTTTTTCAAATTTATAATTATCAATTTTCGATAATTAGCATGGTTGGCAAACACTAAGCCTAAAATACGGTTAACAATCTAAAACCCTTTCAAAGGACTATCGAAATAATTTAATATACAATTAATCTTAAATAAAATATCCCAACAAACTTATTTAAAATGCCGTTAACCCTAAAATACCCTATACTCAAAAAAAAAAGTCAGTAAAGTCAGCAAAAAATGTTGCTGTGTCAGCAAATTTTTAGTCAGGAGCGTGCTTGCAAAAAAATTGATAATTTCAGCAAAAGTTGTTTGCTGAAAATCAGCGAGTTCATTTTTACCAAAAAAATAGTAATCTCAGCAAATTTTTCTACTAACTTATTTTTTTGAGTGTACAAAATGATTTAAAAAAACCCTAAAATGAATAACAGTAACTTTTGTATTTCCTTTTCTCAGAAATATGAAATATTGGCCTGTAGCTATTATTGGACAGATATTGTTGCCCTACGGGAAATTTTAACAAACTGTCACCGAACTGGCCCCTTTATATGAAATAGACTGGTCACTTTTACATGGCGTTGTCATTGGAGGGGGAAATTGACCCCTTGTGACATGTCACAAGACAAATCCTAGGTTACTGAACTCTCATAAAAAACAAAGTTCAGGAACCTGTCCTGGGATTTGTCTTGTGACATGTCACAAGGGGTCAATTTCCCCCTCCTATGACAACGCCATGTAAAAGTGACCAGTCTATTTCATATAAAGGGCCAGTTCGGTGACAGTTTGTTAAAATTTCCCGTAGGGTGTTTACAGATAAACACATGAGGCTTCACAACGTAAAGTTCGTTGACTAACGTTAACCTTAAAATACCACTAACAAAATAAATCAAAATATCGTTAACCCTAAAATAACCCAACGAAATTGCTTTGTATGTATACCGTTACCCCTTATATATTCTAACGAAATAGTCTAAAATACCGTAAATACCCTGATGAAATTATTTCGAAATAATTATTAATATTATAACTACTAGTATGAATCGGTTGACAACCTTGTAAAATAGTGCAAAATATAAGTATTATCGATAAAATTGATTTCAATGTATTAGTACAAACTATTTATTATCGGTAGTACTGATTTAAAAATATTGAATTCACTTTCAACTAACGTCATTTAGTCTGATTTGTTGTCAACTGTTCAATGTTTTGCTTTCGTGATTATTATCTTTTAAATTTGGTAATTAATGAAAAAATATTAATAGTTTAATTATACAGAGAAAAATAACACTGCAAATATAAATTTTTTTTTCAAAGAACCCAGGTAAACCCAGAAAAAACTTATTAATATGTTGGTATAACAATACATATTGCCTGGTAATACATAAAACATCTTACCCTTACATTACTTCGGAACCAAAATATATTATTTACTCATAATGTGCTAAATATATGACATGAATTTTATATATTTGGTTTAAAATTTTTCAAGTACGTGGAGTAGGTTTACTAAGTTTGTGCTGGTGTTTATAACACCAACAAATATTGGTCCTAGACACAGTGTACTAGATGAACTGTTGACTTTTAGCCAGACGGATGTAGGGCATAATATTGTCGGCATGCCCGTCTTGTAACTTTTTCACTCCTTTTTAATTGAAATTACAATTATTTTTCTATGGAAAAAAAATAACTATTATGACAGTTATTATAAAACACCAACTCAGTGGTGCCAGATGTACCGATTTTACGCCATTTTGACGATTTTTTTCAGTCAAAATTTTACAAATGACGATTGACGATTTTTCAATACAAACTTCATATGTTTTGACGATTTAGGAAAATTACTGACTTTTTAACGAATTTTAAGCAAAATTATAAAGAAAAGCTTTAAAAAAACCGCGAACTGTTCTTTTCGAATCGTGTTTTTGGAATTCGTAATACTTGTCGGTTCTGAGTGGAAATATATGTTCGTGATTGGAAACATTTAACTAACAGAAGTTAGAACTAGGATAATTTTTAATTTACACAGCTTTACCAAATAAATTTTTTGCAGTGATTTAAACTTTGTTAAACATTTTATAGATTTAGACAAGCTAAGTCTAAATCTATTTTTCAAATTTTGCAATCACGTCACATTTTTTAGAAAATCGCGGTTAAAAATGTCGAAATACGCTGTGTTTGGCTTATTTGTAAATTATAGAATAATTATGGTAACTAATCGTAGCATAAATACCAACTTTTTATAGATGAAGTAAAAAGTAATGTCCAGTGATATATAAGTCGAATTTATAAAAGCTGTAAATTATCTTTAGAGCAGTAATATAGGCAAGCAATTAACCCTCTAACCGGCCTAAGCTTTTTTGCAATGAAATTTATACCATGTGTTCCTCACGAAAAATAAACAATAAGTTCTTCTACAAAATTTTTTTTGTTGCTTACTTTAGGCGATATGGGCCAAGATAGTTTAAGGGTGAATCTCGAAAACTAGCGCATAAAAATTACTAGATTTAGGCACAAATTACTTCTCTTACCAAGATGTAATTGCAATAAAAAAATTACATTTTTTGTGCTGTTACTTAAGAGGATGTAGCGATTTTCGTTTTTCGAAAAACGCGAAATTGAGCGAAAACGCACCAAAACTTCAATATATATTATTCAAACTTAAAAACTTTCCTACCTATACCAAATATTATCGTTTTACCAAATTTCAGAAAAATCCGTCCATTCGTTTTGAAGTTAAGGCGATGTCTTTAAAGGTATCCTTACAGAATCCTGTGCGTCCTTGGACCAAAGTAAGGAACTTTTTGAATAGCTTAAGCTCCAATCTTACTTCAGGGTCACTATCAATTGTTTTAGTCAATTTAAACATGTTTTTAAGATTTTTGAAAATTTTGGTTGTTTTAAAATATTTAATTTTTGAAATTTTACGAAATTTTATCTTTGACACTTTCTCGCTTCCAAACCATGCATTGTATAAAAAAAAATTCTTCACAAAAAATTTAATAAATTTTGTTTTCTGTTGAAAAAACATAATTTCTTATTATAAAATACTCCTTTGGCGCATTTCTGGTCAATTTAATATACCCCGCCTGGAGGCGGGCTTGCCGGTTAGAGGGTTAAAATGAATTAAATTGCGAATAAAAAATAGATGAAACTAGTGTTTTTATGATATTTAACTGATGACGCTCGATTTATTTTTTTACATTTTTGACGATTTTTGACCAAAAATGTCTGGTAATGAAAAGTACCACCAACTAATGAAAAGTACTATGTTTCAGGGATGGTAAACATGGTACAATTGTACTTTTTTTTGGTACATTTTGACCTTTGTTGGTACCGTGGTACTACCGCGATCCATTTGGTATAATTTCAAAATTTTGCAAACTTAAAATTTTTGTATTGAAAGAACTTGCAGGACTGTAAAGATCTGAATAAATATTCGAAATGTAGAAGTGGACCAAAATCATTCAAACAAAAATTTGTAAATATTATCTAATAATAAGCTTTAAATGTCAACTTTTGAGTCCAATATTGCAAAAAAAAACACAAAACCTAACTTTTTTAAACTACAAAAATATATTATTATTTTTCCCGTAATCAGCCTATCAACAAGCATCGTTTGAGTGCTTTTACTACATGAAATTCGAGAATTTACAGGTATGTAGTGAGTATCATACACAAAAAGCCATGCTTAAGCCCGCCTTTTCGAATATTTTTTTGAAAACTGAAAACATGTTTCATTGTTTTCTGAAGGCATTTATTTTCATATGAATTTGACATTTAAAATATGGAAAAGTATTAAACTAAGGTTATTTTTGGCAAAGTTAGCAAGTCTTTGTGTCGTATAAAACTATAATCCCTGCAAGTTTGAAATTGATCGCACAAAAGCCGCTTTATTTTAAAAAGAAATTGAGAGTCGGGAAAGTCAAATTCTATGTAGAGAAATATTTTCCATAAGTTTAACATTATTCGCTGAAATTATCTATATGTGACAGCGCATAGAGAAAGGGAAATGGTTAATAATTGATAATGGTCTACTTATGCTAAGTGGAAAACAAATAATAACATGTTAACAATTTAACTAGCTAACATAAACGAAACAGTAATAACAAAGGATAAAAATAGCATTGTTAGATTTCGTTGATGTTAGTCTAGTTGAGTTGTTAACATATTATTATTTGTATTCCACTTAGCATAAATAGACCATTATCAATTATTAACCCAACTAGGCTAACGACACTGATGATGGCTTTGTAGCGAAAGCCGAAAATACGCATTCTGTCCTGCTGTCCTCATCGAATTCTTTCAAATTTTTTATTCTTTGCAATTTACTTGTAAAAATTGTATCATCTTTCTTTAATTTGAAAAATTATTTAAACAGAAACAGATATTAATATACAGTGAACAAAAAAAAAAGTTGGACACTATATAAAATAAAATGAACAACCATGTTATTTGAACTTCTTTTTTAAACAACATAAGCACATTGTACGTAAAATCAGAGACTATTAATTATAGAGATAGGAAAACAAAACTTACACTACTCACCGGTAGAGGGCACTGAAATTAGTATAAGTTTAGTATCAGTTGAGCCTATATTTAAAAATTCAAAAACTGCTGAAAAATGTTCAAAATAAGGAAAAAACAACGCGGAATATATTCAAATAATAAAATTTGAGATACCCGTTTGTTTTTTGCTTGTTATTATTTAAATTTAAATAAAAAGAAAATTGTCAGTTTTTTAATAAAGTGCCATCTAGTGATACATGGAAAGAATTTACAAAATTCAAATTAAATTTTTAAACACCTTTCTCATACCAAATTTGTAAATACAAAAAAAAACAAACTTTTTAAAAAGGCACCAACAATTTACAAACAAGTTACAAATATTTCAAACAAAAAAATTGTTGGAAATAAAATTTAAATTTAAAAGAAATGCTTTTACAAATTCCCATTGTTGGTGCCTACTGTTTTTTCTGTGTAACGACGTTTTTATAAGTTGTTTTTTTGGTGATGCCATACCCCTGCGTAAAATTAACAGTAATTTATGCTTTTCAATATCTTCTTTCGTTTTTTATCTTTTATATTGATTACAGCTCGTTTCATTTTAATATATAATGTGTCCAACTTTTTTTGTACACTGTATATGATCTAAAATCGAACGAAAAACATTCATTTACCAAATAAAAGATCAACTATCCATACCATTTATTCATAAAATTTTTTTATTAAATTTAATTGTTTTTTATAAAATAATTCGTTTTTTAAATCTTTTTTGATTATCTATATTTTGGTTTTCCTGACGTTATGCCAACGTTGGCAAGAGAGTTCTACCAACTTCCATAAGCGAGTTCTAACGGACGTTATACCAATGTTTGCAAGCTAGCCAGTTTTATCATTTAAGCTATCTTGTATTTCTGGTCTCTTTACCTTAGTGTGAAGAGCAATTGTCTGGCAAACTGACGACCCGGGTTTAAATCACAGCACTACCATATTTTATTAAAAAAAAATAAGTTAACATTTTTTCTAAATAAAAATTTTGTATGCAAAAAATTATTTTATGTTTTTTATAGCATAAATTTTTTTGGTTTTTCCAACATCTGGCCAATGTTGACCACTTAGTCTCATTCAACCTTTTGCCGCCGCTTGTAAATTAGCTCCAACCGCTGTTAACATTGATTTAATTTTTAGCTTTTCTCGGTTGTGTGTCTATTATTGACAAAAGGGTTTAAAATTTCTTTGAAAATTTTTAGTTTAGAGATAGTTTAGCCAGTTCGCATCCACCCTAAGTAAAACATCCTCTTCTAGTTCAAAAAACTTCTTAAAAAGTAGTTTACGCATTTAAAATTACCGTTTACCATCCTCGGAGTTAGTAATTGCATTTTTCTAAAATTTATTCTTTGTTATTAAGAAAAAAAATTATAAATTTTAAGAAAAATATTTTTTAAAACAAATAAATTGTGCTAAAAATCAGTTTTAGTAAAATATTCAAAATTTGCTTTAAAAGATGCATGTTTAGCAAAATATGCAAAAGTGCTCATTAAAATATGCATATATAGCAAAATATGCAAATATATGCATATATAGAAAAAAAATGCATTAACATATCAATGGCAGTTTGTTAAAAATTTGTTGATTCGCAAATATATTTATTTTATGTTGTTCTCAAGCTAACGATAACAAAACATGTATTTACATGAAGTCCCATCGTGCCATACGATAACTACATGCCAAGTAGGAACGGAGAAAAATCTAATTTCTTATTGGATAAAAATGAAACATGATCCAATTCAATGAATAATACGTAAACAAAATTAAATTTTTTATAGGGATTGATATCAAATATAAAGGAAAAATAATGTAAACCAAATATTTGAATTTGCATAAACTACTACACCATTTACAATTTTATTTCAAAAAATACGTTTAATATAAAAATGTTAATAAACAGCTCTAAAAACAGTAAAATAATGTCAGTTAAACTGTGTTTAGTTAAACTGAAAACAAATTTTGTCATAAACAAAAATTTGTCGAAACAACTTTTTATTGTTTAGAATTTTGGTCTTTATTGAAATAAAACAAAATAAATAACATTTAAAAAGCACTATTCCATTTACAAACTGCATTAAACTAAGTTTAAAAATAATCTACATCCTAAAAACTCAGCCTTAAATGATCATTAAAAAACATATTGTTAGAAAATGAGATTAGTCTAGTATAGAAAATTCTGAAATTTTAGAGGAAAGGGATTTAATTTAAAAGGGCTTTACTAAACCCGTCATTCTGGCAGCACTACATTTACGTTTACACTAAGGGCCTACATGAATGCATTTAAAAACAGGCTGTGACTACACTTTTTGCAATTCAGAAATCATCAATTGAAATTCAGAAAATATCAATTAAAATTCAGAAAACATAATATCTATATTTCAATTGATATTTTCTGAATTTCAATTAAAGATTTCTGAGTTGCAACAAGTATAGTGAATGTTTCACAGAATGTTTTAAATGCATTTATACAGGCCTTTAGTATACAACAGAGCATATGCTATGATGTTAAGTGGTTGGAGGCTCTGCTTTAAATGAAATAAGCACTATAATTATAGTAGTCTAGAATCCACGGCCGTTAAACTATATAAGGCACTTGAGGAAGGAAGTTGCAGTTGATTATTAGTGTTTGTAAAGTGAGTTGTACTCTAGCGTTTGTGTAGTCAATTGCTTATTAGCTTTGTATAGTGAGTTGCGCAATTGAGTTTGTATAGTTGAGTGTGCTATACTGTTGTAGTGTTAAATAAATAAGCTCAATATCAAACAAAAGAGTGTGTGGTTATTCTGATTGCAACAGAAAAGAATCCGGTTTATTTAAAGGAAATAAACCAACGTTTTTAAAAGGTAAAAACGTAACAATATTTATAATTTACAAATTAATATATTGGGAAAAATTCATAACGAGTATGATTTGGTATGGATCGTTGTAAACTAGACCAATCAATCCGTACTGGTTTTTTGAACCCCAGAGGGGCCGTGAACTCAACACTATTATTTCAACATATTTAATGGATTTAATATAAAATTTTTTTTTCGAAGTTGATTTTCCTTTAATTAATTTAAGAGAATGGTACACAATATGAAAATTGTAGTGTTTCCAGGCAAACATTGGCGTAACTAGACCATTTTTCTGGGGTGGGCAAGGGTCCCATTTATGTTTGGCTGTTTATTTGCCCATTCTCAGATCCTTAATCTTAAAAAACACTTTCGACATTATCACTTTTGATAAAATTTTCAAAAATAGAAAACTCTGAAAAATGCATCCTTTTTTCTAAAGAAAACCTCGTGCAGGGAATGCTATACGCTCAGAATAGCCAGAACTAAGATCGATTTATTTTTTAAATATTTTTTAAGTATTTTTAAACAACATTTCTTATTTAAGAAATATTCAAGACAAAAATCGATATTAGATGTGGCTGTAAAAACAAATTATCTTCCTAGGAAACTAGAAGACATTTTCCCACTCAAAAACACAGGATTAACTAATATTTAAAAACAAAATAATCTTAGAACAAGAATTATAGACAGATGTTTTTTTAAATTCTGGGGTGGGCAAAAAGCAGTCCCAGACCGGCCTAAGTCCGCCAATGCAGGCAAAGAATAATTTATGTTTTTTTACAGCTATATAAACATTAAAATGATTTAATGTCCGTCAACCCTCCATTTTTCCCAAAATTACCTTCTCGCTTAGCAGACTTTTTTGATTATTTCCAGTTTTGATCTTCATATCGGATATTTAGAAAATATAGTTAAATGAGCTAAAAAAGCCGTAATAAAATTTGGTTTAAACGAGGAACCATTAAGCAAGGGACAGTTGTAACTAATTAACTAAATGATTAATACTTAAATAAATGATGAAATACTTATAGACACGTGCTGACATTTTCATAGATATGTAAAATGTCAACAGGACAATTCAGCAGGATGTAAATGTGGCGAATAAATGATGACATATTGAGGAAGTCACCACTGAGCAGAATGGGTTAAAAATTTGTCATCACCATTAAAATATTTGAAAATCACTAGAAGATATTTTTTTGTTCTCTTTTCTCTCCCATTTTCAATTCCAAATTACTTATATTTTCTCCGTACAGTTTTATAATCAGAACTATAATTCTGACTATAAAATTAATATTGAAAATTCCTGTTATATTTCTAACAAAAAATTAAGGGATTATTAAATATATCGTACGATTTGCATACTGAGCCTATTTTTTTATTTTTTATTTCAAATATAACATATAATTTTATTTTTTGTTCTTGTTTTTTTTTCTAAATTACAACAATAAAGTTTGGATTGTTTTTGTAATGTACCTAATCTTTTTTAAACTTTAAATTTGTTACAATTGTTTTGTCCGTAACTGTATATACACTCAAAAAATTTGACAGTTACTGCATAATAGTTGTTTGTGTAGTAATCACTAGTTGTTGTTTTTAACAGTATTTACAGTTGTTTTTCTATAGGAAAGTGCAAAACAACTGTTATGACAGTTATTTAAGAAGACAACTAACGAAAAGTACTGTAATATCGTAACAGTTGTTTAAAGCAGTTATTTTTAATATCATAATAAACCACTACCAAAATAGTAATTTTACAGTAAACAATTGTTTTTTTGTTGATTATTTCAAAAATAAAATATTTCGTTGAATTTCTTTGAATTTTAAAAATTCTTGTTTATAATTTGTTATTATTTTTATATTCCTAGTTTGCAAATAATAATCGGAAACTTGTATCTCCAATGCATAATAACTGGAGAACCGTTTGGAATTTTTATTACACATATTTCTCTAATCGAAAGAAAAAAATTGTTTTGTTTTATTAAAATATACTTTTATAATACGAAAAGAATTAACTGCAAAGAACAGCAGTTTTTACACATTTTGTCAGTTGTTTTCAAATTTTTGTAGTAAAAATTTATCAGTTAATTTTACGACTTTGGTAGTTGTTTATAATGTATTCGTTAGTTATTTTTCAACAGTTAAAAATAACAAAAGTTTTAGATGTTTTAAAGGTAAATACCTTTGCCGCCTTTTTAACTGCATATACCTTTGTTTTAACTGTCATTTTCAGTAGATTCTACCAACAAACTTTTGTGAGTGTAATGAATTTATATGTTGAATCTGCGAACTTGTCTAAAAGACCAGCATTAGAGTATAAGCACAATGCAAAGGTCCCCGTTTTTTCCATACAATTTGACAATGAAAATCGTGCAACGATTTCCGTGAGAGATAAAACTTATTTTATTTTCTCAACGGAATTTCTTATTCTGTTTTTACTCTAAGATTATTTTACTAATGTTGCCAGATTTTCACACAATTTCAATCACAGTACAAGTATAGTACGATTACATGGTTGATTTCGTCATGCACATGTATTAGTAATATCAAAGGATTTAACTTTATACATTTATAAAATATATAAAAACAGCAATAACACAATAACATTTTCAGAGCCTGTTATTCTAACTAATGTAAAACAACAACAATACGTTGAAATGTGTCAAGAAGAAAAATATAAAATATAACCAACTTGACTTTCTATGTGTTCTGTGTTGTAAAATTGAGATTCCGTTTCCGTTGATATTTTGTTCACTTTTTTTCCGTCACGATTTAAGATTCCTTTTCCATTTGTATTGTGCTTATTCTCTTAGATCAGAAAAATCAGCAATTGTCTCTTCTTTGTGTGTAATGAAAATGTTAATCTTTTTGAACTACTATTTTTTTGCTGGGTAAATATGGATATGTAATTTTGTATGATAAATCTGGAACATTTGCATCAATGTCTGTTTTGAAGTAGATTTAAGTTGTACATAATTAAATAAGAAATGGTGTCCTAAAGATAAACATTACAAAAAATATACATTTACCTACATACATATATAATAATAATTGAGTCATCATGATACAATATTGTACACATGTATTTGCAGTTGAATTGAGGAGAATGGGATGAATTAAAACCAACAAAAAATAGAAAAAAATTTGGTGTCAAGAAATAAGAAACGTACACAGAAAAAACAGTAGGCACCAACAATGGGAATTTGTAAAAGCAATCACATTATCTTTAATATTGAAATTTTATTCCCAACAATTATATTGTTTGAAATATTTGTAACTCGTTTGTAAATTGTTATCTTTCATATAAAAATTGTTTAAAAATAAAAATTCTAAGTTACAAAAAAAGAAAATTATTTTGGATTTACAAATTTCTTTGTTGGTGCCTTTTTAAAAAGTTTTTTTTTTTTTTGTATTTACAAATTTGGTATGAGAAAGGGGTTTAAAAATTTAATTAGAATTTTGTAAATTCTTTATGTGTAGTACTTAAAATTAATAAAATTAAACAAAATGTAAATAAGAATTTTAAATATTCCCAAGATTTTAATAAAAACAACTACATGAATACAAAAAAAAAAAAATGCCGCCAATTGTTAGACAGTGGATGATGACGATATATATTTTTTTTTAATTTTACAACTTTTAAACGTCACACTAACCTTAACACTATATTGTAACCAGAAAATAAGGCAGGCGAGTGCCACATGTGAGATTAAAAAATATGCTGTGGGAGATCTATAGTAAATTACACTTGTTGTGTGCAGACCTTTAAAAAAATAATTCAATGATCAGTACTAGCTCACTTTCTAAAAATGAATCAATAAAAATTATTTTTGATTCGCGAATTAAATCTTGATTTTTTATATTTGCTGAATTATATTTTTATTTTATTCGAGAGTTAAAATTGTTTGTTTATGAATCGCAAATTAATTTTAGTTTTAGAGATAAATTACAACATGGGTCGACTGTCAACTAACGACAACAAATGTCGTTGCGATTTATTTAAATTAAGAGACAATCGAGCATCGATATTTTTCGGCGTTTGGAAGGGAAGCAAAATAACACTTTGGTTGTCATATTTTTTCAACAATTCAATTAGTTCTGCCTTCAATTTTTTGATTTTAATTTTATTGTATTTAATTTTGCTTTTTGGCAGTAAATTCCAATATTTTTTTTTAAATACACTGTACAACACATAAAAAATAACAAGGTTCTGACAACAGATTCTGGCAAAAAAAAAAAAATACGTGTATTGTCGTTTTTCACGTCTGACCCTATGTTTTTTGGGGGGTTAAAATGTCCTTCCTTTTGCAATTGGTTATTGTGAATCGGCATAGGAACCCATGTGAATCTACCAATTTAGGTATAGGATGTGTTCAGCGAACTTATGTTAAATACTACGAGGAACATTTTTGTGAAACATTTTAATCCTGTAACTCTGCAATTAAAGGGAGTTTTTTGGACCCTTTTTAAAAAGGGACCCAGTTGTGATTAATCACTTTTATGGGAAGCAAAATTTTGCCATATCGTCCAGCAATTTGTCGTCGTAATCAAATCTATTTAATTTTCGCAACGACACATTTACACACATTTGTCAAATTGTTGGCATCCCAACAAGCTGAAAATTTAACTTCAATGCCAGAAATAAGTCAAAACCTAAAACTAATCCCCCTAAAATCCACAATTGAAGTTTTGACTTATTTCTGGCATTGAAGTTCAATTTTCAGCTTGCTGGGATGCCAACAATTTGACAAATGTGTGTAAATTTGTCGTCGCGAAAATGAAATAGATTTGATTACGACGACAAATTGCTGGACGATATGGCAAAATTTTGCTTCCCATACAAAGTGATTAATCACATCTGGGTCGACTAACGACAACAAAATCATCGCAATGAATTTAAATTAAGCGATAATCGACCGTCGAAATTTTTTGTATTTAATTTTGCTTTTTTTATGGAAATTCTGTATTTTTATTTTCAATTATCTTTCTTCTGTCAAAAAAAGAAATTTTTTGTAAACATATTACGAATTTTTGCAACCTTGATCAAGGAGTATCTAAATTAAGGGGACGCAATCACTGTCGCACGCGACATAAGGCACGACTTCGGACCAAACAGCTTTGCCTCTGCAACCAAAATAATAAATTATCACAGTCGAACTAGACCGCCATTTTAGGGAAAATAATTTAAAAATGGAAAAAAAAAAATTTTTTAATCTAGTAATTACCGGAAAAAGATATAAAAAATATTGAAAATAAGAGGAAATATAAAATTAAATGAATAAATCTAAAAAGCGTTATTTTTCATTAAAAACATTTTCATTTTAATTTTTTATTTTATTTTAAGTATTTATTCTCTTTTTATAAATTTCCTCCTTCTTTTTTTTTATTAAGTCCGCGGTTCAGAATGCTGTATCTTATTTTTTCCACATTCATTATAAATAGATTATTATAACAGATAAAGACATGGATACTATCCTCCTGGCCTAGTCGAATTTTTAAAATTTTTATCCTCTATAATTTAATTGAAAATTATAGAATGGTTCGTTAACAGAGTGGCCAAGCGAATAATTGAACTATAAGATTGACTTGTTCTTTACAATAAATTAAACTAAAAATAGGGCATACCAAAACGAACTAGAATGCCCATGTCGATTACAACCATTCCTTCACTCAAAATAATACATCTGTTGGCTGGACAGAAAAATTTGTTACTTTAACAAAATTTATTCCTGTTTTTTGGCTTAAAATAAAATTTTTTGATTTTAACACTTTTTTTGTTAAATTTAACAAATCTAAATTTAAGTAAAAAATTTGTAAAACTACAATTTTATCTGTAATTATACTGAGTCGCAAAATGTATCCAAATTTAGAGTCTCGGGACCCTCCCCGGGACTAGCCAATCTCATGTGAGGGCATATAAGGGCACTCTAACGGAGCAAATATTTTGTCCGTTTTGCTCTATCTCGCTTAGTTTTCGAGATAATGACAATTTTATGAAGTGGAAATTTATATTAAATATTTCCGAGGGTCCAAAGGCCCCGCCAAGGTCCATTTTTGGATAGAGATAACCTCTTTCGCTGGGGTATTGCGCAGATAGGAGTAGTCGAAATTTTCATAAATTCTGCTCTATCTCTCTTAGTTTTCGAGATATGGGCCATTTTAAAAGATCGAGAGGGAAAGAAATAGCGCCATCTACCGGGTAATAACATTAACATGAAAATATTATATTTTAACAATAAATTTTGTAACGAAAATTTAACGAATGGGTTCTTAAAAATTAGTTTTAAATAATTTTGAAAATTAACACTCAAAATTAGTTAAATTACCGATTTGAAACCGGTTTGACAGATTTTTCTACTGAATTGTTGCTATTTTAAGTGTATTAAAGATAAAAACGAGGGCGGATCAATAAATCCGTGAATTTTTAGAACTTTCTTCGTCGTAGATATTTAAAAATCAACACTGCTCCCGTGAAGTACAATCTGTTAATAAAAATCTATTTTGAAAAAGATCCGTCATTAACATACAACCCAGTGATGTTATTTGAGAATTTGTACTTCGTACCAAGTCAATACTCGTAAAGTGCCAAAAGAGCTTCAATTGTGCCAAAATTGAATAAATTCACAAAAACATATAGTACGAGAACTGGCTTTCTCAGATTCCAAAAATATTTGCTACAGAAAACGTTCTAAAAAGGGAAATCTCACTAGAATTTGGATTTGTGTTTGAGAACAAATTAACGGATTCGTATGTATTTTCCGGTTAAATCTCATTCTTAAAGCTGGATTCACTCTATAGTTTATTTTGTTCCTTTCCTTTTCGCACTTACATATTTTTTGTATCATACCATCTATATTTTAGTAGCGTACTCCCACATTGTCAAACCAAAGACATTATGGGTAAAAATGGATTCGGATTTCGTAAATTTTAGATCTGTTCATTTATTTTGTCTCTATCACATATTCGAATTTTAGGGAAATCTGAATTTTCACTTGAGAGAGTCTCCTTGTAAGCACTTTTTACACTACAGCCGCTCAATGTCTGAGGTTAAGAAAAAGCTTGAAGAGAATATTATCAGATTCAGAATATCTCAATTATAAAGCCATTTTCGTACTAAAATTTTTTAAATTTTTGGTGAGAGAATAAATCCATAATATTTAACATTATTCCTCTACAAAAAAACTCAGACTCTGAAACATTTATTCTTTCTTTATTTCTTTGCTTCTTCCTGGCGAAAAAACGTCGTGTATGACATCTTTTTTTCTTAAATATACTTTAACAAAGAAAAAACAAATTAATAATAAAAAATAAAAAAATTCTCCTGCAGACACCAAATTTTACCAACCTTCAGATGATACCTGTCAAAATTTAATGATAATTCGTTCATTAGTGAACAAGTTACAGCTGTTTTAGTGACGCTACTTTTGTGAGCGTTTGCTCACAGTGAAGCAAAAACACATTTCGAGGCCAAAGATAAATCATTCTATAAAAAATAACAAAATGTTAGAAAGGCGTTGGAGTTATTGTATCGCTCTTGAAGGAGGCTATGTTGATAAATAAAGTAAAATTTTGACAAAGAAAAAATTTAGTTTTTTTGGTTATCCTACGGACTTTTCTACTAATGAACGAATTGTCATTAAATTTTGAGAGATATAATCTGAAGGTTGGTAGTTACAAAAAATCATATGGATTTTTTATTAGTGGCGCCACCTATGTGTCATCCTACGGACTTTTCAGCCGATGTGTTATCAAATGGCTCTGAGATTTCAATTTTAAATTATCAGTTTGGATTTCAGAAAGCTGTCCGCAAGATTGTTGCCGCATTTGCTCACAATTGACCATTAACTCAATCGTGCGACAACTGCAAAGTGTTTTTGCGTTGTTCATTCGCAATACGGATGGGCGGATTTAGCCCCGAACTAAAGAAATAATAATGAAATCATTTAACAAACAAACAAAATCGTATTATTTGCAAGGGATAACAAAATTGGATATTGTTCGTACTTTTGCGAAAAACGCTGTGAAACTCCATATAAACAATATGATTTTTCACTTCCCATGTGAAAATCGAAATATATATGAACATACATGATCATACATTGATTTGTATATGATCATTCATGGACATACGTGATCATATATGGCTATGCATAGTTCAATGTATGACCATACATGATCTCATATATCTTTGGATCCGAAATTTGAGGGTATATGGAGGTATATGCCTATATATGCTCATATATGAGCATATGTGAATCATGTATGAGCATATATGGTCATATATGAACATGTACGGTCATATACCCTCAAATTTAGGATCCCAAGATATATGGAAATATATGAGATCATGTATGGTCATACATCGAACTAGACATGGATGTATATGACTATGTATACCCATGTATGATCATATACAAGTCAATGTATGATCATGTGTGTTCATATATATTTCGATTTTTACATGGGTCGAGTGGAATTGTTGCGAAATTGCTGTGGAATTTTTTCGCGTCAATGTACAGGACCATATGAAAATGTAGCGAAAAATTGACATTTGGGTTGGTTATGATTGTTACTTTCTGTAGACTGTAAAAAATTTGTGCATTTTGAAAATTTTGTTATATTTTTGTGCTACAAACATAGAGCGAAATTTTGTTCGCTCTTGTGAAGAGAATACTGGACTTTAAATGAAATATAATTTTTTAATCATCTTTGAAAATAATTCTATTTAAAGCAATTCTTTAAAGCTCTGGTTGTGCGGAGAGTTCAAGGTATTAACGAGGGGAGGTTGGGTTGCTTTGAAAACCTGTCTGCCCCCGCTCTGTTTATGTTTTTTGTGAATTAACAAACAGTTGGCATCTGTTTGTCTGTCATCGTGTATAATAAGAATGTTTATGTGCTAAATTCTCTTTAAGATTTATGAGTTTTGCAAAAAAAAAAAAAACAAAGATTATATATAAATTTGTTAAGAATATACAAAAAAGACCGGGTAAAGGAGTATGAGGTAAGTAAATTGTGTCTGCTGGTGATATTTTTAAATATGGGATTTTATGCCTCTTATTTTTTTGTTAAACTACAAAGAAAAAGGTAATTTATATTTTTTGGTTACCCAGTTTTTTAGGAAATTGAAACTATAGTTCAGGGATGGCAAGACTTTTTTCTCGCGTGTCAAAAACGGCCATATTGTTTTGTAAACATATGTCGCATGCCACCTGAAGTTAATTTTTTCCTTTGAAAACCCTTTTTCATTGAAAACTTATAAAATTGTGAAAACTTTTCGTTTTAAAAATGACACAGAAAACAGATTCGTGCTGACAACCGAACTTGTAGCCAATCGAATGTTTCATTCAGTACTGCATACAAAAACTTTCGGTTTTGACAACAGAAATCCCATTAAGACAAGAGTAACTCAACTGTAACAACAGAATTTTGGTTAGCTCAATCAATGTTTTCTGGGTGCTCAGCTTTTTGGATCCAATTGTATTACAGATTGTTTTCTATTGGCCTTAAGGAATTTTTGCAGATTTTTGTAAAAAAAAATATTAGATTTCATAGTAGATTCAGTATATTTTAGAACTTTTGATGAGCAAAAATAGAAAATATGATCTAAAATCTTTTCTTTAAAATTTGAAACTTGTGGTCCCTTGATTCTTGAAAAATTATTTACTGAGTTATTTACCATAATTATATAAAGAAAAATACTCGTTTGACAACAATCTTCATCGACTAATGCCTTCAATTCATCATCTTCGAACTTTTTTGGCTGACAAAATCACCACTTCTGAACCGCACAAACCATCACTCGCACGTTGAAATCGATGGAACATATTCAGTATAAGCTTCGGTGAGCAATCGATGTGCTTTAGCTGAACTTTTTTTAAATTGAAGAAGTAAAGTAAAACTTCCCGCAAATGATTCTTCGTTGGCACAAAATTCGAAATTTTCGAAGCAATAAAAAAATTTTATTGTTTACACTACTTCATTCAATGAATAAATGACAGATATTTACCCTCCAAAGTGCAATATAGGTTATTAAAGACACAAACCACGTGTAAAAGATACGCCATCAGTTGTGAATCCTCAATTTTCCTCAAACACAACAAGAAACACATGTAAAAATTGTGGTCTTGCAAAAGTGGAAAATTGAAATTTTTAATAGTGTTGCCATTATTTGCCAAAATTCAAAAGGCATAAAAATTGTATGTAAAACGTACCAAAAGTATGTAACAATGTTCTAATAGTATGTAACTGTATAAATATTAAATTTAGCAGCAATTTTTTGCATGTGTTGTTGTTGGAAGTAAAAAAAAATAATAATTTATAAAAAGCGAATTTTATTTTATATACCAGAAAAATTATAATTCAAAATACAAATCAATAAATACTAAAATTGATTCACCCCAGCAAAAATGTGGAAGCAGAAAAAACGTTGACTGCTTCCTTACTGCTACTTTTACCGCTTCTAAAAATATATGGCTTCGTAAAGAACACTAATGAAAGGCCTAAGTTGATTAATTGCACTGTGAGACAAATTTGACCACCAAAGGTCAAATCGATATATCTCGATTCCTAAGGGTGAGCCAGCGAAACGCCGGGACACGTATAACTTGTTTTTGACCGATATAACATTTGCCGTTGGTTTCATCCCATCCTGATTTTGACTGTCGCATAGTGTTGTTTACATCGCTTTTTGCTGTGCTTTTAAAAAAGGCATGAAATGAGCAATACATTTTGATTGTTTAAATATTTTTGCGGTTCTTTTATCGAAATTTTTTAAAATGCTGAAAAAAGTTATTTTAATGAAAATAAGAGGCATTTTTCTTCACGAAAAAATATGTGTGCTTTTGAGAAGGCATGATTTTAAATAGTTAAAAAGCTTTATAATATGCACTTCCGAGAAGGCATGAATTATCGACATTTTAAAAGAAAAATAGGAGCACTAATTAAAAGCGCGGCCCTATGTGCCACTGCGAATTAAAGGATTAAATATATATAATACTAATTAAAAGCGATGAATGTAAAAAATCAGGCATGATATCATCAATAATTCAATCGCTTCACTGCTCAACTTTCCCTCACAAAACTGCTTCCAAGCAAGCAGTAATTTTTGCTGGGACATAACACATATGATACATCGATGTTTTTCTCTCGGGGAGACCAGTGTTTTTCTCTAAGGCCATTTTGAGCTCAAGTATCCCGTTCTAGTAGTTACCCACCAGATCTCATTTGCTACGACCCTAATGTACCACCCTAATGACAGAAAATTAAAGCTCGCAAAAAATCATTAAACTTTTGCTAAGGAAGTTTTCCGTTAAACCCAGTAGAATTTTTTTTCATATACTGGTTGCCGAACGTATGGGTCGCCTTTTTAAATTTTTTTAAATTGGATTTTTACTATATAGCAAAATACTGGTCTCCTCGAGGCAAAAAAATCGATATATCACACTTTAAAATCCGATTTTAAATGCCAAAGCTATAACAAAAAATTAAAAAAGGCGACCCCTACGTTCGGCAAAAAAAAAAATTTTTTTTTAAATCGCCTTCCAAAAATACTTTATTTTAGAGGGTGTACGGCGAACTTTTTTTTTGAGGTACGGTCTACTGTGCATACTGGGTACAGTGTGTTCGTTTACTCGAAATTCTTACTACTTTTAGTACAATTGGAAAATTTTGTTTACTTTTTTTATTGTAGTAATTAAAAAAACACGCTTATTGTGTTCGTTGAAATTTTGCTCCATTAAAATTGTAATAGGGCGCTATCGTCAAGGAAGGTTAAATTTTTCAATTTTGCATTTTTGCAAGAGTACATTTTTTGACGTCAATACCCTTAGTAATTTTTATGCACTTAAAAATGGAAAATATGTATTATAATTATTATGTATGCACTAAAAATTCACTTTAAATTTTTCGATACTTTAATTGAAAATTTTGATTATTTTTCATTAAATTTTTAATTGATATGATTTAAATTTTAATTGATATAAAGATTTTTTTAATTGGACCGAATTCAATTGTATTTTATGTAACTCAATTTTAGTTTTTTCTGTGTAATTATTGATTTATTTTTCCAAAAACCAGGTAGTTTTTGCTCAGGTAGTATTAGAGATAAATATCTAGTTTCTCTTTAATTTTCAAGTACTATTGAAAAATTAAAAAAAGTAGCTACTTTATAAAAATATTGATAACTCAACAAATTAAGAAACTCCTTGAATTCCTTAAAAAAATTATTGCCATTTTAAATAAAATTGATAGCTTAACAACTAATAGCTAAATCATATTTTATAATGCTAGATAGACCTACATTCAAAGCCCAGTAAACATTCCAAAGAGTCGGTTTAATAACAACTTCTTTTCTTTAAAACTGCTCCGAAAGTAGCCGATTGTCTTAATCCGCTTTCTACTAGAATTAGTCCTCCTTCAGTTATCTGCTCTTTTGGACGGACGGGGGGCTCTTTTGGGCGGACCACTTTCATAGGAAAAAGTGGAAAAATTTTTATGTTTTTGAGCTCATTCCAGAGTCATTAAAGACAATCTTTGTATGCCGGGTAGTTTCAATAATTTTTTTCTGCACTTGTATTTTAGTCTACATTGGCTCATATGAATAAAAACTAGATATTACTAATAGGGGGAAATACAGGGTTTTTTAAGCAATTACTTCACAAATCTAGACTGCTTGGGAGTAGACAAAAAATTGAATTTTCGTTTACATTTCATGCTATTTTACCAGCCAATTGGTAAATTTGGATTTAAAAGCCATTCCTAAGCCCAAAGTAATTACTTCGAAGTAATTGCTAATTTTTTTCATATGACCCAATTGATCAATTGGCTGGTAGAATAGCGTCAACTCCCAAACAGACTAGATTTGTGAAGTAATTGCTTAAAAAATCCTGTATTTCCCCCTATTAGTAATATCTATTTTTTATTCATACGAGCCATTGTAAACTGATAATAAACCACTCGAAGCTATTTATTATTTTTCTCTATGTTATAGTTGTTGTAAAAGTTCTTTGCTTTCGACCTAATGACTATCCCCTAAATTCATAAACGCTTTGTAAAATTATAGAAGGTTTATTGAACAAATTTTGTATGAAAATGACGTTTTGTAAACCTGCTACAACTTTACAAAGCATTTATGAATTGAGGGGTATAAATATAATTAAAAAGCTTGAATGTTATATACAACATACGCACATTTGCTTTACTACTGAAGAAACTTTGGTTAAAGCAACAACTATAATATACACTCAAAACATTCCTTAGTTGATTATAATGAACATTTCAACTATCTTATTTATAGGTGAAATACCCCTAACTAATAATATATAGTTGAATTGATTTTGATGATGATAACTACACCGATAAAATTTCTCAGTTACTCAGTTAAAGAATTCCTCAGTTAAAACCGAAGAATTTCAAATTAACTGAAATAATTACAATCAACTAATGTTTCACTTAAATAAAATTCATGTTTTGTTACCTTGTGAATACAAACAAATTTCAAATTGTCAATAATTTTCACAAACACATTCCAAAACGTTTTCATAAGAACTAACAACAAATTTTGAGTTTTGTTCTTGTTTTCGGTTATTGAGAATTAATTCTGGTTCAGAAAGTGTAATCGCTAATTGGAGGAGAGATTATTTTAAGATAATTTTACTATTTTATTTGTTCTTTTGAGAAAAATTAAAATTTTTTATTTTTTATAGAAGATGAGGAATCAAAATTGATTCAAGAGTTGAACAAAATTCAGCTTATCAGAGATATATAAGTTATGAGAAGAAACCATGAAAAATAAAATGTGTGTTAAATTATTTAAAACTGAACAGAACAAGATGTTGAGTTATCAATTCTTTCTTATGTTTGCAAAACCAATAAAAAAAAACAATAAAAAAAAACAATTTACGTCAAATTTGGATTTTTTGATAAAAATTCAGTAAAATAAAAATGGGTTTATTTTCTAAAATAAATTTCTTGGTTATTAATTACCATTTTTAATTCTTAAATTTTGACTCTTATCGTTCTTAGCAACTGTTTTGATAGTTAAATTTTTACAATATTTTCAACTAAAGAAGTTAGTCATACACAATTAATTTTATTAACTGAAACTCAGTAAGGGGTATTTCACCTGACACTCAGTTAAAAATTTAGTAGCCAGTAACTGAGAAATTTTTTCGGTGTAGGTTTTTCTATATAAAAAAATTACTTGAAATCAACTACTTTACATTAACAAATGGTTAATGGCACTATAGATATTGTATTTTGTTTTCAATGAAATTAAAAACTCTATTGACAACTTTTTTTATTAAAAATTACACATCAAAACAACAATAAAATACCAACCACAGACACGAACACAATTAAAATTTTTTACAGCCTTTCTTGTCTTTGCATTCGAAGTTTTGAACAAGGACGTTTTCTGGATTTTAAATTTGGAACCCCAAATACACCAATAAATTAAATCTTACCAAATTAATTATAATTCAATATTTTCGTTTCTGATTTTTATTTAAAATATATTTCAAAACTGTTGTGACAACTTTCAATTAATTGTAATATCTATTAACAGGGTAATTAAAATATTATTAATTTCAGCAAAAACAACGATTATGATAGTTACTAATATATTTCTTATATTCAACTATAGATTTTTTTAACTATCCAACTATGAAATTTTATCGGTATAGAGAAAAATAATAGCATTGTGAAAAATGTGATTTTCGTTGTAATGCATAAATAACTAGTAAAAATGTTTGAATTTATTTCTCAATTTCAGATCAACTAAAAATCTACGGTAAAAATTATCATTTTATTTCAGAATTTATAATTTGCTTTTCAGACTTATCAATTGTATTTCAGAAAAAAACCAAATGAAATTCAGTTTTATCAATTGTATTTCAGATATTATCAATTGTTTTTTAGATTAATCAATTGCATTTCAGTTTTATCAATTGTATTTCAAAATGTTTTAATTGATTTTCATCCTTATCAATTGTATTTGAGAAATTATCATTTGTTTTTCAGAAATGGTCAATTGCATTTTGAAAAATCTCAATTGTATTTAAGAAACTAGTAATTGTATTTTAAAAGTTATCAAATTTTCCCAGGAATTAACAATTTTTTTCGGAAATTATCAATTATATTTCAGAAATATTCAAATGTATTTCAGAAATTATTAATTGTATTTCAAAAATGATCAAATTTGCACGTGTATTTCAGAAATTATGATTTATTAACTATGAAATACAATCAATAATTTCTGAAATAATATTATTTCTGAAATACATTTCATAATTTCCGAAATACATTTGATAATTTCTGAAATACAATTAACAATATCTGAAATGCAGTTAATAGCTGCTAAAATACAAATAGTATTTTCTGAAATACAATTGATTAATATATGAATATCAATTGATAATTTCTGAAATATAATTGATTAATATGAAAATCAATTGATCATTTCTGAAATCGATAAATCTGAAAAGCAATTGATAATTTCTGAAATACAATTATTAAAACTGAAAATCTATTGATAACTTCTTAAATAAAATTGATAAATCTGAAATACAATTGATAAGTTCTGAAAAACAAGTTAAATGGTGTAGTTCTTCAACTGGTTCCAAAGTGGGAGTTTGGGGACTATTGGAGAGGCGGTAGAACTCGTACTAGTTGCTTGGTTCAAATATACCAGTACGTAACTGGTTATGAACTAGTATTTACTACTGGACAATAATTAGATAAAAATATTTAAAATAAACACTTGCACCATACAATTATTTCCTTATCTGTAAATTGGATCATCAACTTATATGTACATATTGCAAAAAGCATAAACGTACTAAAGCTACATACATTATTAAAAAGTTATGGCAACAACAACGCCACCACATCGTATGCTGCTAAATTATACACACCAACAGGAGCGTTTTTTTTTTTGGAATAAAATAAATTTTAATCAAATTAAAATCAATTAAATTGAATCATATCAACAAGTAATCAAATCAAAAACAGATCAAATCAAAAGCTAATCAAATTAAATATCAGAATCGAATCAATTAAGAAAAAAATCAGATAAAATACAATACAAATCTTAATTAAAAAAAAACATGACAAATATTAAAAAAAAATTAATTGAATTAAAAATGGATGTTATTCACACGCTGAAGCTAGTTAACGTGGGTCAAGAGTACAATACCGATAGTGCATCATAGAGATGGGCGCTTGACACGAAATGTTCGTGAGTCACGAGATTCATGCCTTATTGAGTAACAATGATTTGTGCGCCAGTTTAGTGTTTTCATTACATATTTTCAGCGTGCGTGAATGTGAGTAGGCGAGATTGTTGTATCGGATATAGGGTTTGGGATTTCCCGGACTTTTTTATTTCCCGGGAAACGGGAATGAAAAAATTTAATTCCCGGGAATCCCGGGAAATATTTTTGAACAAAATTGTTAATGAAAACCACCTATATAAGTAATTTTTGTTAAAAAAAAAACACTATTTCAGTACAAATGCAGTCTGTGTAGTGAGAATTCAAAGTAAAAAATATCAGAATGTTGAACATTTGATTTCACATAAATTACTCGCAGCACTGCCAAATGAATTGCATGATTCCAGCAGAAAGCACCTACTACTGGACTGTCGGAAACAAACCGTTTCATCACACTTGGCCCATTAGATATGGTGGCCACAATGTTATTTTCCAAAGACAAATAAAACTCTTCTATTCTTATTTCTACAATTCTTCTTATTTCATCAGCATTACAACTTCCTGATATATAAACCAACCCCAGGTTATAAAATGAATTATTTCCGTTTATAAATATGTTCAAATAACTCTTTTGTGATATTCTTGTCCATTCATCTAAGATTATAGCAAATCTCCTATTGTTAGAAATATTGCTCGATATTTCTTTTATCATGATATCTTTTACATGATTGTAGTAATTTAATATAATGTTCTTTACATCGGTTTAATTTTTTTGCAATGCCAGGTTTTTATTATAAAAACTTTCTCGAATAAACGAAGATCTAGTTATGGTGCGGATTGACTGCGGCTAATTTGGATACCATTTCAGGAAATGTTTGCCCTACCATAAAACCTTTAATGCCTATTCAGCTTACACTTTTTTCCTCGGGTACTTTGCTAATTTTAGCTAAAACGTTATTCTTGTTGTTGTTTTCTTCAAGAGAAGTTGCATGACCATAAATTTTTTTTTTTTTTGTGAACCAAATTTAGATGTCGGATAACCAAATTTAGATACCACCGTTAACCATTAGTCTTTTCTTATCACATTTATTAATGAAAACGTTACTTATAAGATTATTGACCCTTAATATAAAGGAGTATTTTAAATTTAAAGTCGACTTTATTTTTAATTAAACGGTTTTGTTCAATTTGTGTATGAAAATCTTACAAAAATATTTATATTTTCAAATATTTTGATTAGTTGAAAATAAATTAACCAATCTGAATGCTCCAAAAATAAACCAAGTCAAGGTTTACTGCCACACAATATTTTAACTAAAGTCGACTTTACCTAAATTATACATTTGAAAAATGCCCTTACTATGGGCGATTATTTGTAAGAAACAAAGCTTTTTTTCATATTTCTTTTAAACATTTTACCAAGTTTTTAGGTTTTACTACTTAAATTTTGAATAAGTTATGCGAAAAATCTTTATTAGTTGAAATGCTCCTAATTACTTGGCAAAGATTTTATTTGTGTGTCATATAAATGTATTCCCTTTTAAAAGATTTTAACAATGACATTTTTGTTTTGGTATTTAAAATGTTTTTTATGACTAAAATTAAAAAATCCTATTCGAAACAAAAACAATTTAATATTTTTAAAATTTCCCGTTTTCCCGGGAAAAATATATTATTTTCCCGGGAATTCCCGGCAAACTTTTCTCGGGATTTCACGGGAATTCCCGCCCGGGAATTCCCGAACCCCAAACCCTAATCGGATAGCAGTTGAATTTTGTACTTCCTATCCCACGTTTTATAAAAAAAAGTTTTCTATAAGGTGTTTTATTTTTCCTTACTTTTTCATCCCGGTGAAAAATGTCCATATATGAACATTTATGGTTCAACCATATATGTATGGATCCGAAAAATGAGGTAACACCTAAGTATATGTTCATATGTGGACATACATATATGAACATATACATTTATTAAATATATGCGAATACATGCGGACGTTGGTGTCCTTTATTATAAGGTTGTACTATAGATATAAATTTATGTATGACATTTGAATTAGGCACTACATATGTTCCTTTTTTTATTGATGGCATTAAATATAATTCCATATTTATCCATATATGAGTTCCTTTTACACATATGGAAAAATGTATTCTTGCAAATATGTTCATATACAAGTCACTTTTGCATAAATTGAATATCATATACTTCCATATTTGTCCATATATGAGTGCCTTTTCCATATATGAAATAGCAGATGCATCCATATATGTCTGTATATGAAATCTTTTTCCATATATGGAATAACATATACTTCCATATATGTTCATATAAAATCCATATATGTTTATAAAAAATCCATATTTGTTCATATGTGTCCATACATAAACCATATATGAACATGTTTGAGCGTATATGAACATTTTTCACCGGGATCTTTTAAATATGAAATTTCCATCTTTTAAATGAGTGGGCGTTGTTGTTATGGTTAGCACTTTGCACTGTTATATATAAGGTTGCGGGTTCGACCCCCAGTGACAGCAACATTAATTTAGAAAAATAATATGTGTAAGTTTTATATCTCTTATACATTTCGAGTGTCCTCATTCGGTGTTACAATTTTTTCTATCCCTCATACATATCGCAGCATCCTCCTTTGGTGTTACCATAGCATTTAACCCCACCGAAATAAAACAACATAACAGTGCTAAAAAGCTTCAACAAAATTTGCCAAATCTCGATCAGATGGCGCGCAATAACTGTTGTAGGATTTAACACCTCGCGCAATTAAGCAAAATCGAAAAAGAACAAATAGTGGAAAAAGAAGAAAAGGAGAGATAATTAGATGAAATATAAAAATTTTTCTTTATTTCCATTTAACCAGTCGTAATTTAAAAAAATTATAAGACATTTAAAGTTTGTGGAGAAATGTTGTTAAAAGATCTATATTTCAAATTAGATTTTCAAAATTGTATATACCCAAGTAAAAAAGTTTTGATATAGCCATATATTATCATATAAAATTATGTATAATTATATATTAGAACATATATACCAAGATATAATTATATAAAATTTTACGAAATTTTATCCTAAATATATAACTATATCTTGTTATATATTGCACAATATATAGTGCAACATAATACAATATCCTATTATATATAGACCTATATATATTTACATATGCCTCATATAATTATGTATAATTGTATCGAAGTATATACCATTATATCGAGTTGGATATGATTATAGTATATTTGATACATTTGGATGAGGACAAAATCCGGAAAAAATTGTATCAAACCATATCTTATTCTATCAAATTAGATCTAATTGTGTCAAATTAGATCTAATATGATCATAATGCGGTATAATTTGATACAATTAGATGTTCCCATTTTTCGGATATAATTATATGTAATATCAAAAGTCATATAATCTTTTTTTAGTAGGGTAGAACAATTTCATTTGAAATTTTTGTAATTTTTTGTAAGAAAAGAAATTTAATTTTAAAATTTCGCATTTTCTAACAAAAAATTTCGATTTTAATTGAAATTTTTTTTAAATAAACGCTCTTACTACTTAAATTTTCCAAATGTATATTTTTGTTAAAATCGACTTAAATAAAAATTTTGGATGGCTGTATGCTTTGACAGTTTATTTTTGGAGCATTCTGATTGGTTAATTTATTTTCAACCAATCAAAATGTTTGTAAATGTAAATATTTCTTTAGGATTTTCCATACACAAAATGAACAAAACCATACCCAGTCAGAAATCGCCAGTGGTACAAAAAATCAAGCACTGGCATACCACTGGGTAACCACGGTGTTAAAAATAAATGACTGGCAGAACACTCATTTGGGTCGCTTTGCCGGCGTTTGCAAAAAGCGTTTTGCCAGTATTTGTTTTACAAAAATTTCGGTGGTTTATAAAAAAAACCACTGGCAAAGAATTGGCTTAGAGTGATATGCCAAGGTTTGCAACCAGTGGTTATCCAGTGCTACCTAGCCAATGCTACCAGGGGTACAAAAATCAATTCACTGGTAGACCAATGATTTTATAAAAATGCTGACGCTTCGTTAAAAAAAAGTCAGAAGGTTCTGAGTTCAAATCCGGTTGCATGCAAAAAATTTTTTTTTGATTTTTTTTAATTTAAAATTTTTTTTGTTTTATAAAATCAATTTTTTTTGTTTGTGGGAAAGTTCCTTCAAGACCAACTTTTTTTTGCCCTCCCAACGCTGGCATACTAGATACAAAAAATTGTTTGCCAGTATGTACTAGCATTTTGGCACAGCCAGTAGTTGTCTAGCCATTATCACTCATTTATGTGTTTAGCAATCAAATATTATATGTCTCTTTAGCTCAGTAGGTAGAGCAATCGTTTGCCAATCTGACGACCTGTGTTCAAATCACGGCAGGACCAAAACAAATACATATAAACTTTTTTTAAATTTAATTTTGGAAAATATATTTCCAGACCACCTATTTATTGGTTTTGCCAGCGTTTTGCCAATGTTCACTTTAAAATACGGAGTGGAGTGTTGGTGTAGCGTCAAAGCAAAGTTCTAAATATTGATCACGAACATCTGAGCGTCCGTAATTACATCCCAGAAGGTTTGCGAAACATTGCGAAAAATACTCCAAAAACAAGATTTTTTAATATTAGAAGTCCTTAGTTAAATTTTATAATTGGAATATAAAAAATCAGCTTCTCATAAACAAAGTGAATATAAACAAAAACAATGAAAATATTTTTAAAACTTCAGGAAATAAAAACTTTGTGTAGATAAAAAAATATTCTCTGATTTAAATCTTGGTAATCATCTCAATGAGGACTTTTCAGAATACGACGACGTTTTTCGTAAAATTTAATAAACATTCTTGTTTTAATTGCTCCTATAGAAAAAAGGTCTATGTGAGAGATGTTCTATATATTAAAAACCAACCAAACTAATCCATATTTTGACTTACTCAAATTGTCCATGTCTTTTGAAAGGCTTAAGTCACGAGAATTATTGTGGTATAATTTCAAAGAATGTGAAGTCGTTATTTAAGTACTATAAGTAATAGAATTTCAAAGTTTAATTTAATGAAATCCGCGATTAAAATCGCCATTTATCGAAAAATGGATTCTTTAAAATTTCTGAAAAAATATATGTTGTTGTTCATTACTTTATTTTTGTATTTGCCAAACCTTATAATGGTAATCTTGTTGGCTCCTTAGTTTTGAATACAAAGGCTGAAAAATCGAACAGTTTCTTGTTTTTTTTTTAATTAAATACTTTGATCTAGAATTTCTCAAACTTTTGTAAATAACTCAGGAACCAAGAGGAGTACCAAACTGATATTTGACAGTGACATTTATAAAAAACTTAGAACTAATACAAAAATATACGATACGATAAAACATGCCGACCCGCGGATTAAGATAAAATGGCTTTAGACCTTTGATAACGATAATTGGTTAAAGTTCATTTCAAAATAGTAACTGCTCACTTAGCTCAATCATAGCTTCTATGATAAAATTATACATTCATTGTAGAAAAATTCTCAAAAATTAAAAATAATTTTTTGTGATAAATCAGTAGTTATCAAATTAAAGAATGAGTTGGGGACCAATTTAAAGCTTAAGAAGCTTTAAAATGATATATCGACCAGGCACATAGTTAAAATAATACAAAAGTTAGACCCAATTATGTGAGGAAAGCTTTTAGCAAATTTGATCATTTTCCCCATGTACCATTTTTTAAAGATTATCTTAGCTATACAAAGTATTCCAAATTATAGCAAGTTTGATACAATTCAAATAGAGTGCGGAAATTTCAATTGTTGATTTTATATGTTTTCAGACGACAAACTTTTTTGGGCATTGTTAAACCATATTCGTTGGAGGTCAAGTACGTATTAAATAAATATTAAAATTTTTGAGAAAAATATAACTTAGAATTTTCCGTGTGACTTTATATTGTCTTTTATCCCTAAAGTGTCGCTAATAAAATCGTTAACCTTGCGATGCGGAGACCAAAAACGTCCAAGAGATTTATGGCCAAAACAAAAGGGGTTAAAAAATATTGTTTGCGAATATTTAAAATAGTTTTGTTTTTTAAATAAATGTTATCCAAATAAAAAAAAAAAAAATCAAAATTTTTCATCACTTAAAAATGTATTATATGTGACCTTCTCCGAGAAATGAGACCTAGTGTATCAAAAAACGGGAACTTGGGAAAATCGATAAAAATGAGAAAAACATTAAAATTTGAAACTTTAAATGCGTTCTTCTCAAAACTTAATTTTCACACACTAGGTCCATTTTCTCGGAGAAGGTCACATATTATAAATTATAAATACTGCTTCAGAATTATTCTTAAAATGCAAACACAATCTACTCTTGTAGATGTGATGAAAATGTATACCTAAAAACCCATACTTAATTAACATAATATCACTTTTAAATTACAAAAACATGGTACACCACGTGTAAAATAAATCAGTGGTGGAGCTAAATTGTAACTACTTAACAATCAGTTGATGCCGTTAAGAGTGCTTTTGAAAAAACTTTTTGTAAGGTTTTTTTTGCTGGGATAGTATCGATTGACACAGTATTTAAAAGTGTTATTCCAAAGCTTTAATACCACCCTAAACCGCAAGACTTGGTTAACACTTGGGGCATTGAGAAGCCGAGTCCATTGTTTGTTTTTTAAATTGATATTTTTTAATTCCTTTTAATTTAAAATTTTTAAGTTCCAAAAAGCACTTTTTGAATTTCATATGGTGTTTTTTATTTAGAATTTTTATGTGTGTTCCCGTACGTTACCGCGGGAACCCAAAACAGCACAAACAACAACAATTTACACGCAATTTTGAGTACGGGAACGCCTTTGGGCTAGTTTGTGTAACTTCGGTAAAGTACGGGAACAGACATTATATATGCTAATTTACAACTGTTATTTTTTAATTTCAAATGAAGTTCATAAATCGAAATTCCTATTTTTGAATTACAAAAAATTGTTTACATATTATTCAATCAATATCAAAAGCAGTTTTGAAAATTACAGTGGATTGCGAGGGTTTACAAAACTTTTTGTACAAAATGTATAGCAAATCAAAAGTTAGGATATGTATTAACAAAGTCGGAAATTTTTTGAGAACTGGGAATTGAAAAATAAAAAAAAACAATTTACTGTAACTTACAGTATGCACCTGCTTGGTGTGCATATTTATGGCATGTTTTATGAAATTCTCTGGTGTGAAATATCGATTCATCAAAAAAAACCCCAATCTACACTGTTGTGTGTGTAGTAATAAGCACTTTATAAACACATATATGGTTGAGTTGCTAACTCTAATTGTGACTTACCTTTTCTGGTTATCGGCCGTTTGTTGTGTTAATAATACATTTTGAGTATCATTTAACTTGTTGGAGTTTTTATTATTGTTATTATTCAAATGTAACGTATTTAACTTGGCAGGTGATGAGGTTGGTGTATCGTCTATTGCTGCATTTTGTGGTGGATTTATTAATGAATCACCACTATTCACAGTGCTATTAACTTCACAATTGCCAAAATTAATCGCACTGGTAAATAATATAAAAATCAATGCATTGAATACAAGGGGACACCATGTACGACGAAATGAATATGACGTTAAAAAATTCGATGGGTTTAGGGAGGTGAAGGTGTCGTTAGACAGAGTAGAATAGGTGAAGGCGGCGTTTTTAAACCCTAAACGAGGACGCGCCATTGATTTTCCGCTTTTTATTAAAAGTTTACTACAAGCCGTCGTCATTATTGATGATTTGCTATTTTTGCTGGGGTTCTTTTCGTTATTTTTATTTATGCTATTGGAATTTCTAGTCCGTCTTTGGCAATTTTCTGAACGTGGCAAATGTTTTGCTGCCATTTTATCTATTTATTAAACTTGATTTTTAGTTCACTTTTTAAGATATTATTAAGTTAAAATTAGCACTTGGGTTTTTTTTATTATTTACTACCAATCCACTTGCGAGGTATATGAAAAAAAGATTTTTTTTTCTAACCACAAAACGCACCAAAAATTATGCCTTCTTTTCAGTTCACGACTGATACAACCTCTCTCTTTGCTGTCTTCTGTTTAACTATTTTTATTTATTTTCTTGTTTCCTTTTCAATATAGCAGGGTTGTCAAGCTGTTGGAATCAGGGATGGAAATTAATTTTTTCATATTGTACCAACCACATAAAGAAATTGTACTTTTTCGACCCTCACGATACCAAAATTTTTCATATATAGAAAATTTTTTCGAACAATTCAAAACTTGCAGAAAATATTCTTCTACAAAAATTTTACTTTTTCAGCCCTCACCAATTTTTTTGATATAAAAAGTACTTGCGATCGATGTCAAGCTTGCAGGAAATACTATTTTGTACGACACAAAGACCTGCTAACTTGTATTAAAATAATCAATAGTTGTGAATATCAAATTTATATGAAAATATATGTTGTTAACGTTTACTTCTGGTTATTTTTTAGATAAGTTACCAGTTCTAAGAAAACAATCTAATATTGTTTTTAAATTTATAAAAATATACGAAAGAGGCAGGTTAAATTCTCAAATTTTATGTAGTAGCAGCACTCAATCGACGTGTATTGATGAGCTGACTACGCGAAAATAATAATACTACATTTATTTGAGCAAAACCCACCCAGTTTTTGTACAAAACTAGTTTTTGCTTGTTTTTTTGTATGCGTTTTGACAAATTAAAAACTACAAAGCGGAGAATACACGAGGGAACATTCGTGAAAAAATGCCTATTTTTCTGTGAATGAGTGTGTGTGTTTGTGTGCGTGTTGACATCGTGCAATTCGTGTTTACAAAATTTTTTGATATTTTTTGTTCCCTACTCAATGTTCCTTCATGTAATCTCCGCTCAAGAACCAAAAACCAGGTAGTTTTTGCTCAGGTATAAATGTAGTATAATGTATTTTTTTGCAACATTGGACTCAAAAGTTGTCAGTTACAAGTATTTGTTAGAATGATTTCAGTCCACGACAGCTTTAAAGTACAACAAGTTCATTAAATACAAAAATTTTTAATTTGGAATTTTTTAAATGGTAACAAATGGATCGCGGTTGTACCACGGTACAAATGGATGTCAAAGTGTACCAAATAAAAAGTACAATTGTGCTATGTTTTCCATCCCTGGTTGGAATTATATTTTGGAAGAGTTGTAAAAAAGTGTACTTGTTTAAAGCTACGAACATATAAAAATGGTTGATTTTATTATAACCGATATAATTTTCAAATATATGCAAAATATTTATATTTTTATCTTTTACTAGCGGGCAAGCCCGCTAGATTTAGCGACATGCCTTAGGCCTAGTTTTTGGGATGTCAATTACACCGAAAACGAATTTTGTCGTATCGGGCAAGCCCGCTACGTTGTTACCGTACATTTAAAATGTAATTTGTTTTGTATAGGAATTAAATATTTTTATGAAAGTAAAATACAATGGTCCTTATATAAAAGAGTATTTTAAATTTAAAGTCGACTTTATTTTTAATCATATGGTTTTGTTCATTTTGTGTATGAAAACCAGAGCTTTGAAGAATTAATTCCTTAATTCAATTTTTCAATTCTGAATTAAAAATTCGATGAATCAATTCACTAAGCAATATATATTGAATGGACTTAATTCATATTTGCTTTCGTTCGATTTATTGTGTTACGAATTAATTCAATTGCAATAGTTCTTTTTATTAAATCAAATGAATTAATTCACTGGTGAATTAATTCCTTATTGAATTAATTCACTACTGAATTCGTTCAATTTCATTTTCGTTCAGTGAATTAAAAAAAATAAAATTACGTTCAGTGAATTAAAAAAAATAAAATTACGTTCAGTGAATTAAAAAAAAAATAATAAGTTCACTGAGTTGAAAAAAAAAATAAAATAAGTTCACTGAATTGAAAAAAAATAAAATAAGTTCACTGAATTCAAAGCCTGTTTTCTGCCGTTCAGTAGAAGAAAACAATAATCTATAAATAAATTTTTTAAATAAGCAATTTTACAGCGTGTGCTAGTAAAAATAAACAAAATAGAAACCGGATGCTGTTTATCAACCTACATGATTCAAAAATAAATCCTTTTACTATTAAAAATAAAAACTTTACAGATATAGATAAATTTGGAAAAAAATATAACTATTAATTTTTCAAACTAGTTATATAGTTATATTTTTTTCTAAATTTATCTATATCTGTAAAGTTTTTATTTTTAATAGTAAAAGGCTTTATTTTTGAATCATGTAGGTTGGTAAACAGCATCCGGTTTCTAATTTGTTAATTTTTACTAGCACACGCTGTAAAATTGCTTATTTAAAAATTTTATTTGTACATTATTGTTTTCTTCTACTGAACGGCAGAAAACAGGCTTTGAATTCAGTGAACTTATTTTATTTTTTTTCAATTCAGTGAACTTATTTTATTTTTTTTCAATTCAGTGAACTTATTATTTTTTTTTTAATTCACTGAACGTAATTTTATTTTTTTTTAATTCACTGAACGAAAATGAAATTGAACGAATTCAGTAGTGAATTAATTCAGTAAGGAATTAATTCACTTTTTTCCGTTCGATTTATAAAATTGAATGCGTTCACCGGTGAATTAATTCATTTGATTTAATAAAAAGAACTATTGCAATTGAATTAATTCTTTGAATTTGTTGTTTGATGAACGCATTCAGTTGAACGAATTCAGTGAATTACTTAAGAAAAGGAATTCATTCAATTTTAGAGAAAATTGAATTCGATTGGTAGTGAATTCATTCAAAAAGGAATTAATTCTTCAAAGCTCTGATGAAAACCCTATAAAAATATTCATATTTTCAAACATTTTGATGGATTGGAAATAAATTATACAATTCTCCAAAAATAAATCAAGTCAAGGCATACTGCCACCCAATATTTTAACTAAAGTCGATAAAAGTCCCCTTCGATTCGAATGCTTATTAGGAGCTTATAAAAAAAAATTAATAATTGTGAAAATTATTATTCAGAGGAAGCTTAGGTTAAAACAAATTTTCTATTTTTAAGTAAAAATAAAATCAAATGGACACAATAATTAACAATAAATAACGATGACGATGTGACGGCTGTGGTGTAATGGTTAGCGCGATGAATTGTTACACATGTGGTTGCGGGTTCGATCCCCAGCTACCGCAACATCTATTTGGAAAAATAATGTGTATGACTTTTCTATCCCTAATACAGTGTCCTCCTTCACTATTCCCATAGCAGTTAACCCCACCAAAGTAAAATAATATAACAGGGCTTCGAAATAAACAGCCTCAACAAAAGTTCGCCAACTCACCATCAAATGGCGCGCAAAAACTATTCTAAAATTCAACATCTCGCGCAATTACAGTGTTGCCATATTTGAGGCCTTTCATATTTCACCACCTCCTATCTCTTCTTTATCCCCTTTCCAAATAAAGCAACACGCTAAATAAGGTTGGATTAGATTAGGTTAATCTACACTCAAAAAAAAGTCAGTAAAGTCAGCAAAAAATGTTGCTGAGTCAGCAAATTTTTAGTCAGGAGCATGCTTGCAAAAAAGTTGGTAATTTCAGCAAAAGGTTTGCTGAAAATCAGATAGCTGATTTTTACCAAAAAATAGTAATCTTCAGCAAAAGTTTTGCTAACACTTAGTCGAAGGCAAATGAAAAAAATCCTTGCTGAAATCATTAAATTTTTTGCTGAATATTAGTAGACTGAAAAAAACTCAAAAAACTTGTAGCGAAATTTTACTTTAGTTAATTTATTTGCTGAACATTTAAATATAGAAATTGTGTAGAGTTGTTTTTCTTTTTAATCATTTCCGTTGTGTGTACTACATCCAGACAATCTGCGACATCTGCATTTGTTTTTATCTGGTTGTCGTCCACTCTATAATTGCGGTTATCAGCACAATTTTTGTAGCAAAATAAATTAGTAAAACATTAGTTCAAAATTAGTGTAGTGCTAAAAAAAATATAACTAAAACTTTTGCTGAAAACGGAATTTCAGCAAAAAAAATGCTGAAAACTAGTAAACTTGATATACAAGACGTTTTACTAATTTTTCTACTCACTTATTTTTTTGAGTGTATAAGTGCTTCCTGGCGTTACGCCAAGGCTTGGTTGTCATAGCAACACGAAAATTTTATAAGATACGATAAGATAAGGAAAGATAAGATAAGGATTAAAAATTAAGGATACCCGACTAAAAAAGATGTTATATAATCATATATCACCATATATAAACCAATATATACGTCCATATCTACTTTGATCCGAATATTGGAATATATAATTATATCAAGCGAGATAAGCATGTTATCTCACCTGATTCAATTTGATCCGAAAAATGGGTATATCTAACTGCATCAAATTATATATAAATACATATAATTTGATGAAGATTTTCAAAGAAAATTTTAGTAAATATTATTGAGATCACTTATTTCATTCATATTAAATCTAATGCTTAATGTTTAGAACAATTTTTGCTAATAAACTTGGAAATAGGTGACAAAATAAAACATTACAAAAATTTGTCGGAACAACTTTTTCTAGGTTAGAGTTTTTATCTTTCTTATAAAATAAAAAATTAACTAATTAGAAATTTATTAATTTAGTTCGAGGCCAATTTCCTTATTATAAATTAATATAATAAGTACTTTTTTTCAAAAACTGTTATTTTTCTTCATCAGGATACTCTCCTGACAAATATTTCGCAGAGTTTTTGCTTTCAAAAAACCTCTACACTTTCAGGAATGAAAAGACGATAGTTTCGGGGATTACGCCACCACTTTCTAAAGAAAACTGATGAAGGGGACCTGGAAAATGAAGAGAAAAAAATAGTTTTTGAAAAAAGTACTTATTATGTTAATTCATAATAAGGAAATAGTCCTCGAGCTGAATTAATAAATTTCTAATTAATGAATTAAAAAGGTCGAAAAAAACAAATTTAATTTTTTTAAATAAAAATTAAAAACCAACATGATAAAAAATTAACTTTCACAATTAATTTTTTTTTACGGAAAAATAAATGAACTTAAACCATATTTATTTCAACATATGTTTGTCTAATTTTTAAATTTAAAAGTAAAAATAATTATTTCGACCTTTAATTCCACAATGAAAAAAAAAAAAAAATTTCCTTTATTTATTTCTTTACAATTATTTTGAGTTTAATAAAGGGTATTTCGCTAACTATTTGGAAAATATCTGTTAAATTCAATTATGAACATTTATTTATATGTCAAAGTGCAAAATTTAAAACCAGATCCACAATTTCGGAGTTTTTTTTTTAATTTTTATAGTGCAATTAAACTTTATAAAATTTTGTTTAATTAGATACCATGTCAGATAAATTTATACATAAAATTAATACAATTTTATATTAACTTTGTTATATATTTTGATATAAGATTGTTTAGAGAAGCTTATACGCCATTATATATAATTATGTATAAACTATATTTGCAGATCTCTTAATATATGCTTGGAGACCAAATCTCATATGATTATATATAACGTCATATCAAACATTTAATAGTGTTTCCAGTTCGATTAACCGATTAACCGATTCCTCGATTAATCGCCTCTATTTCGGTTAATGTCGAAACAAATAATTTAAAACTCAAATAATTATTCGACCCGAATAATCGGTTAAAATTGGTCGATTAACCGGTTACATTTTTAATATGGAATTTTTCCTTATTTTTTCCCCAAAACTTCACAATTTTCTTAATCTGGGCTACAAAATTACCAGAAAAGCTTAGAAAAAACAAATACTAACTAAAATAGCATCAAATTTAAATACATTTTTCGAGCAACCGCAAACAAGTCGACATTGTACCATCAGACTCCTAATTTTTAATAAAATTTTGCGCAAATGTTTTAAAAAAAATATGTATCAAAGTTTCTATTTGTAAAAAAGCCTTAAGAACATAGCAAAAGGCCAAAATGAAGGTGTTTTTTTAAAACTTCACAAAACACACGAAATACACGACTGGCTGGAGGATGCTTTATGAAATAAAATAGACAATTTTGCATTACTGTTTCAATTCTTAATGAAACAGTAATGCAATGAATTTAAATTCGAATTAAAACAAATAACCTAAAGTTAAAAAATTTTAATTTATATAGAATTTGACTTCTGTAACTGCACACTCAGTGAATTGTCTATATGCTATTGATGAATTTATACACTGATTCAATTAAGTTTCGCTGGAATTCGTCTATTGAAACTTTTAATTGAATTGATGCAATTTTTCATAAAATTTTATGAAAAATTTCATATTATTTATTAAAAATGTCATACACCCAATAAAGTTTTTTTAGAAAGAGATTCATAAAAATTGTGACGCTTTTTCATAAAATTTAATAAATTTGGCTTTTACTATTTGAAAAAAACTTCATTAGCTTTTACAGCTCGTCCGATAAAATTCTGTCAGAGTAAGTACGCTCAAACTTTAGGTTATTTTTTTACTGTTAATCAGTGTTGCCAAGTCTTTTTTTACAAATCCCCCTTAGTTGTCCAAAAAACCCCCAAATTTGCTCTACGCCTAAAAAAGATCCCCCTAAAATAAATTTTCCCAAAATTCAGCAATTTTCTAAGTTTTTATTTCAAATTAATTTTAGCAAATGCAAATAATTGATTTTTTGTTTTTAAAATAAAAAACTTCGTTATATTTTAGCTGGTTTTCTTTGCTTTCCTAGTCACAGTCTAAAATTTTTCAACTTCAAAAATATGTAGGCTAAAAGAAAATAAAAATTTATCTGAAAAACTATCAACAATTTGGCAAAACCAATCATCGAATTCTAAAATTTAATTGGTTTTGAAGGCAAAACTGCCCCTAAAATGATTTTCTTACCCCCCAAATTTCCCCCTAACAAATTTATACCCCCTAAAATCCCCCTAAGCGGTTGAAAACCCCCTAAATCTAGGGGGAAAACCCCCAACTTGGCAACACTGCTGTTAATGGCCTTTAGTAACGAAAAAGATACTGAGAAACAAAGTAAATTGGTATTCTCAATTAACTGAAATTAATCTCAAAGAGAACTCAAATTTTTTTATCGATGCCTTTAATGAAAATTTCGTAGCTGTAGGAAGAATCTTATTAAAATTTAAAAAACTTTAGGTATAGCATTTCTTTAACCCTTTCAGACCCAGCATACACGATTGTGAGATGTGATGTTTTCTCTTAAAATTAGAAATATTTTCAATACTAATAGGTTTATTTAGATAAAAAATTTCAGTTATACTTTTAGCTAAATTATATTTCATAAAATATGAATTGACACCAGGAAATTTTAATAGTTTTAGTACCAGTTTACCTTAAAGTTATAAAATGAATACATTTTTGCAAGCTAGTTGGGTCTGAAAAAGTTAAATGCAATATTAAATTTTATAGTCAATACTGAGATTAAAAATCAAAAGAAATTTTGTATCTAAGCTTTTTCAGATCTTTAAATTTTTTTATAAATAAAAAATCTACGTTAAGTAATCGATATGTAACAGTTTTAGGTTTGCTGTTCTTAACTTACTAATATTTTGTTAGTTTCAGCAGTTCTTTCTGCCATCTTCAACGAAATTTTAGTAGATTTAGCAACATTTTTACAGACCTTTTTTTAAAAAAATCTCAGATCCCGAAACTTTTCAACCTTCAAATATGAAAACTTTTTTATTAAATACATCGTATTCATATATGACGTCAATATTTAATGAAAAGAGTCAGCTTTTTGTGTTTTAATTAATAAAAAGTTAATGAAATACATTAATTTAGCATTAAACGATTAATCGATTAACCGCCAATTTTCTCGAAGAACCGACACGAATAACCGGTTAATCCATTTTAGTGATTTTTCGAATAATGCATTAACCGGTTAACCGCCTATGTCGAATAATTGGAAACACTATTTAAAAATAAAGAAAAGGAAGAATTTGCAAATCTCAACGCAGTACTTAACTAGAAGGAAAACATCAAGTTGTTGAATTTAATTTTTAACCAAACGCTCCCGAGTAATAAATATAATTTTTAAAAGTCGATAAATTTAAAGTGCAATTTTGGATCTTTAGTGCATATTTTTTGGTTTTTAGTGCATATTTCCACTTAAGTGCATATTTTGCATTTTTACTGCATATTTTAAGCGCATATTTTCAGTTTTTAAGTGCATGAAAGTCGCTTCCATGGTAATTACAGTTGTTTTTCTTTAGAAAAATGCAAAACAACTATTATGAGGGTTATTTAACAAAACAACTAACGAAAAGTACTGTAATTTCGTAACAGTTGTTTAAATCAGTTATTTTTAATATCATAATAAACAACTAACATATCAGTAATTTTATGTAGTTATTTTCTTTTTGGTAGTTATTTAAAATATAAAAAATTTCATTGAATTTCTTCTAATTTAAAAATCCTTGTTTAGTTTTTATTTTTTATTATTGATATATTCCTTGTTTACAAATAAAAATCATAAACTTTTTTTATCTCCAGTTATAATGGAGAACCGCTTGGAATTTTTACTTCAAATTTTAAATAGGCTGAAGTAATTACACATATTTTTGTAATCGAAAGAAGAAAAATATTGTTTTTATTAAACTATACTTTTATAACACCAAAAGAATTAATTGTAAAAAACAGTATTTTTTTACCCAAATTGTCAGTTGTTTTAAAATTTTTGTAGTAAACATTTGTGAGTTCATTTTTTATTCATTTTATTTTTAATGCATTTGTTAGTTATTTTTCAACAGTTAAAAATAACAAAAGTTTTAGTTATTTTAAAGGTAAATACTTTTGTCACATTTTTAACTGCATATACCTTTGTTTTAACCATAATTTTCAATAGATTCTTTCGACAAACTTTTTTGAGTGTGTAAACCCTCAGAGGGGCAATTCTGTAACTTTTTAACGATAAAATTCGGTAGTTAAATTGTTTCCGTAGTACACTGACAACTTAACTACCGAATTTTGTCGTTAAAAAGGTAGAGAATAATCCTACAGAGATTTTTTTTTAATAATAAATACAGCATTTATTTACTTCAAATTACATAACCAAAGCCCTGGGGCCATATATGATTAATAAAAGCTACTACAAAAAAATAATTTAAATAATGGATTCACCACCAATCGAACTAAATTTTCTTAAGAACTGAATGAATTCCATTTAACTTGTCAAATGAATTCCTTTAACTTCGTTCAAAAACAAATTCAAAGAAATAATTCAAGCGCGTTGAATTTTATAAATCGAACGGATAAAAAGTGAATTAATCGTTCAATTTCATTTTCGTTCAGTGAACTAAAAAAAATTACATTCAGTGAATTGAAAAACTTACGTTTACTGAATTAAAAAAAATACGTTCACTGGATTGAAAAAAAAATTACTTTCACTGAATTCAAAAACTATTTTCTGCCATTCAGTACACAGTGGAGTGTTTTCAAAATATTTTGGAAATATATAAAGGTACCCTACGGGAAATATTAACAAACTGTCACCGAACTGGCCCCTTTATATGAAATAGACTGGTCACTTTTACATGGCGTTGTCATAGGAGGTGGAAATTGACCCCTTGTGACATGTCACAAGACAAATCGCAGGACAGGTCCCTGAACTTTGTTTTTGATGAGAGTTCAGTAACCTGTCCTAGGATTTGTCTTGTGACATGTCACAAGGGGTCAATTTCCACCTCCTATGACAACGCCATGTAAAAGTGACCAGTCTATTTCATATAAAGGGGCCAGTTCGGTGGCAGTTTGTTAAAATTTCCCGTAGGGTATGTATAGTTTATCTTTAAATTGGTAAATTAATGTTTTTTTTTAGATCATACTATTACAGAGAATAAAAATTGGAAAAATTCGATAAGGTAAGTAGGATAGAATAAGTATTTTCGGGTCCCGCTAAAGACCCATCGTCAGTATCCTATGCCTTTACGGGTTAATAATTGATAAAGATCTACTTACATCGATTGGGAAATAAATAAACCATTGTAAACACAACTCAATTTACACTAACATCAACGAAATATTAACAATGCTATTTTTATCCTCTGTTATTACTGTTTTTGCTTTGAACTTTAATCCTTTAAGTATCGCAACTGGTTCTATTCAACTCTGATGATAAGCTTAATCATAGATTTATTGAACGACAAACGACCCGATATTTTAAATTTTAAGTTTTTGATAGTAAACAATTAGGCATATTAAATTATAGTTTTCACTGTATCTAGTGTGTTTACCAGCAGATTATAAAAATATTAATTACTATTTTTAAAATTAGTTCATAAATCGAAAAATAACAAACGTGTCCTACTTTGGAGTCCAGTGGCACAGCTACCGATGGGTCTGTGGGGTCGACCGTCAAAACTTAAGTTCGAAATTACGTTTGCTATGGGCGTAAATATTTTCCAAATATTTTGAAAACACTCCACTGTGTACTGAACGGCTGAAAACAGCTTTTGAATTCAGTGAACGTAATTTTTTGTTTTCCAATTGAGTGACCGTAATTTTTTCTTTTTAAATCTACTGAACGAAATATATTTTTTTGTTAATTGAACGAAAATGAAATTGAACGAATTCAGTGGTGAATTAATTCAGTAAGGAATTAATTCACCACTGAATTAATTTTTTATATGTTAGATTGATAAAATTGAACGCGTTCACCAGTGAATTAATTCATTTGATTTAATAAAAATAACTATAGCAATTGAATTAATTCGTAACAAAATAAATCGATCGAAAACAAATATGAATTAATTCCATTCAATATATAGTCTTTTGTGACTAAATTCATTGAATTTTTAATTCAGAATTCAAAAAATTTATTAAGGAATTAATTCTTCAAAGCTCTAGCTAGGGATTCTATAAAAAATTTACGATTATCGTCCACTTTTCGAGGTAAAATTTCTAACATTTTAAAGGTGTTGGTTACAAAATTCATTATATGGTGCAAAAATGCTGTCTTTAACCGAATTTGTTACAATGTTTTAAAATTTTCATGTAATATGTTAGATATGGAACTTCGAAAGGTGGACGATAATTGGCTATAGTCTTATAGAATCTGCGCCCTGGCTAGGGATTCCATAAAAATGACGATTATCGTCTACTTTTTGTAGTAAAATTTCTAATATTTTAAAGATGTTGGTTACAAAAAATTTGAATTATATGGTGCAAAATTGCTGGCTTTTTTTATTTACTTAATTTGTTTACTATTCAAATATAATATTTTATGTGTTCGTTTTAAACAAAAGTTTTTGTATGAAAATTAAAAAAAAAAAATTTATTGTTTTTGCCAAATAATTTCTTTTTTAAATAAACTGGATTTCTATAGAATATTTGGCCCACAGGGCTTGGTTTATAAACATTTTTTTGAAAATAAAATAAATAAAATAACAAAAATGTGACAGTGTACTAATCAAAATTTGATTGTGCAATTATGCCACAAATTCCATCACTTATATGCAACTAAAAACAGCTGTTTTGATCTCTCACGTAAAAACTGAGAAAAAAATCTGTTTTCAACAGAAATGAACGGCACGTTACGACTCGTTTACGTCTAGTACTCAGCACTATGTGTTTCTCATTAAGCAGGTTGAATCAGCTGATTCGTCGCGTTACATTTACGTTCAAGTAATTTGGGCTTAAGTATAAAACCCAACGTAAAAATAACTTTTCCACAAATTTGGAGACAAATTAAGCCAAATTTCGAACAAACTTAACTAACGCTAAGTCAACTGTAGTTACAGCTTAAATCAGGGGTTAAGTAGTTTTTTATTGTTATAGTTAAGTTAGTAAATTTATACAAAATATATTAAAAATTAAAATTGTAAAATAAAAACATAAAACAGAACACAGGTATTACTAAACACATTTTTTAACTAATTCTAATATCATTCTGTGTAATAAGTACTTTTACATCAAATTCTTCAACAGCTTTAATTGCCGATACATTATTGTCGTTATCATCATTTAAAATTAATGAAAAGCGTTTCATAAGACAACTATTAGCATCACATAAACTTAGTGACAAGTCCAATTTTAAATCCTCTTTCGAAAGATCAACTTTACCCATATCGATGCGTTGTAATTGTAATATTATTTTACCATCATTCGTTAGAGATCCTGTAGTATTTAATGACTTTAAGGCACTATTTACACTATTTAATGACCATTTCTGTGGAGCTTCTGGGGTAAACTTCAATTGTTCATCAAGCGTAACGGACACTTGTAATTTCAATTGTTTACAACGTTTTAGGGGAAGACGTTTCAATAATTCGAAATTAGAACGTAAAAGACCATCCGTAACACATTCTTCTGTTGTTTGCAAAAATTTTAATGGTAATTGTTCAGCCTGCAATGTTTGCATACTAACACGTAATATTTGATGGTTGTTAGTATCGGAGACAAGCATATATTGTCCAGTTGCATCAAAACAAAGACCAGCTGGTTCATTAAATTTTTGCAATGTGCTACCATCTTTTTGTTTTATAGCTAAAGTTTCAATTGTATTCGTATCAACGTCGATAACTTTGATTTTATGATTATATGTGTCTGTCACATAGACTTTACCATTAATATGATTGTATGTTACTCCCAAGGGATGCTGTAATTTAGCCGTATATTGTTTACCATCGACATCACCAAAAGCAAACAGATTCTGTAAAAAGAATAGAAAGTAGAATTTTCTAAGAACATATTGAAATCCATATAAACATTTCCAAATTCAAACCCCCTTGTATTGTAATAAATAAAATTACTATTCTTAAGATTGGTTTCTTATAGACGTCATAGATTTGTGGGTTCTCCCAGATTTTGATTAAAGTGACAAAATTAAAAAAAAAACTTTCGGCATTTACATATTGGCCCAAGTTGATATTTAGGGTTAAAAATGCGTTTCAAAGTTGTTCGAAACTTTTATGTTCGAAAACATTAAAATTTTGAGTACTACTTAGATTGGATAGATCTTCAAAATACCCAATTTGTATATATTTATGTATTTGTTGGAAAAACCCCTACAATGCGAGATTATACCGCTTAAAAGGTACACATAAGGTAGTCCCAAATTTTGAATGCTGTTAATTAAACAGCTCTACAAAATAAGACAATATGTGCGTTCCAGTATTTTACCGCGGGATCCCAAAACAGCACAAACAACAACAATTTACACGCAATTTTGAGTACGGGAACGCCTTTGGGCTTGTTTGGGTAACCGCGGTAAAGTACGGGAACAGACATAATATTTATAAGCCGAACAACTTTTTCAGTGGATTTAGGATAATTCAATAACAAATTAATAATAGGATAATTCAATAACAAATTAATTCCAAAAAGAAACCCTTTACACAGTTTAAGCTTAATTATATGCCCTATTTTTCAAACTTAAGTGTGTGCCAATATCTCAATAACTTTTGTATATATGGGAAAATCTACGAAACAGGTCGATTTCAGATTTTAAAAATGAAAAATTTCAAATCAGTGGCACACATTTTTTTTCTAGATTAACTTATTTAAAATGCATTAGAAAGAAGTAATCTGTTCGCGTGAATCAATTTTTTTGAGTGCTAAAAAAATTATAAACAAAAAACCGCACACATTTTCGCTACTAAATATTTTCAAATTTTTGGATTTTAGGGCATGCGACCACACATTTTCAAGTAACCTTTCCATGCATTTTTCCAACACATCTGGTTTTTGAGAAAATTGAGGTCAAAGTTAACAAAAACCTTTTTTGGCTATTTTTGAGCTGTCGCAAATATTAAGATATTTTGATGAAATTTGGTAGACCGACTTATATCGGCCCAAGAACGAAGTCTATTGATTTTGGTTTATATCGGTATATGTTTCGACCTAGTGCCCATATAAATTTTCCTCAAAATTGCAGCACAAAATTGAATGGCACAACCACGGTTTAAAGAATTACGGGATCAAATATGTCTTGAATGGTACATATCTTCATTACTATTATTTTGTGAAAGTGCTAAATGGATCGGATGAACTTTGTATTCTCTACAGCATATCTTTCTCCAAAAATCGCTAAAAGGTTAAATTCAAATTGAAGGCACCTCCACAGTTTTAAGAATTATGGAGTCCAATCAATCTGGAACGGTAGATGTTATCATAACTATCATTATATGAAGGTGCTAAACAGATCGAATTTTTTTTATTATGCTCTACATCACTTTTCGCTGCAAAATACTCTAAAAATTCAACTTTTAATTGACTGGCACATCCACAGATAAAAGAATTAATGGTTAAAATCTGGCTTATATGATATATATTGCAATTAATATTGTTGTGTGTAGGTGCTAAAACGATCGGATTATCCGTTTGGTTTCTACATCACTTTTAGCTCCAAAAATCTATGAAAAGCTTCAAAATTTAACCTAAAATGGGTCGGGACACCAAGCTAATAGTACGATCCATTTAGCACTTACACACAATAATAGTATCACCGATATATACCGATCACGCAGGACTGCAACTAATTATTTCTCAAACTGCGGATGTGCCCTTCAAAAAATATCAAATTTCAAGTTGTTCACGCATAGAGGTGAAGAGATTATTATTGTCATATTTTCTTTATTTTTGAAGGCACACTTATTAATTTGATCTCAATTTTTTTGATTACTTGTCAGTATCAAAGAATTTTCAATTGCATTGAGGCTGAAAGGGCAAATATTAAAAATGTCTTAAATTACTCTTTATTCAAAAAACAGAGTTACAGATTTTAAAGAACTACCATTTGTTCCTAATTGAGGGCACCTATTTTTTCCAAGAAGTGGGAGATTTCCTTTTATGCTGAAAAAGTTATACCCATGACACGAAATTTTAGGGGATTTTTTGGGGATAACATATTATTGCCTTTTTATATTTTTATGAATTTAACCCTGATAATTCTAAATATTTATATATTTCTTTTAAGTATGATGATGATAATGCATGATTTTAGGCTACACAAATTTGTGTCTGGAAAGTTAATGTGCGTACAAACCTTAATTCCTTTTGGTGAAAATTTGAATTCCTTTTGGTTCCAAAATATTTAAGGTTATTCGGATGTAATATGAGTTATAAGAAGCTCTTCTTAAATTAAATATATACTTTACATGTTATTCAATTGTCAAAAATTCAATCCATCTGCTGAAATGTTAAAACTTTTTTATACAGTACCATACGCAACAAAATGTCTGAAGCTGATGAATCGGAAAATTTTGATTCTGAAATATTTAAAACGAAAAAATTTGGCTCCCATTTTTTTAAGGTGTTATTTAAATTTATTTGTTCTTTTTTATGATTTGTTAGAATTACAAAATTTATTGAGTTTGAGTGTATAAGGTACCGAAAAGAATTAAATAAAATGGTATTTTTACATTAATTTAAAAAAAAAAAAGTTAACGAATACGAATTTTTTCCAGAAAATAAAAATTGGGGATTTTTGGGGATAACAAATTGAAAATTGGGGATTTTTGGGGATAACAATTTGAAAATTGGGGATAAAGTGTGAACAAAACTGGCAACACTGACAACAGGAAACAGTTTGTATTGAATATAGTTTCCAATTGGACAAGGTTTTTTTTTTTTTTTTTAGTATTAAACATTTTCGGTGGGTCTCATACTGCAGGTTTAAACTTAGGTTAATAGTTAACCCAAAAATTTGTTGTTGTTTTGTGTACATTTTTTTGACATTTTATTTTGTTTTTAGTTAAGTTAAAGTTAAACCTACAGTATGAGACCCACCGTTTGTGTCTTAAGCCAAGCACACACGGTCAATATAATTTATTTCAATTTTATTGATCTTTGTACACACACTTTCAATGTTATTAGAAAAATATAAATCAAATTAAAATTGATCAATATTTTCTATCCTAGAAAAAATTGCAAAAAACTACCGTATTTTAAAATGAAACTATGTTTATAGTGATTTTGTGTTTATTTGCAATAATTTATATGTTTTCTTTGGGGAAAAGGAAAAGTACTGGCGAATCTGATGCACCGGCTAATACAAAATGTGTACCTGGTAATATGACTGATGATAAGACTAATTTTACCTCTAAGACTGTTAACTGTAATGTAAATGTAAGTAATGCCCCTAACATGTCTCAGGGTGGTTCGCTGTCTAAGGAACGTGAGAATCTTTTTTATCCCGCTGACCATTCGGGAGATTGTCTGATCCTTGCTGATACGTCTATGGTTGATCCAGAGACACCAAGACATCGTGGCCCAATCTTTTTGTACCAATTGATTAAGGACTTACATGTCCAGGGAATTTTTTTGATTAAGAATATTGGCAGAACTCTTTTTAGAATAAAATTTGACACCCCCAAAAATGCAAATACCTTTGCAAAGATGAATCTGGACAAACTTAAATTACGCGCTTTTATACCTGAATCATTCATTTACTCCTATGGTGTTATGCGTGGAATTCCACTAAACTTAACAGATGAATATATACGTTTAAATATTTCATCTAACATTCCTATTGTTTCGGCTAAACGTTTCACCAAAAGGGAATTTTACAATGGTAGTGATAATATGTGGGTATTTCCCTGCCAAGGAAATACCCACATATTCTGTCAAATTGGGTTTTCTGTCAGCTGACATTCCTGAATATATTATTCTTGATTATTGCCACATACAGGTTAGCCTATATTTTCCACCTGTACGCCAGTGTGATAAATGTGGCCTGCTTGGGCATACCCTTAAGGGGTGTCGCTTAAGGAAGAGGTGTTTAAATTTTGCGAAATTTGATTGTTTGGGGGGATGCGAGGAAAAGTGCATTTTGTGTGGTGAAACATCTCATACATGTTCGAACATAAATCTATGCCCTAAGTGGAAAGAGGAAAATGAGATTCGGAAGATTATGACTACAAAGCGCATTTCAAGAAAAGAAGTCTTGAACTCGTACTCGACCAACAGATTTGATATTTTTAATGAATATGAGGACAATTTTCTTGACTTGCCAAGTGGACGGCAGGAACGTGCGGCTCCAATCCGGAATAGGGAGTTGGAGATAAATAAAATTATTACAAATCGTAAATTTAACAAGGTGGTCCTTCGCAAACCGCCCCCTGCACGGGCAAACAACAACTCTTTTGTCTCTCAACCCATATACACTGGCCCTGCAACCCCTGTAATTTACAGAGACAACACTAAGGTTTCGGAATTTGAGAAACTTATGTCTCAATTTACGAATTTTGTACATAATTATTTTTCAAAAGAAGGTAATGCACCTTGCTTTCGCATTCTTGATGATTTCAGCACCAAAATCATTTCTACTTTTTCTGATATTAATAGTACTGAATACCCTTCTACCTCTACGGGAATACCGTAATCCCCATTTCTCAAAATGAAGATCATACAGTTTAACATCCAAAGCTTTTTAGCCAACAAAGCTGCTCTTGAATTTTATATTAATAATAATAATAATAACATTGATATCTGTCTGTTATCTGAGATATTTAACATCGATGATACAGATTCGAATTACAAACAACTGAATTATAAGGTTTTTCATAAATTAAGGGATGGACGCCACGGCGGTACGGCCATCTGTATTAGGAACAACATTTGAACTAAGAGAATCGCATTTTCCACTAAATTGGACATTCTAATTATCAGGACCCTCAATCTAAGTCCAAACTATACGTTTGTGTCCGTTTATTTTCCCCCAACTGGTATTGCTAACCGAGCTTTTCAGGCGGAAATTTCTCGTTTAATAGTCGTCATTGAAGATTTGGAGAACGTTATATTTGCAGGAGATTTCAATGCGCGGCACACCATATGGGGTGATCGCATTGATTTCCCCAGAGGTACTACTCTTTCGGACAAAATGGCCCTTTCAAACTTTACGTGTCTTAATAGTGGAGTTGCCACTTTTATTCCTCATTTTGATAGCAATCGTGGGTCGGTGCTTGATCTTAGTTTCACCAATTCGAATGCAGTGATTAACTGGCAGACAACACCAATGTGGGCTGGTGGGTCACACCATTTTCCGATTATAATGGAAACTGATGCTGTGATTACTAAACCTGTGAAATTCGTATCTAACACACTGCTAATGGACAATATTTCGAGAATGGACTTACCAAATGATCCGGAAGCTATCTCTCAATTGTTTAATCGGGAAATAGCAAATGTTTCCCTTGACGTTACGGCTAATAACCGCACACCTAAAATGTGGTGGATACTCAACTTACTAATTAGCACCCAAGACCTATCAAACTTGAGCTTGCGATTAAGGCTCAAAAGGCCTGGAAGGAAGCGGTGGTTGTTGCCAAAAGAAGGGCATATTTTGATAGATTAGATTAGATACGAAGGCACTACGCACCGCGACCACTAGCATAAGGGCTGGTCTAAGTCCATATGTGGCACTAAATTTCTATAGAAGTTTTATTCGGGGGAAAATTGAATATGCGCCGTCTACGACAGCTCAAGCTCCACAGTATGTGGACGTGTACCACAAACTAAAGGACATCTTTGACAGGGTTAGCCCCCTACATCAGTGTAATATTTTTGATAAGGTTAAGATTTTCAATGACCCGCCTTTTAACAAAAGATCAGGCACCCCATTTGAATTTATGATGACTTATTATACGGCCTCTCTTGACGAGTACAAATTAAATAGATTTGTTCCTTTTGCTGCTGATGCTTCTATATCCAGTGATACCACTGGGTGTGCTATCTATGATATACTGTCTGGGTCCTATCATCTTTTTAAGTACTCGTACAATTTCTCCTCACTCACAGGAGAACTCCTGGCTATAAGGAGTGTTATTGATGTTGCATCGCAACAAAATGTGGAATTTTTGGTTATTTACACTGACAGTCATAATGCGTGCACTATTTTAGGTAGGCCCAATTCCCTGAATCACCTTGTTCATGACATCACAGGGCAATTAATGAATCTTGTTTGATTGAAGTGCATTTTGTATGGGTTCCATCACATATTGGTATTAGCTTTAATGAAAGGCTAGACTATATGGCGAAAAGGGCCATACAGCTAGGAACTTCTTCGGACATTTATTTTTCATATATGGACGCCATTGGGGCAATTAAAACCTCCCTGAGACATGAATGCAACGATAATTATAGTGCAAGATCGCACCACACTGGTGATTTCTTTTTTTCTTTGGTCCCATATTTGCCAGACAGACCTTGGTATCTTGGGTCTGGTCTGAGTTCGTTCGTGTAAAATTGGTCAATCGTCTCTTATCGGGACAGACAGATGATGGTGTATATTTTTATATGATAAGGAGGAAAGAGTCAAATGTATGCTCTCACTGCAATATGGTTGACAAGGCAGAACATTTAGTTTTCCACTGCACGGAATACAGCGATGTTCGGTTAAGGCATGATATGTTTAGAGAGTTTTCAAACCTTTTTGACGTACTTAATTTTCACAACCTTAAAAATTTCATCAATTTAGTTGACTTTATTAAAGAAGCCAGCATTTCGGATTTAATATAATCCTACCACTAGTTTTTTTTTTCGAATTAACATTGGAAGTAGGCATTTTTCAATGCCCAACTTTAACACAGGACAAGTTCTAGTATTTTACATTCTACAAATGTATACTTTTTGCAAGAACGTCTTTCTGGTGAATTTTTCTTTAGCTGGTGAATTTCAACACAAGCCAATATCGTACGCCAGACAGTGCTATCTCTGTGAAGGCAGGGCTTTCCAGTTTTTTGCGTGCAGCTGTTTCACATTCTTTATCAAGAACAACTATTTACATCACTCAGCATTATTTTACCTCAATCTACCTCGACTGTGAAGGAAGTGGTTGCTATGAGCTTTGAAGTATAGTTCGTCGATTATAATCATTGCCCTTGTTGAAAATCCTGGCGCTGTGGCTAGGAGTCACTAATTGCCATTCACCGCTGTATATCGTTGAATATACGCAACAGAACCCATAAAAAAGGCAACAATTATTTATGAGATGAGCAGGGTTTGTGCGTCATTTAGTAAAAAGTGTTATGATAGAACACTCTACCAATTAACCACCACAAGTTTTGGCCATTTTATATTTAGTTCATCATCATCATTTCTTCTTCGCATGTTCTTTCCACCCAGTATTATTCCAAGATAATTCGCAGTGTTGGCATATGGAATTTGTGAATTGTCTATGAAGACTGACATATTTGTAGCGTTTTTATTTGTGAAGTTTATGTGGACTGATTTTGTATTATTTTGTTTTATTCGCCCAGCTTTCATCCAATTTATTATTTGATTTATTGCGTTTTGCAAATTTGAGTTTGCGATGTCCTCCGTTTCTGCAACAGAAAGAATTGCTGAATCGTCACCGAATGTAGCTATTATTGAGTTAGATGGTTCAGGTAAATCATGTGTACAAAGCAGGTATAGAATAGGGCCATAATACTCCCCTGTGGTACTCCAGTCTTGATTTCTTTTAAACCTGAATCATCTTGTTATATTCTGAAATATCTGTCTTCCAAACAGGATTTTAAAATGTTAACGCAAACATTAGAAAGTATGTAATGAAGTTTTGCTATTAGGCCAGTATGCTATACTTGAATACTATATCGAATGCCTGTGAAGCATGGAGTGAGAGTGTCTAAACCCGAATTGGTGCATTAGCACTAAACAATATTGTTCAATAATTGGTTTAAGTAGTTTGAGAAGGATCTTCTCAAATGTTTTAGATAAAATGGGCAAAAGAAAATGGGTATATACGAAGTAACTTCATTTTCAGGCTTTCCTGGTTTTTGTATCATTATTATTTCTGCAACTTTCCACATAATTGGCACATATTGTAGTTTAAAGCAGCATCAAAAAGTTGAGATATTTTATTGAAACAATTAAATGGTACATAGATGTTATCGATATTTTGTTATCCTGAAAATATCGATAACGAAATAAATGAAATATCGATTCCCTTAAAATATCGTTACCGAAATAAATGAAATACCGTTACCCCTAAAATACCGTTACCGTTATTTTTAATTTTCTGCTTTTGGAAATTGCACGGTTATTGAGTATTTTTCGTACTTTAAGTTGGTAAATTGGTTCTGTTTTTCATCTCGTTTGTTTTTGTAAAAAAAAAATTGCAGGATGAATCGAAATAACTGACTACCGTTATCCTTAAAATACCGTTACCGAAATAATCTGAAATATCGCTAACCTTAAAATACCGTTACCGAAATAATCAAATAACCGTTATCCTTAAAATACCGTTACCGAAATAACTAAAAAGCCGTTATCCTTAAAATACCGATACCGAAATAAATGAAATAGCATTACCCTTAAAATACCGTTACCGAAATAATCTGAAATAGCGTTACCCTTACCGACAACCGCATCGTTTCGGTTGCCATCCATGATATTTTTCAATTTTTACATTTACAATTTTTATTTATAGTTTTATAACTGCTATTGGGCATAGAATTGATCAACTTTTCCTGTGTTTCTAGCCTTATATCCCGCCAAGCATTCAAAATTGCCAATTTTAACTCTCCTACTGTATTATACTGACGTTTTTCAGCATTAACTTGCCGCACTAGCAGTCCCCACATGTTCTCCAACACCATACTTGGGAATTTTTCATTGGCATTGAAATTTAATTGGCATTACTTGATCTCAAGCCAAAAATTTTTATTATCATTCAATGACAATAAAATTTTTTGCAATTGGCATTGATTAAAACAATGGTAATGAAATGTACATATAATTGAAAAAAAGCATTGTATACAAAAAAAATTGTTTTATAAAAAAGGAAATTAAGAAATGATGTAAAATTTCAGAGCTAAAAACATTATAAATATTCGCTATTTTATAAAGTTGTATCGAGTATACTGCTGTTCACTCTTTTTTTAACACTGGATAGTCTAGATGGATCAGCCTCTAGTAATGTAAGCTTGACTAAATAGCGAATGTAAGATAAGAAATTCGCGTATTTTGAATTTTTTTAATTTATTCTTTTATCAAAACATGAAAACAAATACTTTTTTTCATCAATTATAATTTGGCATAGGGCGCTATAGATGAATACATTTTTTTTTAAATATTTTCCTTTTAATTGCTTCTTTACTAAGCCACAGCATTTATTAAGGCCGATTTTGCTTTCAGCGATTCAATTGGCTAAAACCTTAAAAAATCGTAAAAATCCATGTAAAATGCGAACAGTGGTTTTAATATCAAGTTTTATGCATCAAATTTTAAGCCTAAATATGAATACAGGTCCTGTGCCTACATTTCACCACAAAAAATTTATATTGATTGCATTTGAAAATTTTTGTATATAAAAAACTAAATGGAAAACCGCCAAACTTTAAAGACATTTGCGAAAAATCTGTACCTTAGATCGAAAAATAAAGTACGCCATTGTAATCAGCATGTCCGAAATATATAGCACTGATGGTCAGATCTCCATTAATTGTTTGAGTGTCATGCAGTGTTATTTAAGAAATATGAGTGAAAACATCAATTCAACACAAACAAGTGGCATTTTCGGATTTACCACTTCCGATTTCAATGAAATTTGTCACAACTGTCGAACTTAATATCATGTCATTAAATCATAAATTTCAAACCCCGGACCCTTTCGGTTTCCGAAATAAGACGTCACGAAAATTGGAAAACCCGTAAAATTTGACTAAAGTATGATTACAAAATCGACAAAACTTTTAAAATATTTACCCCTAAATTCATAAACGCTTTGTAAAATTATAGGAGGTTTATTGAACAAATTTTGTATGGAAATGACGTTTTGTAAACCTGCTATAACTTTACAAAGCATTTATGAATTGAGGGCTTAATATCTAAATTTCATTTTGGCAATATTTATTAGTTAAGAGTGTCCCTTAAAATGGTATTCATATCCATTTTTTTATGGAAGGGTCAAAGGTCATTTCTTGGGGTCTTAAGTTCAATTACCCATATCTCGAAATGCGCATTTTTAAAAATTCTTAAAAAAAATGTATGTTTTTACTTCTATATTTGTAGAAAAATTCAGGGTGGTATCTCGATTCGTGTCTGAGTTATAGCCAAAAAAAATTGTCATAGGTATGTTTTTTTGTAAATTAATACATGTAACTATATACATATATATAAGGAGTGTAATGTTTCAAATCTGAAAATTTTGTAAGAAAAAAACAACAATTAAATAGTTATTTTTATTTTTGATTTTATTATTTTGTCTGATAAATAAGAGTATTAAAAGTATATAAGAACAAAAAAATATCCATTTCATTTTGTGGTCCACTCCGATCTTAGCTTTTTTCCGAATGCCTTACATTAAGTTTTTGACAGTGCTGTTTTGTATTCGCTTTTATTAGAGTCCAATACCTTTCAATGGGTCGACATTGTGGAACATTTGCTCTGCTCTGAGCAGATTTAAGGTAATTGAAGCATAGTGAGCTGAGCCAAATCAGGCCAGAATAGAGTAGATCCCCGTGTTTTTTTTTTAAGGTATTAATCTTATTTTTATGCGCTCTTCCCTGTACACATCTCCGTTAATTGTACCTGTTGTTATATATGAAGATGTCTTTTCGCCGCATTGGCAAATTCCATGCCAAACGAGATACTTCAAACCAAACATTTCAATGCCGATATATGTTTCAAAATAACGTTTCAGGACTGGATCTACCGTACTTCTTGCCATTTTCGAATCTTTTGAAATAAAATGTACTGGTCCGTATGGATTTTCATTCCATTTGTCGATAATTAATTTTCGTCGTTCCAATTGATTCATAATTGCTGAAAAAGTATCACTCAAAGGAATCAAAATGTTATGTTGACACAATTTTATGAAGTTACTGAATATTTTCCTATAGTTTTTCATTTTAGTTTTAATGATTTGGAACATAGCCTACTTTAAAATTTTCAGATTTGAAACATTACACTCCTTATACATTATGTATACATTATATCATACATTAGACTGACCCTTATTTAAAAAGTTGCTTCGAATACTCCTCCCTGGGGCTTATTTTATGAGGTTACTGGAAAAACTAATCCAGGAAAAATTTCAGCTCCATCGAAGAATTTTTGAGCTATCTCTGGCCCTTCAAAGTTTTGAAATACGATTTACAAGGGAGAAAAATTATTTTTGGCTTTTTCGAAACGACAGGCTCTTAAATAACAGTATTTCTGGCAAATGTCAATAGAATCGTAATATAGACTGAATTATTTTTCTAAAAACCCATAAAAATCCAAAATCGGTTTCAAAATACTTAAGAAATTGCAATTCGCCCAGACCATTGTATTATTAACCCTACGTATGGTTAAAATGGGATAAATTATGAAAATCGTAAAAATATTAAATTTTTTTTCAAAAACTTACAAGGTTATACTTTAGTTTTATTTCCAAGATCTATAAATATTCAAATATAAATTTCTGTTTTAATTTTTTTACGATTTTTTTAAAATATTCCGTTTTAACCATACAATGGTCTGGCCGAATTGCAATTACGAGTATATACTTAAATAATTTCAAACCGATTTTGGATTTCTGTCTCTTTTTAGAAAGGTAATTCAGTGTAGATTACGATTCTGTTGGCATTTTTCAGAAATACTGTTATGTTAATGTAGGGGTCGCCTTTTTAAATTTTTCGTTATAGCTTCGGCATTTAAAGTCGGATTTTAAGGTGTGATATATCGATTTTTTTTGCCTCGAAGAGACCAGTGTTTTGCTATAAAGGAAAAGTCCAATGAAAAAAAAATTAAAAATGCAACCCCTACGTTCGGCAACCAATATATAAAAAAAATTTCTATTGGGTTTATCGAAAAACTTCCATAGCAAAAGTTTAATGATTTTTTGCGAGCTTTAATTTTCTGACATTTGGGTTGTACATTAGGGTGGTAGCAACTGAGTTCTGGTGGGTAACTACTAGAACGGGATACTTGAGGTCAATGGCCTTAGAGCAAAACATTGGCCCCTCGAGAGAAAAACATCAATGTATCATACTTTAAGATCCGACTGTAAATACCAAAGATATAACGAAAAATGTAAAATGGCGACCCCTACGTTCGGCAAAAAAAATATTTTTTTACAAATATAGAAGGAGGTTCAATTAAAAACATATTTTTTAAGATTTTGTAAAAATGCGCATTTTGAAATATGGGTATTTGAACTCAAGACCCCAAGAAATTACCTTTGAACCCTCCATGAATCCATACCATACCATTTTAAAGGGCACATTCTTACCTAATAAATATTGGCAAAATGAATATTAGATCTTAAATAGTTTAAAAGTTATTGTCGATTTTGTAATCATACTTTAGTCAAATTTTACGGTTTTTGCCAATTTTCGGGACGTCATATTTCGGAAACTGAAAAGGTCCGGGCTCCAAAATTTATGGTGCGTTGAGTTTATGTGGTTTCTTCACCCATATGTGAAATTTAAAATTTTTGGGAATTATTTTTTGCGTATTTTTATTTTCGATATTTTCTTATTTTTTTATTAGGGGTAAACTATTCCTCATTTTTCGACTGTCCATTGTCCAATTCTATGTGCCATCCGATAGCGATTGCATATCCTAGTCTTATAGGCTTCTTCTTGGTGTGAGTGCAGCTTTTGCATGCACATAAAATTTCGCACATGTGCATGTGCGTCATTGCCAACCCTGGTTATTTTTACCCATTTACAGAAATCTAGATTCTCAATTCCTTTATCTCAAAGTTTTAACAATCAGGGGCGAGATTACCGCAGTCGTGATCGAGTTTTTCTCGAAAGCAAGTCTTATTACCAAGGTTGGCAACCGAAACGAATAACGGTATAGGTATCGGTATTGGTATCGATTTTTTATTTGTTTCGGTATCGGTATCGGTAACGGTATTTTAATCATTTCGGTATCGGTATAACCGATATCGAAACATTAATACCGGTATATACCGGTATTATTAAAAAAATTTACAAAAATATAAAAAACGAGTAAAAAGGTTAAAGTCGGGCATGCCGACTATACAATACCCTACACCAGTCTGATGTATTGTTTGGATCCGAAATTCGAATGGGTTAAAATGGGGCTTATGTCAAAATTTTCTATAATGTGAGTCAGCGCACCAAATTTCATTAAAATATCTTAATATTTGCGACCTGCAGTTTGTAACCAAGCCAATTTTGGGGGGACCCTTATATGGGCACTAGTTCTAAACATGGACCGATGTTCTTCAAAATCAATAGGCTTCGTCCTTGGGCCAACATAGGTCTATGTACCAAATTTCATCAAAATATCTTAATATTTGCGACCTGCAGCGTATAAACAATATAATTTTGGGGGGACCCTTATATGGGCACTAGTTCTAAACATGGACCGATGTTCACCAAAATCAATAGGCTTCGTCCTTGGGCCAACATAGGTCTATGTACCAAATTTCATCAAAATATCTTAATATTTGCGACCTGCAGCGTATAAACAGTATAATTTTGGTAGGACCCTTATATGGGCACTAGGTCTAAACATAGACCGATGTTCACCAAAATCAATAGGCTGCGTTATTGGGCCAATATAGGTCTGTGTACCAAATTTCATCAAAATATCTTAATATTTACGACCTGCAGCGTATAAAAAGTATAATTTTGGTAGGACTCTTATATGGGCACTAGGTCTAAACATAGACCGATGTTCACCAAAATCAATAGGCTGCGTTATTGGGCCAATATAGGTCTGTGTACCAAATTTCATCAAAATATCTTAATATTTACGACCTGCAGCGTATAAACAGTATAATTTTGCTAGGACCCTTATATGGGCACTAGGTCTAAACATGGACCGATGTTCACCAAAATCAATAGGCTGCGTTATTGGGCTAACATAGGTCTGTGTACCAAATTTCGTCAAAATATCTTAATATTTACGACCTGCAGCGTATAAACAATATAATTTTAGTAGGACCCTTATATGGGCACTAGGTCTAAACATGGACCGATGTTCACCAAAATCAAACTTGTTCGTCCTTGGGCCAACATAGGTCTGCGTACCAAATTTCATCAAAATATCTTAATAGTTGCGACCTGTAGAGTGCGCACAAGATTGCATGGACAGACAGACAGACAGACAGACGGACGGACGGACGGACGGACAGACAGACGGACATCGTTAAATCGAAATAAAAAAAAATTCTGAACCGATCGGTATACTATAAGGTGGGTCTACGATCAATATTTTTTGGTGTTACAAACATCAGCACAAACTTATAATACCCTGACCACATAGTGGTGTGGGGTATAAAAACGTTCTTAATTATAAAAAAACTCAATTTTATTAAATTTTTATAAAGGATAAGTATAGTTTATGGAAATGTTTTTATAATATGAACAAAAAACAATAAGTTATTAAAAATTTCTAATTGTGTTTTATTTTTTAAACACAAAAATTTGTTTAAATCTATTAGGAACGCAAGTTGATTCACTACAAATATTTTATATTTGTATTGAGATCATATAATAAAATAAAAAAAAAATAAGTTTATAAAATTAATAAAAGGATTCTCTAAAAGAAACTGTAAATTCAATTAAAGGTTTAAGAAACCAGTTTATATATTAAATTATATTTACTAAATTTGTCACAAGTTAGAGAATATTTATGAAGTTAAATAAATTAAAAACAATGTTGCCAATGCCAACTAAAGGCTGATAACCGCACTTTGAATTTATAACACGATTTTCTATTAACAATGAATAATAAAGTTTAATTGTTTAACAATTTTAGAAATTTTATATTAAAAAAATTTGTATTTTTGCTAAAAACGTGAAAAAATTTTTTTTTTTTTAAAACCGATTCCATACCGGTACGACACCGGTATTAAGGCAAAAGGTTTTTTAATACCGGTATTTTTTGAAATCAATAATTTCGGTATTAGTATCGGTATCGGTTGTCAATTTGAAAGGGTTTTGAAACGGATAACGGTATTATAACGGTATCGGTTGCCATCCTTGCTTATTACCTAAAACATTAAAAAAAGAATTTAGACTCGGTTACGGATGTAGCATTTCGGTCCAATATTGTAAATTATCAATAGTTATTTGTGTTCTTTCACTTGCATTTTAAAAACATTAATTTTTAACAATTTCGAATGCTCACGACTGCTGGAATCTGGCACATTTTTATTTTAGCTTACCTGTGGATTACGATCACCACCAACGACAGCTAATACCTTGCCATCAACCATAGATGCCTTGCGTATGCTAGAACTTTCACTGTCCGCTATAAAAAGATAATCCTTAGCCATTGCCAAACCAGATGGTTGAGCAAATGCAGCATTTTGTGGATAAGAGTTGTTACGATTTTCTTCCATACCATTACCAATAAGCGAAACACAAGTGAGAGGATCAAATTTTTTAAATTTCCACCAAATCATGCCTTCGGGGAAATACCCCCATATTTGATGGGTGCCAGCCATTGATATTAAAACAATTGTTTTTTCGGGTACAATTTGTTCATCCAAATGAAAAGACATATCCATATCACGAGTACGAAAGACAGCTACATCCCACGGGGAGGATATCTGTTGTAGAGGACCAATTTTACCACCTAAACGATCATGTCCCTGTTGTCCAGTACCGGCTAGTGTTTCAACTAGTTTGGTATCTAAATTAATTTGGCGTATAGCATGATTTTCAGTATCCGCTACTATGAGAATGTAATTATTAAGAAAAATCACTCCTTGTGGATAATTAAAACGTGCTGAAGTTAAATCTCCATCGGCCAAACCCATAATTCCACTACCAATTTTATTTAGAACATCACCATTTTGATTAATAATTAAAATACGATGATTACCAGCATCAGCTATAGCAAAATTTCCTTCTTCACTACGTGCAATTTTTGCTGGAAATCTTAATTTTGAAGCAGGCAATAAATCTACAGAAGGTTTTAAATGTAAGCTAAATTCTTTTAATTCTTCCTTTTGTCCAAAAAATCTTAAAGCCTGTTCAATGAAACGTTCTAAAAATATGGCATGACCTTCACCCATTAGCATTAAGAGAGGAGCACCACTAGGAGCTAAAACCATTAATGTTGGCCAACAACGAATACCTATGGCGCGCCATAAAGACATGCGTGGATCATTGACAATTGGATGTTCTATGCCATAACGTTGAGCAGCAGATAAAATATTTGCTGCATCTTTTTCATTTTCAAATTTTGGACTATGTACTCCTACTACGACTAGACCTCTTTCTATGGGATATAGTTTTTCCAAAGCATTTAATTCCGGTAAAATGTGCATACAATTAATACAGCAATATGTAAAGAAATCGAGTACTATTAACTTGCCCCTTAAGCCTTCCAAGGTCAATTGCTGACTCACATTAAACCAATCAAGATCTATGGAATAAAACTTTTAATTTCGAAAATTAATTGTACATAATCTTCCTCACCTTTTTGTATTTCGTAATTTTGTTTTCTTAAAACATCCAATGCACTATCCGCCTCCCAGCGTCTAAGAAAATCTTGGAATACTTGTGCTTGTGCCTTGACATCTTTAGCAGTTTTATAACGTTCCTGCAATTCTTCGGTAATATAAGTTAGCATATCAATTGGTTCCAGTTCGTCAGTATCCATTGTAATGGTTTTAAATAGATTTTGCAAAATGTTTTTTGATTTTTTCCAGAATTTCATAAAAAAAATTGTACGAATCGAATTTTTAAAGTAATTTTAATTGAAAGCCAATAACCAAAAACAAAAGCATAACCCAGCAAAACCTTCAATCACCCGCTAATGACTTTGGTAAGAAGAAATAAGGGGAAGTAACCTTCTACTTTTCCATTACCAAAGCTATTATTTTAACAAGGGCATGCTCATCGAGGTAACTCCTTACCTAGTAATATGTTTTTCTAAAGTTACATGTTCTGCTCTTCTATTACTTATATATATTTGTTCCTTTTACTCCTGCAAGGAGCATAGGGCCTATTACTTGTAGGTTACAAATAACCTTAAAATAATACGTTGTTTTCTTAAAATTTCAATTTGTTTTATATTGAGTATTAAATTAAAAATTACATATTTTTAGGAAAAAAATTTGGAATTTTTTTTTAATAAGTTTTGGTTGTAAAAATAGGCATTTTTAAAAATAAGCATTTTTAATAAGAATTTTTAAGTATATCAACCCAAGAAACATTTTAACGGACTCTCCGGCACGTACGGATTCATGAATCCGGCTTTTACGGCACGTTAACTGTCCGTAAGGTACGTATCCGTCAATGCTTGTACGTATACGGAACATTAACGGACCGTATAAATGGATTTTTGAACACAATACGTTTTAACTCCGTATTGGTGTATCCGTTTCCGTACCTTTAAATACGGATTTCATCGGTTTGTTTACAAAATAAAAAATTTTTGTAAAGTCGGTGTAAATATTATTATAATGGGAATATATGGAGAATATGCAATAGAGGGAATTCTTTCTATCACACCATTAATCAAACAACATCAAGTAACAAGGTAAGATTTATGAAACTTAATGTTTCACAATGTTTTGTGTATAACATGTGAGAATTTGCATCGTGTACACAGTCAATTAAACCATAACTAATTTACCCAACAAACAAATCGTTCCGTTTACGTACCGTTTTCGGTCCATCATAAACGGAATCCAACTCCGTTTATGTACCGTTTTCCGGATCCGTTTACGGACCAGAAAACGGATTTTAAGGAACATCGAAACTAATTCGAATCCGTTGAAAGTCCGTCAATGACGGACCGTTTACGGACCGATATGTCGTGTAAAAAACTGACAAGTCCGTTGTAAGTCCGTCATTGACGGACCTTTTGCGGACCGTTGTGTCGTGAAAAAAACGGACAAGTCCGTTGAAAGTCCGTCAATGACGGACCATTTACGGACCGTTATGTCGTGTATAAACGGAGTGACTTCGGACCAAAAACCGACTTGTATATCTATCTAAATTGACTAATTTTTAATAAATTAAATTTACTAAATTTTTTTTTATTTTTAATAGATTTATTAATAACGATTGTAGCGGTGACAGAGTTGCACAGAAGTGCACGTCTGCTGTACCAGGTTGACACTTCAGCTTTCCAATAGCAATCAGCTGTTGATTGTTATTGTTTAGAAAGTGGGTGAATAAACATAAAATAAATGAGGGTAGAATGGGGTGAATGAAAATAAATTAAAATGTAATGAAGGACAAGGAGATTGGTTTTTTTAAAATAACCGCCAAGTGCTGATTTTTCTGTTCGCCTGGTATCAGAGCCAGAAGAACATGAATATTTGGCCAGGAATCTAAGGGTTTAATGGCCGAATGCGATTCATGGTCAAATATTTCGGCGGTTATTGACCTGAGGGTGCCATCTTTTTGTTTATGGATAATATTTTGTTTTAATTATGAAGGAAAATATTGACAAAAAAGATGGAGGATTTAAGAAAAATGGTATAGGATATAGGGCCAAATAGAGAGTAGAATAAAAGATACACAGAAAAAGATAGATATAGGCAGCTAACTTTAAGAATTAGGGGCGGTGCTAAACAAGTTTAGCTGAATTTGTTTAGAACAGCGGCTTGGCACAAAGTTAATTGTCGCGGTAAATTCATTACTGCTTGAATATTGGATGGAAGCACTGGCTGCTGGAGAATTTTCCTGTCGTTTTTGGATAAAGTTTTTTGTTGGGCAACCGAACTTGTGTGCCAAGCCGCTGTACACCGCTTAAGTAGCTACTGCCGTGGAAAGGGTGAGTGGTACCATAATTTTTTTTTAGTAAATTTTTGTATAATTAAAATGTTTGGTAGGAAAAGGTAACGCCATTCTTTTTTGTGTAAGTGCGAAAGAAGGGCTACAACCCATCAACTGCCGAGGAAGCAAGAACGGGTTGTAGTCCACAAATTTATTTTGCTGTACATAATTCCGTGTTTATTTTGCTGTACAACGTTGCGGTCGTTATTTTCCGATACAACATCCTGCCTCATTTGTTTTGGAAAACGTTATCTCCTTTTCAATCGGTCAATCGTTATTTTTGGTTCCTCAACATTTTGCCGGGATGGCCGCGTAAAACCAACCAACTGGGGTAACTTGTGGCAGTACAGAAGAGTAAAATTGGTTTGGTGAGTCCGTAAAAATTAATTGGAAGTGAATTTATGTATTTGAGAGTGAAAAAGAAAACATAATATCCGGCGGTGAATATTAAGCGGTGGTAGTTTTTTTTAGAAAAATAAGGAATTAGAAAATTTTGAAAAATTTTAATTGAAAAAAAGTATTTAAGAAGCTAAAAAAAAAAGAATTTGAAAGAAATTAATTAAGAAAAAAAAATCTAAAAATCCAAAGAAGAAGCAGTAATTATCAAAAATTTTATTTAGTTTAGTGTCAAAATTTTTGTAGTGTTAAGTGTTTTTTTTTTTTTTTGTGAGCCCAGAAATTGTTGTGAGAAAATACCCTTTATTTTTTAAATAACCCGCGTATACGGTCAATTTAGCCGTGAGGAAAAATATATATTAGAGAGCTCTCTCATATAGGAACGCGTTAGTTTTATTTTTAGGGAATATACCAAAATTTGGTTAGGGTATTCAGAAAATTATTTTTGGGAGATAGATTAGGATTTTATTTTTTTTTGTTAATCGTTTAGAAAATAAGATAACATCTTTTTTTTTTTTTTTAATTAATACTTAAGTTTAAAGTTTTTTTTGTAGTACTTACTTGTTTAATTTAATATCTTATTAAATTTTTATCAGCCATTTTTTTTTTGGTATCCATCTTTATAAATACTTACGGTTTTCGTTACTCCATTTTAAAATTCATAAATAATTTAAATAAAACAAGATTCCATTTTTGTATTTTAAATTTAAATTCTAATATGTTTTTATTTAGCTGACGTCGAGTAAGATGATGTCTGGTTAATAATTTCGGTGAGTGTGTTAATGTAAGTATGTAGGGTGACCAGTGACCGTGTTATTAGTGGGATAGCCTAGTAGAGTTAGGATTAGGTTATCATGGAGGGGTGGGCGACTAGCGGGACATATACCATCTGTTGTCCCTATAAAATCTATTGTTTGTTAAATATTGCTTGTTTTTTTTGTCTGTCGGTTTCGTAGGTTAAAGTAACTTGTATATTTGTGGGTTTTTTTTTGGTTTTGTGGGACTTGTAGTAAGTGCCCATCGTTAGTTTTTTTATTGGTTTTTTGTATATAAAATGTATACACAAAGGTTTTTGAGTTTTTATTTATTATAGTTTTTGTTGGAGTTTTGTTAGTTTTTTTTTAGAAATTTTATTGTTCTGCCCTCTTCCCAGGTGATCGGTCGATCCCCCCCTGACGTCCCTGAGCTAGGCGGTCAGTATGGGTCATTCTGGGAAGCTTTGGTCAAGGGTTTTGCAACACGATATTATTTACATTTACACTATATTTAGTACATCAGTTTACCTTTGAGTTTACCTCTTTCTCTAGCGCATCAATTCACTATAGTCACCCATAATAAAATCGATCATCTACATGCAAAAGAAAAATTAATTAGTTAGGGTTTAATTGATTGCATTTACGATGGTGTTTTACTCGAAACAACAACAATTTACACACAATTTTGGAAAAATTGTTAGCCGCGTTAACGTACTTGGAACAGAGCTTTTGTTTCAAAAACAAACGATCTTACACAAATCATTGTAAAACACGCACTAAATTTTATTATTCTTACCATCTAATATACATATGTATGCGACTTGAAGTTAGTTAATTGATGATGTGTGGGACCTATTCCAGCTACCGCAACCAATTTCTCGTCACAAAAAGTTTTTAAAATAATTTAATTGTTTTTATTTTGAACACAAATTAAAATCAATTAAGTCCGTATTTTACGGTACGAAAACGGAGATAAACTGTATTGTGTTCGAAAATCCGATTACACGGTCCGTTAATGTTCCGTATACGTACAAGCTTTGACGGATACGTGTATTACGGACCGTTAATGTGCCGTAAAAGCCGGATTAATGATTCCGTACATGCCGGAGAGTCCGTAAAAATGTTTCTTGGGTTAGTACCCATATGTTACCAAGGTTTTGCTGGGAAACCACAGATTAATACCAGATGTGAAACCAATGACAGGTGTCAAAAAAGTATTCTCGAACCGTATGGTTTTGTTTACATGGAAGTCAAGTCAAGAGGGAGATAACCATATAAAATCTCCATACATTTTGTATTGCGCATTTTTTTATATATCTGTCTCTTTTTAGATTATTGTGCTTTATCTTTTGTGTTTTTCTTAAATTTTTGCGTTTTGCTTTGCTCATTTTCTGTCGGCCATATTGCCCAAATCAGCTGATTCATATCTGGTGTGGGAAACCACAAATTATACCAGATCTGAATCAGCTGATTTGGGCAATATGGCCGACAGAAAATGAGCAAAGCAAAACGCAAAAATTTATAAAAAACACAAAAGATAAAGCACAATAATCCAAAAAGAGACAAATATATATAGAAGAAATGCGCAATACAAAATGTATGGAGATTTTATATGGTTATCTCCCTCTTGACTTGACTTCCATGTAAACAAAACCATACGGTTCGAGAATACTTTTTTGACACCTGTCATTGGTTTCAGATCTGGTATTAATCTGTGTGGGAAACTATCAAAATACGTACAGCGTTGTTTATAATTTTACATATATTCAGCGATGCCAACTTAGCACTTTTTGACTAAATAAAATTTTTCATATAAGCTGTTTGGCTGTGTATTGACATCGTGCAATTCGCGTTTACTAATTTTTTTGTTCCCTACTCAATGTTCTTTAATGTATTGGCCGCTTAAGAACCATGCACCCTAAAAATTCACTATATCAAAGGTGAAATACCCCTAACTAATATATAGTTGAATTGATTTAGTTGATGATAACTAAGTTTTGTATATATCAAAAAATTAATAGAAATCAACTATATCATATAAAAAATAGTTAATCAACACTACACGCAAAAAATAAAAAGTGGACAATTGCCGAAGTACTTTGGTAAAATACAACTTCAAAAGTTTTCTGCTAAGTTACACAATCCTTTACCCCCCGTTTCCACATGCAAGTAAATGGTTGCAAGTTGAGAATACGTACTATCAGCGAAAATTTCGAAAATTACCGAGAAAAAACATGAAAATTTTACGACAGTGAATTTAACAAGATCCAAGTACTTGAGATAACAAGATCCAAGTACTCGAGCTAAAAAGATCTAACAAGTAATCATTAGTACTCCTATATAAGAGCTGATTTTTGTGTAAATAACAAACAGCAGAGAAGCACGTGGTCGTTATAAATGTAAACAAAACGCACGCGGTGGTATAAATGTAAACAAAAGCACGTGGAGCTATAAATGTAAACAAAAGCACGTGGTATTTGAAAATTTTACCAAATAACTTAAAAATATGTATATATACACATAAAATGTTAATAAAATCGCAAAAATATGCTTCATTTTGTAAAAAATATATAAAAATATATTTTTCTATACAATGTTCTACAGGGTAATATAAAATTCTAATTCAACCATATTTTTCAAAAATTCGTCAAAAATAGCGGGAGAGATGTTGAGGTCTGAAATTTTCAGAAATAATTTCCACTACATTTTCCTAAATCTGGACATGCAACACATGCCTGAAATAATCCGGCGGGCGATACTACAAGCCAACAAGATTTGGTCTGCTGGGTTATTATGCACCAAAATAAAAGAAAAAAAATCATGTTTTTCAAAAATTCGTCAAAAATAGCGGGAGAGATGTTGAGGTCTGAAATTTTCAGGAATGATTTCCACTACATTTTCCTAAATCTGGACATACAACACATGCCTGAAATAATCCGGCGGGCGATACTACAAGCCAACAAGATTTGGTCTGCTGGGTTATTATGCACCAAAATAAAAGAAAAAAAATCATGTTTTTCAAAAATTCTTCAAAAATAGCGGGAGAGATGTTGAGGTCTGAAATTTTCAGGAATGATTTCCACTACATTTTCCTAAATCTCGATATACAACACATGCCTGAAATAATCCGGCGGGCGATACTACAAGCCAACAAGATTTGGTCTGCTGGGTTATTATGCACCAAAATAAAAGGAAAAAAATCATGTTTTTCAAAAATTCGTCAAAAAAAGCGGCAGAGATGTTGAGGTCTGAAGTTTTCAGGAATGATTTCCACTACATTTTCCTAAATCTGGACATACAACACATGCCTGAAATAATCCGGCGGGCGATACTACAAGCCAACAAGATTTGGTCTGCTGGGTTATTATGCACCAAACTAAAAGAAAAAAAATCATGTTTTTCAAAAATAGCGGGAGAGATGTTGAGGTCTGAAATTTTCAGGAATGATTTCCACTACATTTTCCTAAATCTGGACATACAACACATGCCTGAAATAATCCGGCGGGCGATAATAGAAGCCAATAAGATTTGGTCTGCTGGGTTATTATGCACCAAAATAAAAGAAAAAAAATCATGTTTTTCAAAAATTCGTCAAAAATAGCGGGAGAGATGTTGAGGTCTGAAATTTTCAGGAATGATTTCCACTACATTTTCTTAAATCTGGCCATACAACACATGCCTGAAATAATCCGGCGGGCGATACTACAAGCCAACAAGATTTGGTCTGCTGGGTTATTATGCACCAAAATAAAAGAAAAAAAATCATGTTTTTCAAAAATTCGTCAAAAATAGCGGGAGCGATGTTGAGGTCTGAAATTTTCAGGAATGATTTCCACTACATTTTCCTAAATCTGGACATACAACACATGCCTGAAATAATCCGGCGGGCGATACTACAAGCCAACAAGATTTGGTCTGCTGGGTTATTATGCACCAAAATAAAAGAAAAAAAATCATGTTTTTCAAAAATTCGTCAAAAAAAGCGGGAGAGATGTTGAGGTCTGAAATTTTCAGGAATGATTTCCACTACATTTTCCTAAATCTGGACATACAACACATGCCTGAAATAATCCGGCGGGCGATACTACAAGCCAACAAGATTTGGTCTGCTGGGTTATTATGCACCAAAATAAAAGAAAAAAAATCATGTTTTTCAAAAATTCGTCAAAAAAGCGGGAGAGATGTTGAGGTCTGAAATTTTCAGGAATGATTTCCACTACATTTTCCTAAATCTGGACATATAACACATGCCTGAAATGATCCGGCGGGCGATACTACAAGCCAACAAGATTTGGTCTGCTGGGTTATTATGCACCAAAATAAAAGAAAAAAAATCATGTTTTTCAAAAATTCGTCAAAAATAGCGGGAGAGATGTTGAGGTCTGAAATTTTCAGGAATGATTTCCACTACATTTTCCTAAATCTGGACATACAACACATGTCTGAAATAATCCGGCGAGCGATACTACAAGCCAACAAGATTTGGTCTGCTGGGTTATTATGCACCAAAATAAAATAAAAAAAATCATGTTTTTCAAAAATTCGTCAAAAATAGCGGGAGCGATGTTGAGGTCTGAAATTTTCAGGAATGATTTCCACTACATTTTCCTAAATCTGGACATACAACACATGCCTGAAATAATCCGGCGGGCGATACTACAAGCCAACAAGATTTGGTCTGCTGGGTTATTATGCACCAAAATAAAAGAAAAAAAATCATGTTTTTCAAAAATTCGTCAAAAAAAGCGGGAGCGATGTTGAGGTCTGAAATTTTCAGGAATGATTTCCACTACATTTTCCTAAATCTGGACATACAACACATGCCTGAAATAATCCGGCGGGCGATACTACAAGCCAACAAGATTTGGTCTGCTGGGTTATTATGCACCAAAATAAAAGAAAAAAAATCATGTTTTTAAAAAATTCGTCAAAAATAGCGGGAGAGATGTTGAGGTCTGAAATTTTTAGGAATGATTTCCACTACATTTTCCTAAATCTGGACATACAACACATGCCTGAAATAATCCGGCGGGCGATACTACAAGCCAACAAGATTTGGTCTGCTGGGTTATTATGCACCAAAATAAAAGAAAAAAATCATGTTTTTCAAAAATTCGTCCAAAATAGCGGGAGAGATGTTGAGGTCTGAAATTTTCAGGAATGATTTCCACTACATTTTCTTAAATCTGGCCATACAACACATGCCTGAAATAATCCGGTGGGCGATACTACAAGCCAACAAGATTTGGTCTGCTGGGTTATTATGCACCAAAATAAAAGAAAAAAAATCATGTTTTTCAAAAATTCGTCAAAAATAGCGGGAGAGATGTTGAGGTCTGAAATTTTCAGGAATGATTTCCACTACATTTTCCTAAATCTGGACATACAACACATGCCTGAAATAATCCGGCGGGCGATACTACAAGCCAACAAGATTTGGTCTGCTGGGTTATTATGCACCAAAATAAAAGAAAAAAAATCCTGTTTTTCAAAAATTCGTCAAAAATAGCGGGAGAGATGTTGAGGTCTGAAATTTTCAGGAATGATTTCCACTACATTTTCCTAAATCTGGACATACAACACATGCCTGAAATAATCCGGCGGGCGATACTACAAGCCAACAAGATTTGGTCTGCTGGGTTATTATGCACCAAAATAAAAGGAAAAAAATCATGTTTTTCAAAAATTCGTCAAAAAAAGCGGCAGAGATGTTGAGGTCTGAAGTTTTCAGGAATGATTTCCACTACATTTTCCTAAATCTGGACATACAACACATGCCTGAAATAATCCGGCGGGCGATACTACAAGCCAACAAGATTTGGTCTGCTGGGTTATTATGCACCAAACTAAAAGAAAAAAAATCATGTTTTTCAAAAATAGCGGGAGAGATGTTGAGGTCTGAAATTTTCAGGAATGATTTCCACTACATTTTCCTAAATCTGGACATACAACACATGCCTGAAATAATCCGGCGGGCGATAATAGAAGCCAACAAGATTTGGTCTGCTGGGTTATTATGCACCAAAATAAAAGAAAAAAAATCATGTTTTTCAAAAATTCGTCAAAAAAAGCGGGAGAGATGTTGAGGTCTGAAGTTTTCAGGAATGATTTCCACTACATTTTGCTAAATCTGGACATACAACACATGCCTGAAATAATCCGGCGGGCGATACTACAAGCCAACAAGATTTGGTCTGCTGGGTTATTATTTCGATCGATTGCCTTTTTCGGGAAAGTGCTATTTGTCCAGATTTAGGAAAATGTAGTGGAAATCATTCCTGAAAATTTCAGACCTCAACATCTCTCCCGCTATTTTTGACGAATTTTTGAAAAACATGATTTTTTTTCTTTTATTTTGGTGCATAATAACCCAGCAGACCAAATCTTGTTGGCTTGTAGTATCGCCCGCCGGATTATTTCAGGCATGTGTTGTATGTCCAGATTTAGGAAAATGTAGTGGAAATCATTCCTGAAAATTTCAGACCTCAACATCTCTCCCGCTTTTTTGACGAATTTTTGAAAAACATGATTTTTTTTCTTTTATTTTGGTGCATAATAACCCAGCAGACCAAATCTTGTTGGCTTGTAGTATCGCCCGCCGGATTATTTCAGGCATGTGTTGTATGTCCAGATTTAGGAAAATGTAGTGGAAATCATTCCTGAAAATTTCAGACCTCAACATCGCTCCCGCTATTTTTGACGAATTTTTTAAAAACATGATTTTTTTTATTTTATTTTGGTGCATAATAACCCAGCAGACCAAATCTTGTTGGCTTGTAGTATCGCCCGCCGGATTATTTCAGGCATGTGTTGTATGTCCAGATTTAGGAAAATGTAGTGGAA